>CM022303.1:688730038-688872636 GCA_011799875.1 Thinopyrum elongatum
TGATATACATTGAACATTTTCAAATACATGATGGAGTTTTTCTAAAATAAATGTTTGAACTTTGTTTTAGTGAATACATGTTAAACATTTTTAAATACATGTTAAACATTTTCTCTACATGTAAAATATTTTGTGAATGTTACGAACATTTTTTAAAACTTGTGCGACCAAAATATTTATGCTAGACGACCATTTTTAAAACGTGTGATTTTTCATAAAATGTGATGAACATTTTTTGGATGACATGAACATATTTTATATATTAAATGAATTTATTTAAACATGGTGAACCCTTTACAAATTTAGAAAAGTAATTTACGACATATATATTTTTGAATATTTTTGAAACATAAAAAAATATAAAAGGTTAAGGAAAAAAACGAAAATCAGCGATTGAAAGAAGGAACAACTCCCGACTGCACGTGGCCCACTACAACGTGCCATGAGGCGAGCGGTCGTTTGGTCTCGCACGTGGCTAGATAAAATACACCCGTCCTGTAAGCAACCCCCTCGTCTCTCTCCATTCCCTTCCTATCGTGGCACGCCCGTTTTGTAAAAGCCCTCAACAATCTACTCCCTTCCATGAATTTCACGGAGCGGCTTCCTGTCTTCTCCCTATCGACCACACCTGCATTCTCACCGTGCCAGACCATGCTACCAGTGGTGGAACATGACAAGCAACCAAGGGGCCAACTTCAAACTAAAAGTGAAGTATGCATGGAAACAGTTGCGACACATTACATAGATTACTGGATGTTTTTGTTAAAAACAATATGAGCAACATGAGTTGGCGATAGAAATTGACGGATGTGCTGTTCATCGGGCTTGACGGATCAGAAGAACTGGAACAATGAAAAAGTAGCTCATTCGCCTTCTCTTATTCCTACATGACAATGGCGGACCGAGAGGGAGCCACTGGGTGGCGCGCGGTGATGGAAGTTGACAAGATCTGTATTTGGGTGTAGCCAGAGGGGGCGATAGGTGAGCAGGCCACGGTTCCTCCAGGGATGGCGTTGCCACCCTTTGCTTGCTTATAGCATGTGGGGTGCATGAGAGGAGGTCCGAGTGGTGATGGAGGAGAGGGGTGTGGCAAAGTGAATATGGTGCCTTCGAGGAGGCCGTGGGGGCCTGAGCTCGTTGAGGTATTGGCCAGACGTAGCCTCAAGGGTGGCCGAGGATGATGCGCGCTGCTCGTGCTAGGCTGCTAGTGGCTACTACAGTGGCTTGGCGCAATTGCTGCCTCGCTATGTTGTAAGGTCGAACATGCGGTCCTCGCCATTGATAGAAGCACATATTTGGTTAGCCCCAACATGTGACTAAGATCATACATGCAAGTGTCACATGTCGGTAACAAGGTGGACATCACAACAAATACAACTACAAGGAAGAGATGAGGTACAAGTATAACCATATTTCCGACAAAGGGAATATATTAATATCATGGAGATATCAATTACACCCAGCCTCTACAACAACGCAATGTCATAAAGAAATTACGGATGCACACAACCAAAAGACACGAGTCACGAATCATCAAGCAAAGTCCTCATCGCCACCAAGACTTGATCTACCATTACAAGACCTCAAACCTTAGCCAGCATGACGTTCTTCGTCACTGTCTTCACCATGGAAATCGAAATACCGACGTGTCCCATAATGTCAATATACAACGAAGCTTCGTGTCGTCACACCCTCCTGAAGCCACTTGGGCTGAAATCAGGGCACAGGCGATCGAATCCCATCCGATCCAACAATCTACAAGCGTCAAGCACCCAATGAAGATCTCCGGCGGAGCATTGCGGAACTCGTCAACGACGAGATCCATGACGGTTGTCAACGGGCAGAACACCATCTTAGAGCAAAAAGAACTCAAGGACCACACCACCCGCTGGCTCCCAATAGCAGACCGGAGATCTCAGCGGGCACCACCGCCACCACCTTGTGACGCCTCCGGCTCAATCATGCACTAATCATACACGCAAATGCACACGATCAAGCCTAAGGACTCACGGGAAGATATCACAACACAACTCGAAAACATGAATAAAGTCATACAAGCCTTATATTACAAGCCAAGGGCCTCGAGGGCTTGAATACATAAGCTCGCATACAAGCATCAGCGGAAGCATCAGATATCTGAGTACAGACATAAGTTCACAGAGAGATAAGCCTTTAGCAAGGCGGAACAAAACAAAAGCTACGATCGACAGGCGCAGGCCTCCTGCCTGGGACCCTCCGAACCTACTCCTGGTCGTTGGCCAACTCCAAGTAGCATCTGCCCTCGAGGGGTAGTAGTAGTCGATCGTCGGCGGGGGTAGCTGTCTCAGGGGCTTCGTCATCTGGTCACGACAAACTGATATGGGGAGAAAAAGAAAGCAAAGCAACCGTGAGTACTCCGAAGTACTCAGCAAGCAAGGATCTACACTACATATGCAACATTATCAAAGGAAGGCTGTATATGTGGACTGGGCTGCAGAAATGCCAGAATAGAGAGGAAAGCCTAGTCCTATCGAAGACTAGCATCTTCATCGGTCTTGCAGCATGAGAAGAGTGTAGACAGCTCAGTATATAGTAGCAGTAATAATAAGTCTCAACCTCACCCAGAGATCCTTTCTCGACTTCCTGCGAGAAAGCAATCCCAGAGCCATACTGTCATCAACCTCGTCCAGAGATCCCTTCTCGACTCCCTGCGAGAAGCAATCCCAGAGCCATAGTATCCAATTCCAGTTGTATCGACCGGGATACAACTCCGAGTGTCATTTACCGTAGGACCGACTATCGATAGAAGTTTTCTTCCCTGCAGGGGTGCACCAACTTACCCACCACGCTCGCTTAACTTCGGCCGGACACACTTTCCTGGGTCATGCCCGGCCTCAGCCAAACGATACACCGCAACCCTACCTACAGCTCAGCAGAGAGGTCCCCGCCGGTCTACATCCTAAGCGCTCAGGGGTCTTGGGCCATCGCCGTGTGCACTCCGGGTCGTTGCGAGCAGGGTGAAGCCAGGCACCAGGAGGGCGCCGGTCCATCTCGGCCGCAATGCTGAACTGGACGTCTGACAGAGCTTTCGGCTGATGTTACGATGCAGAACGCCCATACTATGCCCACGTGATGGTTAGTGCTATCAGGCCAGAGGCCTGCTCGGATCGAATATCCAAATCGTTAGTGGACTAGGGGCTTGTGGAAAATGAGCAGAGACTCACGATCGATGTGACCCGTCGCCCCGTCTCGAGGACTTGCGGCAAGGGCCAAGAATGCCGGCCACGCCTTGTATTCATCACTCGGGCACCAACCAGGCAACCCATCTTAACATCACACGCGGGTACCCCTCAGGGTCGACCCGCCTTTCCAAGTAACAGTGTAAAGTCCAAGTATCCGTGTGTCCATAACATCAAGGGAATCCGAGGTATCACCCTCGATGGATAAGCACTCGATGTAACTGTCAAAGTGAACGTAGGAGGAATCACCCTCGATGGGTTCACACTTGATGTGTTGCACAACAGCGTCGTTATCGGGAGTGGTGAAAGAGGAATCACCCTCGATGACCACGACCGAATAGCTACTCTACAGAGTTAACATCAGAAGTGCTATACGAGGTATCACCCTCGGCACTCGATAGTAACCCAGTAGTGTCGTACCACTAAGGGGGGTAATGTGCGGTGCCGGGGCCTGGTCTTTGATCCCATTGATCGGGTCTTCTGATAATCCAGCGGGGCAACTGGGTCAAAGTGGGGTTCTCTAGTGGGTCTCTACCCAGCCTATACTAAGCAGTTTAGAATAAGCAGGTAAGGTATCAATAGCAGGTTACAATAAACAGGCTATGCATCAGAATAGGTAAAGCAGTAGCAGCAGCAATTCTAATGCAAGCATGAGAAAAAGAATGGGCGATATCGAGATGATCAGGGAAGGGGGGGCTTGCCTGGTTGCTCGGTGGCAAATGCACAGTCGTTAGGGGCGTAGCCAATCACCGGAGTTGCGTCGGTCACGGAGACTGCGTCGGTACCGGGATCTACCAAGAGAGAAGAGGGGGAGAAAACAGATAAATATACAACAAACAGATACAACACAAAGCATGCTATGCTAACGTGCAGTGCAGGGTTGCCTAAAAGCATGTCTAAATCATATTAGTTATTTTAGGATTTAAATTGGAATTATTAGCCGGTGTATATGCACTATTCATCTACCGGAAAAGGCCAAAAAGTTGCGGGTTCACCTCCGTAGAGGGTCCCGACACGGAAACAGACAGCACGGTTGGATTCGTCTCGTCATTCTAAGCAACTTTCATGTATAAAGTTTTTCGATCCGAGCTACGGTTTATTTTCTATGATTTTCTAAAGTTTTTAATCATTTTCTGAAATTAATTTTAATTCGAAAATAAATTGAATCTGCTAGGTGTACCTATGGAATACTACCTTGAGTGTATGACAAGTGGGTCCAGTCAAAGTCAACATGGTCAGAGTTGACTGGGTCAATTAGTAAACAGTGTGCGCGGGTCCACATGTCATTGTCTATGGTTTTAATAGATTAGTTTACTATGTTTAAATAACAATGGGGCCCTTCTGTCATAGGATCATTAGGCAAATTAGGTCCTAATTAAACTAACTAAAACTAATTAGTACTAACTAAAAGAGCCGGCCCCACTAATCAGTGGCTCAGCCGAGCCCCACACACACGCTGCGCGCGCGCACACACACACGCGGCACGCACGCACGCTGCACACACACACACACGCTCGGCCATGGCCAGCGTAGTAGCAGCAGCGAGCAGCGGCAGCGGCACAGCGCGGCAGTAGCGGAGCATCAGCGGCAGCAAACAGTGGTAGCAAGTGGTAGCAGCAGCAGGTAGCGGCAGAGCAAGCAGCAGTCCGCGCGTACGCGGACACTGAGGTTCGGCCATGGCGGGCACGAGCACGAGGGACGGCTACTACGGGCACGGATCGAGGTCGGGAGCGAGGGGAATCGAAGGAGGAGCTCACTGCGGTGCCGAAGACGTGCTCAAGGAGGCCGGGGGTGGTCCGGAGCAGTGGCGAACGGCGACGGACGACGACGATGTACGCGAAGAAAACGAGCTCGATGGCGAGCGTACAGGCCGCCTTGGCTCGATTCGGTCCACGAGGAAGATGAAGTCGTCAGTGGTGGCTCTCCTAGACATTCTTAGCCGACGAGGAGCACGCTATCCGGGGCAACAGCGACGACGCGCGCGGTCACCGCGCGAGCTTCCGCGCTCGATTTCGAGCCGAGGAGGAGGCGGCTCGATGGGAAACGAGAGGGGAATGGACGAGGGACGGCTAGGGTTTCCGTTGGACGCGGTTATAGGCCACGGGGGAGCACGTGGAGGCCATCTATGGCCATGGCAGCCGTGGATGTGCTCCACACACATGGCTCGGCCTCCTCCCTGTACACAGATTGAGGAAGGCCGGCTGGTGGGCCGGTTTTTCACTGTAGCAGTGGGCTAGAGTGCACAGTAATCATTAGTTTTAACCTTTTTCTTCCTCTGTAATATATTTTAGCTACTGTTTTCTATTTCTTTCAGTTAGCAATTGATTTTTGTTGAACATAAAACTTGTCACCTAACTAGTTCACAATACTGTGAAGCTGCACAAAAGTTTGGGACCTTTTAGAAAAGCTTAACATTTTTATAAATTTGAGAAGTCAATTAGTTGGCTGCTGGTCCACTGTTATAAATAGGTTAAGGGCATTTTTATTAACTCCAAAAATGTGGGTTTCTCCATGAAAAATACTTAGTGATTATCTGCTAAATTTTGAATTATTTTGTTTTGCAGTTTGAAGAAATAAAAATTTGACTTGTTATTTGAAATTTGAATATAGAGTGGGTATGAAACGTCGTGAGTTTAACAACAGTAATCATGGTGACGTGGCATCATTAACGTGGGATTACTGTAGCCTAACTACCGGGGTGTTACACACCTGCACCACACGGAGATGAGTAGTTGAGCCACACCGAGCCACCCCCCTCCCCCCCCCACCCCCGCCGCCTCCCCCCCCCTCCCAAGCCTATCCAAGCCCCCCCCTCCCACCCCTCCTCCCCCCTCCCCCCCGCACCTAGCCACCCCCTCCCCACCACCGCCGCTCTCCCCCCCCCCCCCCCCGAACCAGATGCCGTGCCGCCCTCGCGGCCACAGTGACTCACAAGGTCGCCCGAGAAATCCAGGCCCGGCGCCCATCTTCGCCGGACGAACCACGCCATCCAGGGCCGCCGTGAAGCTCCGACCGGTGATCCCGCAAGACGAGAATGGATGGGGCCCCTGCCATCAGTAGGGTGAGGAGGCTAAGGACCCGCCACCGATGTCAGCCTCGCGACCTTTGATTGGGGCGTCAATCGGCGGCGGCCGAGGGGGTGGGGTGGGCTGGGGGTAGGATCAAAGGGGGAAGGGGTGGCGGGTGCACTAGGGATTCGACCGAGTTGCCCCTCCTATGACGACGCGTGGGCAGGAGTGATGAGCGGCTGTATAATTATATGACATACAAATGTTCATGCAGTTCAATAAATGTTTGCAAATTTGTAAAATGTTCGTGAATAGGAAAAAAAGTTTGCAAAAAATCATGAACCAAGAAATGTTTATATATTAAAAAACTGTTTGTGAAATTGAAAAAAAAGGTGAATTTGGAAAATGTTGATAAGGTTCGAAGCATTTCATAGATCTGAAAACTGTTTTTGAATTACAAAATGTACACGAGTTTGAAAAATGAAAAATAAAAAATATGAAAAAAAGAAGAAAAAAGGGAAACTAGTCAGGGAAGGAAAAGAAAAGACATGTATCATTGAAAGTCACTGATTGGCTTGGCCCATCTTTGTCTAGTACGCGGTAGGTCGCTATCCAGCGGCCTAAGCACGCTATAGGTATCATACCTTAGTTCGGCCGTTGTTGGGTTATTTTGCCTGGAGACGGCCGACGTATGAGAGGGCCAGGCCCACCTCCACAATACAGCCAGATGACAAGGAAAATTCTATACGACGCATATTGCGGCGAGCTGTCGAAGCTTCGCAAAGGAGGTGCGAGCGAGCAACCGAGTGGGTCGGGCCATTTAGAGCCCTAAGTAGGTTTCTGGTTTTTCGAACCTTTGAAGGTTTCATGCCGGCTTTTATCGGTTTTGGGAACCTTCTAAAGATTTTCTGAACCAGTTTTTCCTAGGTTTTTATTTCCTTTCCTTGGTTTTCTATTTCTTTTTTTCCTTTTCTACTCTTTTCAAAAACTTATTAATATAATGCGTGGGGTACTACCCCATCCGGTTTTGTGAACATTCCAGAAGGTTCCCTGAACCGGTTTTGTTATTTACACTGGTTTTCTATTTCTTTTTTCTTCCTTTTTTCTGGTTTTTCTTCTTCATTTAATGTTTCTTTTTCATATTTTCATTTTCGTTTTCTTTTCCATTTTACTTTTATTTTTCAATTTTTTTCCGAGATTCTAAGAAAAGTTCAAAATTCCAAATCATTTTTCCCTTTTCAATTTTTTTTACTAAATTCAAACAATGTTTGCAATTTTTAAACATGTTTGCAATTTCTAAAAAACTTTTGGAATTTAGAAAAATGTTCGCTTTTTTGATAATTTTTTCAGAATGTTTTTGTTCCATATTATTGATAACTTTTAAAATAAAAGATTGTTATTTAAAAAACAGTTGTGTTTCAGAACTTGTTGGTAAATTTAAAAATGTTCGCGCCTTCTTATTTTATTTTTGGAGTTTCAAAAACTATTTATATACTTCAGAAATATCAAAAAATGTTTGCATTTTTCAATAAAAATTCAGGATTTTTAAAAAGGATCCTGTTTAAAATTTCTTTCAATTTTTTAAAAAATGTTCATGTTTTTATATTTTAATTCCGGAGTTTCACAAATGTTCACGTTCCAAAATAATTTAAATTTTCCTAATTTATATTGGTGAATTTAAAAAAATGTTCATGTTTTTAACTTTAAAAGACCAGGTTTAAAAAAAGGTCCGTATTTTCAGAAAATGATTAATTATTTTTCAAAAAATGTTTGAGTTTTTAGAAATTTGTTCACAAAGTTGAAAAGTGGCCGCTTTTCATAAAACACTCACATTTCTCCAAAAATGTTTGGCGTTTGAAATTTTAAAATTATTCTAACCTGGAGTTGAGTCTTATGGTTTTCTGCTGCTACTTACTCAGATTTGGTCGCTACCTCAACTGGTTGTACTACCAGGGCACGTTTTTTTAGCTCTACAGGTTCGCGCTACAGTACCAGTCGCGCTGTCTGTTGCTAGCTTACATGGGCTGGCCCAGTCGGAATTCCGCCTGTGCACCCTTCCGACATTCTGCCGCAAAGAGTGGCAGATAGGAGCTCGCAGATGACACGTCCTACAGCGTGAGAGGTATGCCTTGCCTATTGAGAGACCGGGTACCATTTTATAGTAGGGGATTGCTAGGTTGGGCCGTCCAAATATAATGCGTTTAGTGAGTGGTTTTGCACCTGTTGGTTGAACCTTCATCGGTTTTGAAAAGGTTTCACATGTTTTCATTTTCTTTTTATATGTTTTACTTTTATGGTTTTCATCGGGTTTTCATTCTTTTTGGTTTTGATTCCTTTTTTTACTTTCCATTTTTTTCAAATATATGTTGAGCTTTTGAATACATCCCCTACATTTACGTATACACGATGATCATTTTTTGAAACATGATGAACATTTTTTTGAATAATTGTTAAACATTTGCAAATACACGTTGATCATTTTTTAAATATATTTGAATCATTTTCAAATAAAATTTGAACCTTTTTTTAAAATACATGATGAATATTATTTCAAATAGACATTGAAATTTTGCCAGATACGAGTTGTACAATTTTTGCATACAGGTCGATCCATTTTTGACACAAATTTGAACATTTAAAAAATGCATGATGAACTTTTTTAAATTAAAAGTTTTAGCATTTTCTTGAATATTTCTAAAGTTCATAAAATACACTTTGAACATTTTTTAATACATCTGAAACATTTACACGTTGAACATTTTTGAATATGCATTGTACATCTTAGATAATACTCCAAATTGTGTTTGATATACAGTGATCATTTTTCAAATACACGATCGAATTTTTCTAAAATAAATGTTTGAACTTTCTTTTAATGAATACATGTTAAAAAAAATTAAATACATGTTAAACATTTTCCCTACATGTAAAATATTTTGTGAATGTTATGAACATTTTTTAAAACTTGTGCAACCAAAACATTTATGCTAGATGACCATTTTTAAAACGTGTGATTTTTTCTAAAATGTGATGAACATTTTTTGGATGATATGAATATATTTTATATATTAAATGAATTTATTTAAACATGGTGAACCCTTTACAAATTTGAGAAAAGTAATTTACGACATATATATTTTAGAATATTTTTGAAACGTAAAAAAATGGAAAAGGTTAAGGAAAAAAAATGAAAATCAACGATTGAAAGAAGGAACAGCTCCCGACAGCACGTGGCCCACTACAACGTGCCATGAGGCGAGCGGTCATTTGGTCTCACGCGTGGCTAGATAAAATACACCCGTCCTGTAAGCAACCCCCTCGTCTCTCTCCATTCCCTTCCTATCGTGGCACGCCCGTTTTGTAAAAGCCCTCAACAATCTACCCCCTTCCATGAATTCCACGGAGCGACTTCCTGTCTTCTCCCTATCGACCACACCTGCATTCTCACCGTGCCAGACCATGCTACTAGTGGTGGAACATGACAAGCAACCAAGGGGCCAACTTCAAACTAAAAGTGAAGTATGCATGGAAACAATTGCGACACATTACATAGAATACTGGATGTTTTTGTTAAAAACAATATGAGCAACATGAGTTGGTGCTAGAAATTGACGGATGTGCTGTTCATCGGGCTTGACGAATCAGAAGAACTGGAACAATGAAAAAGTAGCTCATTCGCCTTCTCTTATTCCTACATGACAATGGCGGACCGAGAGGGAGCCACTGGGTGGCGCGCGGTGATGGAAGTTGACAAGATCTGTATTTGGGTGTAGCCAGAGGGGGGGCGAGCAGGCCACGGTTGCCCCAGGGATGGCGTCGCCACCCTTTGCTTGCTTATAGCATGTGGGGTGCGTGAGAGGAGGTCCGAGTGGTGATGGAGGAGAGGGGTGTGGCAAAGTGAATATGGCGCCTTCGAGGAGGCCGTGGGGGCCTGAGCTCGTTGAGGTATTGGCCAGACATAGCCTGAAGGGTGGCCAAGGATGATGCGCGCTGCTCGTGCTAGGCTGCTAGTGGCTACTACAGTGGCTTGGCAAAACAGCTGTCTCGCTATGTTGTAAGGTCGAACATGTGATCCTCGCCAAGGATAGAAGCACATATTTGGTTAGCCCCAACATGTGACTAAGATCATACACGCAAGTGTCACATGTCGGTAACAAGGTGGACATCACAACAAATACAACTACAAGAAAGAGATGAGGTATAAGTATAATCATATTTCCGACAAAGGGAATATATTAGTATCATGGAGATATCAATTACACCCAGCCTCTACAACAACGGAATGTCGTAAAGACATTACGGATGCACACAACCAAAAGACACGAGTCACGAATCACCAAGCAAAGTCCTCACCGCCACCAAGACTTGATCTACCATTACAAGGCCTCAGACCTTAGCCAGCATGACGTTCTTCGTCACTGTCTTCACCATGAAAATCGAAATACCGACGTGTCCCATAATGTCAATACACAACGAAGCTTCGTGTCGTCACACCCTCCTGAAGCCACTCGGGCTGAAATCAGGGCACAGGCGACCGAATCCCATCCGATCCAACAATCTACAAGCGTCAAGCACCCAATGAAGATCTCCGACGGAGCATTGCGGAACTCGTCAACGACTAGATCCATGACGGTTGTCAACGGGCAGAACACCATCTTAGAGCAAAAAGAACTCAAGGACAGCACCACCCGCTGGCTCCCAATAGCAGACCGGAGATCTCAGCGGGCACCACCGCCACCACCTGCATCACACGGAGATGAGTAGATGAGCCACACTGAGCCCCCCCCCCCCCGAACCAGATGCCGTGCCGCCCTCGCGGCCACAGTGACTCACAAGGTCTTCTGAGAAATCCAGGCCCGGCGCCCATCTTCGGCGGATGAACCACGCCGTCCAGGGCCGCCGTGTAGCTTCGACCGGTGATCCCGCAAGACGAGAATGGATGGGGCCCCCTGCCATCAGTCGGGCGAGGAGGCTGAGGGCCCGCCACCGATGTCAGCCTCGCGTCCTTTGATTGGGACGTCAATCGGCGGCGGCTGAGGGAGGGGGGTGGGGGTAGGATCAAAGGGGGAAGGGGTGGCGGCTACACTAGGGATCCGACCGAGTTGCCCCTCCTATGACTACGCGTGGGCAGGAGGGATGAGCGGCTGAGTATAATTATATGACATACAAATGTTCATGCAGTTCAATAAATGTTTGCAAATTTGTAAAATGTTTGTGAATAGGAAAAAATGTTTGCAAAAAATCATGAACCAAGAAATGCTTACATATTAAAAAATGTTTGTGAAATTAAAAATAACATGAATTGGGAAAATGTTGATAAGGTTCGAAGCATTTCATAGATCTGAAAACTGTTTTTGAATTAAAAAATGTACACGAGTTTGAAAAATGAAAAATAAAAAATATGAAAAAAAGAAGAAAAAAGGGAAACTAGTCAGGGAAGGAAAAGAAAAGACATGTATCATTGAAAGTCACTGATTGGCTTGGCCCATCTTTGTCTAGTACGCGGTAGGTCGCTATCCAGCGGCCTAAGCACGCTATAGGTATCATGCCTTAGTTTGGCCGTTGTTGGGTTATTTTGCCTGGAGACGGCCGACGTATGAGAGGGCCAGGCCCACCTCCACAATACAGCCATATGACAAGGAAAATTCTATACGACGCATATTGCGGCGAGCTGTCGAAGCTTCGCAAAGGAGGTGCGAGCGAGCAACCGAGTGGGCCGGGCCATTTAGAGCCCTAAGTAGGTTTCCGGTATTGCGAACCTTTGAAGGTTTCATGCCGGCTTTTGTCTGTTTTGGGAACCTTCTAAAGGTTTTCTGAACCAGTTTTTCCTAGGTTTTTATTTCTTTTCCTTGGTTTTCTATTTCATTTTTTCCTTTTCTACTCTTTTCAAAAACTTATTAATATAATGCATGGGGTACTACCCCATCCGGTTTTGTGAACATTCCAAAAGGTTCCCTGAACCGGTTTTGTTATTTTCACTGGTTTTCTATTTCTTTTTTCTTCCTTTTTTTTTTCTGGTTTTTCTTCTTCGTTTAATGTTTCTTTTTCATATTGTTGTTCTCGTTTTCTTTTCCATTTTACTTTTATTTTTCAATTTTTTCCGAGATTCTAAGAAAAGTTCATAATTCCAAATCATTTTTCAATTTTCAAAATTTTGTTACTAAATTCAAACAATTTTTTCATTTTTTAAAAATGTTTCCAATTTCTAAAAAACTTTTCGGAATTTAGAAAAATGTTCGCTTTTTTGATAATTTGTTCAGAATGTTTTTGTTCCACATTTTTGACAACTTTTAAAATAATAGATTGGGATTTTAAAAAATAGTTGTGCTTCAGAACTTGTTCGTAAATTTAAAAATGTTTGCACCTTCTTATTTTATTTTTGGAGTTTCAAAAACTATTTATATACTTCAGAAAGTTGGAAAAATGTTTGCATTTTCGATAAAAATTCAGGATTTTGAAAAAGGTTCCTGTTTACAATTTCTTTAAATTTTTTAAAAACGTTCATGTTTTCAAATTTTAATTCCGGAGTTTCACAAATGTTCACGTTCAATTTTTTTAAATTTTCCTAATTTATATTAATAAATTTAAAAAAATGTTCATGTTTTTAACTTTAAAAGAGCAGGTTTAAAAAAAGGTCCGTATTTTCAGAAAATGGTTAATCATTTTTCAAAAAATGTTCGAGTTTTTAGAAATTTGTTCACAAACTTGAAAAGTGCCGTTATTGATAAAACACTCACAATTTTTCCAAAAATGTTTGGCGTTTGAAATTTTAAAATTATTCTAACTTGGAATTGATTCTTATGGTTTTCAGCTGCTACTTACTCAGAATTGGTCGCTACCTCAACTGGTTGTCCTACCAGGGCGCGTTTTTTTAGCTCTGCAGGTTTGCGCTACAGTACCAGTTCGCGCTACCTGTTGCTAGCTTACATGGGCTGGCCCAGTCGGAGTTCCGCCTGTGCACCCTTCCGACATTCTGCCGCAAAGATCGGCAGATAGGAGCTCGCAGATGACACGTCCTACAGCGTGAGAGGCATGCCTTGTCTATTCAGAGACCGGGTACCATTTTACAGTAGGCGATTGCTAGGTTGGGCCGTCCAAATAATGCGTTTAGTGAGTGGTTTTGCACCTGTTGGTTGAACCTTCCATCGGTTTTGAAAAGGTTTCACATGTTTTCTTTTTCTTTTTATATGTTTTAATTTTATGGTTTTCATCGGGTTTTAATTCTTTTTGGTTTTGATTCCTTTTTTTACTTTCCATTTTTTTCAAATATATGTTGAGCTTTTGAATACACCCCCTACATTTACGTATACACGATGAACATTTTTTTGATACATGATGAACATTTTTTTTAATACTTGTTAAACATTTGTCAAATACACGTTGATCATTTTTAAAATATATTTGAATAATTTTCAAATAAAATTTGAACCTTTTTTGAAATACATGATGAATATTATTTCAAATACACATTGAAATTTTGCCAAATACGAGTTGTACAATTTTCGCATACAGGTTGATCCGTTTTTGACACAAATTTGAACATTAAAAAAATGCATGATGAACTTTTTAAAATTAAAAGTTCTAACATTTTCTTGAATATTTCTGAAGTTCATAAAATACACTTTGAACATTTTTTAATACATCTGAAACATTTACACGTTGAACATTTTTGAATATGCATTGTACATCTTAGATAATACTCCAAATTGTGTTTGATATACATTGAACATTTTTCAAATACACGATGGAATTTTTCTAAAATAAATGTTTGAACTTTGTTTTAATGAATACATGTTAAACATTTTTAAATACATGTTATACATTTTCTCTACATGCAAAATATTTTATGAATGTTACAGACATTTTTTAAAACTTGCGCGACCAAAACATTTATGCTAGATGACCATTTTTAAAACGTGTGATTTTTTCTAAAATGTGATGAACATTTTTTGAATGATATGAACATATTTTATATATTAAATGAATTTATTTAAACATGGTGAACCCTTTACAAATTTGAGAAAAGTAATTTACGACATATATATTTTTTAATATTTTTTGAAACATAAAAAAATGGAAAAGGTTAAGGAAAAAAAATGAAAATCAACGATTGAAAGAAGGAACAGCTCCCGACTGCACATGGCCCACTACAACGTGCCATGAGGTGAGCGGTCGTTTGGTCTCGCACGTGGCTAGATAAAATACACCCGTCCTGTAAGTAACCCCCTCGTCTCTCTCCATTCCCTTCCTATCGTGGCACGTCCGTTTTGTAAAAGCCCTCAACAATCTACTCCCTTCCATGAATTTCACTGAGCGGCTTCCTGTCTTCTCCCTATCGAGCACACTTGCATTCTCACCGTGCCAGACCATGCTATCAATGGCGGAACATGACAAGCAACCAAGGGGCCAACTTCAAACTAAAAGTGAAGTATGCATGGAAACAGTTGCGACACATTACATAGATTACTGGATGTTTTTGTTAAGAACAATATGAGCAACATGAGTTGGCGATAGTAATTGACGGATGTGCTGTCCATCGGGCTTGACGGATCAGAAGAACTGGAACAATGAAAAAGTAGCTCATTCGCCTTCTCTTATTCCTACATGACAATGGCGGACCGAGAGGGAGCCACTGGGTGGCGCGCGGTGATGGAAGTTGAAAAGATCTGTATTTGGGTGTAGCCAGAGGGGGGGGGGGTGGTAGGTGAGCAGGCCACGGTTCCTCCAGGGATAGCGTGGACACCCTTTGCTTGCTTCTAGCATGTGGGGTGCGTGAGAGGAGGTCCGAGTGGTGATGGAGGAGAGGGGTGTGGCAAAGTGAATATGGCACCTTCGAGGAGGCCGTGGGGGCCTGAGATCGTTGAGGTATTGGCCAGACGTAGCCTCAAGGGTGGCCGAGGATGATGCGCGCTGCTCGTGCTAGGCTACTAGTGGCTACTACAGTGGCTTGGCGCAACTGCTGTCTCACTATGTTGTAAGGTCGAACATGCGGTCCTCGCCAAAGATAGAAGCACACATTTGGTTAGCCCCAACATGTGACTAAGATCATACACGCAAGTGTCACATGTCGGTAACAAGGTGGACATCACAACAAATACAACTACAATAAAGAGATGAGGTACAAGTATAATCATATTTCCGACAAAGGGAATATATTAATATCATGGAGATATCAATTACACCCAGCCTCTACAACAACGCAATGTCGTAAAGACATTACGGATGCACACAACCAAAAGACACGAGTCACGAATCACCAAGCAAAGTCCTCATCGCCACCAAGACTTGATCTACCATTACAAGGCCTCAGATCTTAGCCAGCATGACGTTCTTCGTCACTGTCTTCACCATGGAAATCGAAATACCGACGTGTCCCATAATGTCAATACACAACGAAGCTTCGTGTCGTCACACCCTCCTGAAGTCACTCTGGCTGAAATCAGGGCATAGGCGACCGAATCCCATCCGATCCAACAATCTACAAGCGTCAAGCACCCAATGAAGATCTCCGACGGAGCATCGGGGAACTCATCAACGACCAGATCCATGATGGTTGTCAACGGGACGGAGCATCGGGGAACTCATCAACGACCAGATCCATGATGGTTGTCAACGGGCAGAACACCATCTTAGAGCAAAAAGAACTCAAGGACCGCACCACCCGCTGGCTCCCAATAGCAGACCGGAGATCTCAGCGGGCACCACCGCCACCACCTGCACCACACGGAGATGAGTAGTTGAGCCGCACCGAGCCCCCTCGAACCAGATGACGTGCCGCCCTCGCGGCCAAGCAACACACAAGGTCGCCGGAGAAATCCAGGCCCGGCGCCCATCTTCGCCGGACAAACCACGCCGTCCAGGGCCGCCGTGAAGCTCCGACCGGTGATCCCGCAACGCGAGAATGGATGGGGCCCCGTGCCATCAGTCGGGCGAGGAGGCTGAGGACCCGCCACTGCTACTTCTTGAGCTTGCATTGGTTTTTCCCTTGAAGAGGAAAGGGTGATGCAGCAAAGTGGAGATAAGTATTTCACTCAGTTTGAGAACCAAGGTATCAATCCAGTAGGTGGTACAAGCAAGTCTTCAATCTATGCACCTGCACAAACAATCAAACACTTGCACCCAACACGATAAAGGGGTTGTCAATCCCTTCACGGTCACTTGCAAGGATGAGATCTAATAGAGATAGATATAAAAGATTACTAAAAACGTAAAACAAAGTAAAAACAAATAAATTGCAGCAAGGTATTTTTGGTTTTTTTGGTTTATAGATCTGAAAATATATGATGGAAAATAGACCCGGGGGCCATAGGCTTCACTAGAGGCTTCTCTCTTGAAATAAATCATACGGTGGGTGAACAAATTACTGTCGAGCAATTGATAGAAAAGCGCAAAGTTATGACGATATCCAAGGCAATGATTATGAATATAGGCATCACGTCCATGTCAAGTAGACCGACTCCTGCCTGCATCTACTACTATTACTCCACACATCGACCGCTATCCAGCATGCATCTAGAGTATTAAGTTCATAAGAACAGAGTAACGCCTTAAGTAAGATGACATGATGTATATGGATAAACTCAATCAATATTATGAAAACCCCATCCTTTTACCCTTGATGGCAACAATACAATACGTGCCTCGCTACCCCTACTTTGTCACTGGGTGAGGACACTGCAAGATTGAACCCAAAACTAAGCACCTCTCCCATTGCAAGAAAAACCAATCTAGTTGGCCAAACCAAACCGATAATTCGAAGAGAAATACAAAGATATTTAATCATGCATAAAAGAGTTCAGAAAAGACTCATATAATATTCATAGATAATCTGATTGTAAATCCAAAATTCATCAGATCTCGACAAACACACCGCAAAAGAATATTACACCGGATAAAACTCCAAGAACATCGAGGAGAACATTGTATTGAAGATCAAAGAGAGAGAAGAAGCCATCTAGCTACTAGCTATGGACCCGTAGGTCTGTGGTAAACTACTCACGCTTCATCGGAAGGGCAGCAAGGTTGATGTAGATGCCTTCCGTGATCGAATCCCCCTCCGGCAGGGTGCCGAAAAAGGCCCCAAGATGGGATCTCACGGAAACAGAGGCTTGCAGCGGCGAAAAAGTATTTTGGTGGACACTTATGTTGGTTTGGGAACATTTGGAAATTTATAGGCCAAGAATTAGGGTTTGAGGACTCCCGGGAGGCCCACAAGCCAGGCCCCCCCCAAGGCGCGCCCTGAGGGCTTGTGGGTCCCTCCAGACTCTTCTGACCCCCTCTCCAAGCTCCGTGGATGTCTTCTGGTCCAAGAAAAATCATCATGAAAGTTTTATTCCGTTTGGACTCCGTTTGATATTCCTTTTCTGTAAAACTCAAAAACAAGGAAAAAACAGAAACTGGCACTGGGCTCTAGGTTAATAGGTTAGTCCCAAAAATAATATAAAATAGCATATTAATGCATATAAAACATCCAAAACAAATAATATAATAGCATGGAATAATAAAAAATTATAGATACATTGGAGACATATCAAGCATCCCCAAGCTTATTTCCTACTCGTCCTCGAGTAGGTAAATGATAAAAACAGAATTTTTGATGTGGAATGCTACCTAACATATTTATCCATGTAATCTTCTTTATTGTGGCATGAATATTCAGATCCACAAGATTCAAAACAAAAGTTTAATATTGACATAAAAACAATAGTACTTCAAGCATACTAATAAAGCAACCATGTCTTCTCAAAATAACATGGCCAAAGAAAGTTATCCCTACAAAATCATATAGTCTGGCTATGCTCCATCTTCATCACACAAAGTATTTTATTATGCACAACCCCGATGACAAGCCAAGCAATTGTTTCATACTTTTGATGTTCTCAAACTTTTTCAACTTTCAGCCATGGATATAGCACTATAGGTGGAATAGAATATGGTGGTTGTGGAGAAGACAAAAAGAAGGAGAAAGTCTCACATCAACTAGGCGTATTAATGGGCTATGGAGATGCCCATCAATAGATATCAATGTGAGTGAGTAGGGATTGCCATGCAACGGATGCACTAGAGCTATAAGTATATGAAAGCTCAAAAAGAATCTAAGTGGGTGTGCATCCAACTTGCTTGCTCACGAAGACCTAGGGCAATTTGAGGAAGCCCATCATTGGAATATACAAGCCAAGTTCTATAATGAAAATTTCCCACTAGTATATGAAAGTGAAAAAATAGGAGACTCTCTATCATGAAGATCATGGTGCTACTTTGAAGCACAAGTGTGGAAAAAGGATAGTAACATTGTCCCTTCTCTCTTTTCTCTCATTTTTTGGGGCTCTTTGGCCTCTTTTTTTCTTATTTTTTTATTTTTCGTCTGGAGTCTCATCCCGACTTGTGGGGGAATCATAGCCTCCATCATCCTTTCCTTACATGGGACAATGCTCTAATAATGATGATCATCACACTTTTATTTACTTTACAACTCAAGAATTACAACTCGATACTAGAACAAAATATGACTCTATATGAATGCCTCCGGCGGTGTATTGGGATGTGCAATGATCAAGAGTGACATGTATTAAAAATATGAACGGTGGCTTTGCCACAAATACAATGCCAACTACATGATCATGCAAAGCAATATGACAATGATGAAGCGTGTCATAATAAACGGAACGGTGGAAGTTGCATGGCAATATATCTCGGAATGGATATGGAAATGCCATAATAGGTAGGTATGGTGGCTATTTTGAGGAAGGTATATGGTGGGTTTAATGCACCGGTGAAAGTTGCGCGGTACTAGAGAGGCTAGCAATGGTGGAAGGGTGAGAGTGCGTATAATCCATGGACTCAACATTAGTCATAAAGAACTCACATACTTATTGGAAAAATTTATTAGTTATCAAAACAAAGTACTACACGCATGCTCCTAGGTGGATAGATTGGTAGGAAAAGACCATCGCTCGTCCCCGACCGCCACTCATAAGGAAGACAATCAAAAAATAAATCATGCTCCGACTTCATCACATAACGGTTCACCATACGTGCATGCTACGGGAATCACAAACTTTAACACAAGTATTTCTACCAAATCCACAATTACTTACTAGCATGACTCTAATATTACCATCTTTATATCTCAAAACAAATGCAAGGAATCAAACTTCTCATAGTATTCAATGCTCTTTATATGAAAGTTTTTATTATATCCCTTTTGTATACCCATCATATTAGGACTAAATCATAACCTAAGCAAGTTACCATGCTGTTTAGGGACTCCCAAAATAATATAAGTGAAGCATGAGAGTTCAACAATTTCTATAAAATAAAGCCACCGTCGTGCTCTAAAAAGATATAAGTGAAGTACTAGAGCAAACTGCCTAGCTCAAAAGATATAAGTGAAGCACATAGAGTATTCTAATAAATTCACGATTAACGCGTGTCCCTCTCAAAAGGTGTGTACAACAAGGATGATTGTGGAAAACTAAAAAGCAAAGACTCATATCATACAAGATGCTCCAAGCAAAACACATATCATGTGGTGAATAAAAATATAGCCTCAAGTAAATTTTCCGATGGATTGAAGACGAAAGAGGGGATGCCATCCGGGGCATCCCCAAGCTTGGATGCTTGGTTGTCCTTGAATATTACCTTGGGGTGCCTTGGGCACCCCCAAGCTTAGGCTCTTGCCACTCCTTATTCCATAGTCCATCAAATCTTTACCCAAAACTTGAAAATTTCACAACACAAAACTCAACAGAAAACTCATGTGATCCGTTAGTATAAGAAAATAAATCACCACTTTTGGTACTGTTGTGAACTCATTATTTATTTATATTGGTGTAATATCTACTGTATTCCAACTTCTCCATGGTTCATACCCCCCGATACTACCCATAGATTCATCAAAATAAGCAAACAACACATAGAAAACAGAATCTGTCAAAAACAGAACAGTCTGTGAAGATCCGAATATTACTCATACTTCTCTAACTCTAAAATTCTGAAACATTAGGAAAACCTGGCCAATTTGTGTATAAATCTTGTGTAAAAAATTCAGAATATTTCATCGCTTATGTGAATTATTAAAATTCTGCAACTGGACGCAAAAGTTTCTGTTTTTCAGCAAAATCAAATCAACTATCACCGTAAGCCATCCCAAATGTCTTACTTGGCTCAAACACTAATTAAAACACCAAAAATTACTTCAGAGGTAATAATGTGTATTTATTGAAAAACAGAACCAAAAACAAAAAACATAAAAATAAGATTGGGTTGCCTCCCAACAAGCGCTATTGTTTAACGCCCCTAGCTAGGCATAAAACATAGATCTAGGTATTGTCATCTTTGGTATTAAATCCATAAGTAGCCCTCATAATAGATTCATATGGCAACTTAATTTTATTCATGGAAAGTGTTACATGCCCTTCCTTAACGGAAATTGAAATCTAATGTTTCCTTCTTTCATATCAATAATTGCACCAATCGTTCTAAGGAAAGGTCTACCAAGAATAATAGGACATGTAGGATTGCAATCTATATCAAGCACAATAAAATCTACGGGCGCATAATTCATATTTGCAACAATAAGAACATCATTAATTCTTCCCATAGGTTTCTTAATAGTGGTATCCGCTAGATGCAAATTTAAAGAACAATCATCAAATTCACGGAAACCTAATACATCACATAAAGTTTTTGGAATCGTGGAAATGCTAGCACCCAAATCACACAAATCAGGGCACTCATAATCTTTAATTTTAATCTTAATAGTAGGTTCCAACTCATCATAAAGCTTTCTAGGGATAGAAACTTCCAACTCAAGTTTTTCTTCAAAAGATTTCATCATAGCATCAACAATATGTTTAGTAAAGGCTTTATTTTGATTATAAGAATGAGGAGAATTCAACATGGATTGCAACAAGGAAATACAATCTATCAAAGAACAATTATCATAATTAAAGTCCTTGAAATCCAAAAGAGTGGGTTCATCGCTACTTAAAGTTTTGACCTCTCCAATCCCACTTTTATCAAATTTTTCATTAAGATCTTTAAAGTCCGAATCATTGGGACGCCTTCTAGCTAAAGTTGACTCATCTCCAGTCCCATATTTATCAAGATTTATATTAGAAAACAAAGATTCAATAGGAGTCACACCAATCACTTTAAGATCTTCATCATTATTCTCGTAAGAGATCGAAGAACACGCTTTTACAAACCAATCTCGCTTAGCACGCATGCTAGCGGTTCTTTCTTTACACTCATCAATAGAAATTTTAATATCTTTCCAAGATTCATTAATATCATGCTTGGGTGGCATAGATCTAATCTTTAAAGAATCAATCTCAAGAGAAATTCTATCAACGTTCCTAGCCAAATCATCAATCTTGAGCAATTTTTCTTCAACCATAGCATTGAAAACTTTTTGGGAATTAATGAAATCTTTAATATTGTTGTCAAGATCAGAGGGTATTTTATTATAATTTCCATAAGAATTGTTGTAGGAATTACCATAATTATTAGATGAATTACTAGGAAAAGGCCTAGGGTTGAAATTACCTCTATAAGCGTTATTACCAAAAAATTGTTCCTACCAACAAAATTCACATCCATAGATTCATTATTATTCTCAATCAAAGTGGACAAAGGCATATCATTAGGATCAATAGGAACACTCTTATTAGAAATCAATTTCATAAGTTCATCCATCTTTCCACTCAAAGTATTAATTTCTTCAACCGCATGCACTTTTTTACTAGTGGAAGATCTTTCGGTATGCCATTGAGAGTAATTTGCCATAATATTATCTAGGAGTTTAGTAGCTTCTCCTAATGTGATTTCCATAAAAGTACCACCCGCGGCAGAATCCAAAAGATTTCTTGATGCAAAATTCAATCCTGCATAACATTTTTGTATGATCATCTATAAACTTAAACCATGAGTAGGGCAATTTCTTATCATCAATTTCATCCTCCCCCAAGATTGCGCAACATGTTCATGATCAAGTTCCTTAAAATTCATTATATCGTTCCTAAGGGAGATAATCTTAGTGGGAGGAAAATACTTGGAAATAAAAGCATCTTTACACTTATTCCATGAATCAATACTATTTTTAGGCAAAGGTGAAAACCAAGTTTTAGCACGATCTTGTAGTGAGAACGGAAATAGCTTCAATTTAACAATATCATTATCCACATCTTTTTTCTTTTGCATATCACACAACTCAACGAAAGTATTTAGATGGGATGCGGCATCTTCACTAGGAAGGCCAGAAAATTGATCTATCATAACAAGATTCAACAAAGCGGCATTAATTTCATAAGATTCCGTACGAGTGGCAGGAGCAATAGGAATACTAATAAAATCAATATTATTAGTGTTGGAAAAGTCACACAACTTGGTATTTTCTTGAGACATCGTGACCAAACAAGCAATCTAGCACACGAGCAAACAAAAAGCAAACGAAAAGACGAACGAAAGAATGGCAAATAAAAAGGCAAATATTTTGTGTTTTTCTGAAAATGTTTTAGAAGTGGGGGAGAGGAAAACGAGAGGCAAATGGCGAATAATGTATTGCAAGAGATGAGAGTTTATGGTGGGTACTTGGTAGGCTTGATGTAGAACCTCCCCGGTAACGGCGTCAGAAATTCTTCCTGCTACTTCTTGAGCTTGCGTTGGTTTTTCCCTTAAAGAGGAAAGGGTGATGCAACAAAGTAGAGATAAGTATTTCACTCAGTTTGAGAACCAAGGTATCAATCCAGTAGGAGGTACAAGCAAGTCTCCAATCTATGCATCTACACAAACAATCAAACACTTGCACCCAACGCGATAAAGGGGTTGTCAATCCCTTCACGGTCACTTGTAAGGATGAGATCTGATAGAGATAGATATAAAAGATTACTAAAAATGTAAAACAAAGTAAAAACAAATAAATTGCAGCAAGGTATTTTTGGGTTTTTTGGTTTATAGATCTGAAAATATATGATGGAAAATAGACCCGGGGGCCATAGGTTTCACTAGAGGCTTCTCTCTTGAAAATAAATCATACGGTGGGTGACAAATTACTGTCGAGCAATTGATAGAAAAGCGCAAAGTTATGACGATATCCAAGGCAATGATTATGAATATAGGCATCACGTCCGTGTCAAGTAGACCGACTCCTGCCTGCATCTACTACTATTACTCCACACATCGACCGCTATCCAACATGCATCTAGAGTATTAAGTTCATAAGAATGGAGTAACGCCTTAAGTAAGATGACATGATGTAGAGGGATAAACTCAAGCAATATGATGAAAACCCCATCTTTTTACCCTTGATGGCAACAATACAATACATGCCTCGCTACCCCTACTTTGTCACTGGGTGAGGACACCGCAAGATTGAACCCAAAACTAAGCACCTCTCCCATTGCAAGAAAAACCAATCTAGTTGGCCAAACCAAACTGATAATTCGAAAAGAAATACAAAGATATTTAATCATGCATAAAAGAGTTCAGAAAAGACTCAAATAATATTCATAGATAATCTGATTATAAATCCACAATTCATTGGATCTCGACAAACACACCGCAAAAGAATATTACATCGGATAGAACTCCAAGAACATCGAGGAGAACATTGTATTGAAGATCAAAGAGAGAGAAGAAGCCATCTAGCTACTAGCTATGGACCCGTAGGTCTGTGGTAAACTACTCACGCTTCATCGGAAGAGCAGCAAGGTTGATGTAGATGCCCTACGTGATCGAATCCCCCTCCGGCAGGGTGCCGGAAAAGGCCCCAAGATGGGATCTCACGGGAACAGAGGCTTGCGGCGGCGGAAAAGTATTTTGGTGGACGCTTCTATTGGTTTGGGAATTTATAGGCCAAGAATTAGGGTTGGAGGACTCCCGGGGGGCCCACAAGCCAGGGGACGCCCCCCTAGGGCGCACCCTAAGGGCTTGTGGGTCCCTCGGGACTCTTCTGGCCCCCTCTCTAAGCTCCGTGGATGTCTTCTGGTCCAAGAAAAATCACCGCGAAAGTTTTATTCCGGTTGGACTCCGTTTGATATTCCTTTTCTATAAAACTAAAAAACAAGGAAAAAACAGAAACTGGCACTGGGCTCTAGGTTAATAGGTTAGTCCCCAAAATAATATAAAATAGCATATTAATGCATATAAAACATCCAAACAGATAATATAATAGCATGGAACAATACAAAATTATAGATACGTTGGAGACGTATCAGCCACCGCCGTCAGCCTCGCGACCTTTGACCGAGGCATCAATCGGCGACGGCCGGGGGGTGGGGGTAGGATCAAAGGGGGAAGGGGTGGCGGCTGCACTAGGGATCCGACCGAGTTGCCCCTCCTATGACGACGCGTGGGCAGGAGTGATGAGCAGCTGAGTATAATTATATGACATACAAATGTCATACATAGCTAAATCACCAATCAGAGGTCACATGACCCAACATTACACTACAAGCATCATTCACAAGGCACAATCCGAGTACGCATAAGAAGCAAATCTAGCCTAAGAGGTCCCAAATAAAATAAGCCATGACGTCCACCTTGCCTATTCCCAGGCTGCCGGCTGGGGATCCCATCTATTGATCGTCAGGCAAAGTAACATAGAAACGAGAACGCTCTTTGTAATATGCCACCGGAGAAGCGTGGTCTCACCTGCACCTATCTCATAGGTACCTGCTGTTGGGAATATGCCCTAGAGGCAGTAATAAATTGGTTATTATCATATTTCCCGTTCATGATAAATGTTTATTATTCATGGTATAATTGTACTGACCGGAAACATAAATACATGTGTGAATACATAGCCAACACCGTGTCCCTAGTGAGCCTCTACTAGACTAGCTCGTTGATCAAAGATGGTTAAGGTTTCCTAACATAGACATGAGTTGACATTTGATAATGGGATCACATCATTAGAAGAATGATGTGATGGACAGACCCAACCGTAAGCTTAGCAACATATCGTATCGCTTAGTTATTTGCTACAACTTACTTCATGTCAAGTATTTGTTCCTTAGACCATGAGATCATGTCACTCCCGGACACCGGAGGAATACCTTGTGTGCTATCAAACGTCACTTCGTAACTGGGTGATCATAAAGGTGCTCTACAGGTATCTCCGAAGGTGTCTGTTGGGTTGCATTGATCGAGAGTGAGATTTGTCGCTCCGTGTGATGCAGAGATATCTCTAGGCCCTCTCGGTAATACAACATCACAAGAAGCTTCATGTGACTAATGAGTTTAGCCACGAGATCTTGTATCCCGGAACGAGTAAAGAGACTTGCCAATAACGAGACTGAACTAGTTATGGAGATACCGATGATCAAATCTCGGACAAGTAACATATCGCCGGACAAAGGGAATTGCATACGGGATTAATTGAATCCTCGACATCGTGGTACAACCAATGAAGATCTTCATGGAATATGTAGGAACCAATATGGGCATCCAGTTTCCGCTATTGGTTATTGACCGGAGAGGTGTCTCGGTCATGTCTACATAGTTCTCGAACCTGTAGGGTCGCACGCTTAATGCTCGTTGACGCTAGAGTAGTATTGGGATATTTGATGTTGGTAACTGAATGTTGTTTGGAGTCCCAGTTGAGATCCCGGATGTCACGAGGAGTTTTAGAATGGTCAAGAGGTAAAGATTTATATATAGAAAGCTGTTTTCAGGGTTCCGGAAAAAGTTCAATTTTTCTGGTATTGTACCAGAAGGTTCCGGAGACTTCCGGAGGAGTCCAAAAGTCCACCAAGGGTTCCACCACGTCCCTAGGGCCGACATGGGCTGGGGGAGGAGCCATGGCCTTATTGGGCCAGGCGCCCCAAGCCCCCAGATGCCCATGCGGCTAAGGAAGAGGTGGAAGGAGAGTCCTAGTAGGAGAAGGATTGGACTTGGAGTCCAATTCTTTCTCCCTTGGTGCCAGCCCTAGGAGGAGAAGAGCTGGACTCCTAGCCCCTCCACACCTATATATTGAGGGGAGGGGGGCACCAAAGGTACACCACAGCCCCGCTGCCCCCTCTCTACCTCCGGACACACTACACGCCTGCGTAGCGCTTAGTGAAGCCCTGTCGGTATTCCGACTCCACCATCACCATCACCACCACACTGTCGTGCTGGTTGTGATCCCATCTCACTAGTGGAAAAAAATCCTAGCTATGGCATGGAAAAAAGTGCCTTGCTGGCGTAGACACCCAACGCCACCAATATGGCGCCAGTGAAAACAAGTTAGTGGTGGCGTTGGCAGACACGTCAACAGTATGTTAGTACTGATGGCGTGCCACCTGTCTAACGCCAACAATATATTGTGTTAGTTATGGCGTTTATTGTGAGACAACGCCAGCAATTTGTATTTTTTAGTAATAAAAAATATATACCCAGCTATTAGTATATGTGCATCCATTTAAACTTCTAGTGGTAACTTCAAATCCACAAACATTAGTGATCAACTAGATTGCTACCTACAAGCAAAAGTTATCCGCTAGCTAGCTACAAGCAAAAGTTATCCTCATCTCACGCAACTTGTTATCCGCTAGCTAGCTACGACGATGAAGAATGATCCTCATCTCACACAACTTGTTCCTGTTGCTCTGTCCCTCCTTTCTAAAATAGACTTTGCGGGTCTTCAGTTCCACCCTCTCGGTCTTCAGGAGCCGTATCTCCTTCTTCATAGACTTGATCTCGGCGACCAGTTTATCCTTCTGGTCGATGAGCTTCAATTTCTTATCACAGAGATCAGAGTTCACGTCGATCATCTCTTCCTTCTCATTCTTCAGGGAGTCATTCAACTCCTTAAGTGTCTTCATTGTACTCTCCTTTGACGCGACAAGCTCACGGCTGAGCATGTCCACATCACGTACTGGTAGCTGCTGCTGGACTGGTTCTGGAGATGGGTCTCGAACATACGCCTGGCAAGTCAAATATTTGAAATCATCAATAATGAATGGTTAGATTATATTTGTATATATGCATGTGTTTGCAATGCTCATGGATGTTTTTGTAATCTTACCTGGTTGGTGCTCGTTTTGCGTTTGTCAACTTCATCATAGGCCGCGAAGTTGCACGAGGACTGGTAGTGGCTGTTCTAGCTAGTCATGGCTGGAACTTCAAAATAATAACAAGTATAGGTTATTATGACAAGAACCAAACACACATGTTAAAGTATGGCAAGTGATCTAATGCCAATCATAACAAGAATTGATAAAAGATTACCTGGAGTGGTTGCATCCGTGCCCATCTTTGCTATGGGCACCTTCAAGGTTGGTATGGTAATGGTAATGACATAAACAAGAAAGGAAACTGCCTTGCAAGTTGGAAAATGATTTATAGAACAAAAAGCAAGGATGACTTGGTGTTCTGAATCTCAGAGTCCAGAATATTGCCTTGCTGATCAAACACTTACACAAATTCCACAACCTAACTGATCTATACAGAGGCATGGCAACTTGTCAAGTAAACAAAGGAAATTATGTTCTTAACAATGGAACCCTGATCTAAACATCCACATGATGATCATTGATGCAAAATGCACATACAAAATGCCACTGCCACTGTCATATGCTCATTCATGTAACCATACAACTAAAAGGCCTCGATAATGATACCACCTGCTATCTTCATCTATCCTTAGTTCTGCTTCATTTTAGTTATGCTGTAGAAACCTAAGAAAGTGATAAACAAGCAAAGAAATTGTATATACTACAAATACTGGCAGTGATAACTAGCAAGTCCTTTTAGCATTAGGAACACTACATTTGAGTTTGTTTTACACTCTTCCTTTACCAAAGACCAAACGGTAAAATGCAACAAACTATTTGTAATTAATCTCAAACTTCAAGTAATCCCTCAAGTGGTTAATCCCTCAAGTTCTAATATAACAATTTAGGGATAATTGGTTTTATACCCTTAGTTATGCCCCCCTCATCAGGATTGCCCCTAGTTTCTAAAAACACGCGGTCTTGCCCAACCCACTTTGGTCGTCTTATGCTTTTGCCCTTTGACCGTCACTTTGGAAACTTCATAACTAATTCATACTAAATCAGAAAAATGCAAATAAGATACCAAAATGTTCGAAAAAACATCACCTGTATGTCAATGTCACTTGCATTCATGACAAAAGTGTTGGTAAGTGCCCATCTGAGTTTTAGCTCTTATGATACCACCATGAACAGTAACATCTAAAAATATTCAAAAAAATTCAAAAAAAAGTTTGTGGCAAAGAATGACAAATGTCTTAAGTGCTTGCCAAGTTTCATCAGGGAATGACTTTGTGGAAGTCGTGGCAAAAAAAAACTATCAACACTCGAAAATAGATTGTTTTTTTGCCACGATTTCCACGAATGTCATTCCCTGATGAAACTTGGCAAGCACTTAAATCATTTTTCATTCTTTACCACCAACTTTTTTTGAATTTTTTTAGATGCTATTGTTCATGGTGGTATCATAAGAGCTAAAACTCAGATGGGCACTTACCAACACTTTTGTCATGGATGCAATTGACATTGACATACAGGTGATGTTTTTCCAAACATTTTGGTATCTTATTTGCATTTTTCCGATTTAGTATGAATTAGTTATGAAGTTTTCAAAGTGACGGTCAAACGGTCAAAGAGAAAAAGCACAAGACGACCAAAGTGGGTTGGGCAAGACCACATGATTTCAGAAACTAGGGGCAATCCTGACGAGGGGGACACAACTAAGGGTATAAAACCAATTATCCCAACAATTTAACAAGAATATTATACAAGTACACTAGCCACGATGATCCCTAGCGATAAAAAAAGTGGAGGGGATGAACTCACCGAGGGACGAAGATGGAGGCGATGAACCCTAGCAGTCCGTCGCTTCCGCCGCCGTCGTCTTTTCCACCGCCGTCGCCGTCAAAGAAACCCTAGCTCAAAACAAAATGAACTCCAATCAAATTGGAGGGCAACGAGCGGCGAGAGAGCGAGAGAGAGTAAGATTACCTAACCACCGGCGAGAGAGGGAGAGAGCGGCGAGAGAGGGAAAGCGGCGACGACGAGCGGGGAGAGAGGGAGAGGAAGGGGAACGAGAGAGAGGGAGTGGGGCGAGGGTGCCGTTGCCTTGGGTTTGACCCCCACAACCTCCTAATACTTGGGCTTGGCCCAATGCTAATTTTGAATTAATATAAATTTAAAATTACCAGTATTTCCATTTAAAATAATATAAATTTGATAAAAGTAAACTACAATATACTATAAAAAAGATCACCACCTAGAAAATAAAGAAGAAAAAATTTGGAATTGTCAAACTACATATTTGAAGGCTTAAAACTACATATCTCAAGTTTCAAACTAAAAAGGAAAAAACTAAATTTGAAGTCCCAAAGTACATATTTTAAGAAATGTCAGTATTTCTATTGAAAATAATATAAATTTAATAAAAGTAAACTATAATATACTATAAAAAAGATCACCACCTAGAAAATAATTTTTTTTTGAAAGTGTCATACTACATATTTGAAGGCTCAAAATACATATTTCAAGTTTCAAACTAAAAAGGAAAAAAGTAAATTTGAAGTCTCAAAGTACATATTTTAAAAATATCAGTATTTCCATTTAAAATAATATAAATTTAATAAAAGTAAACTATAATATACTATAAAAAAGATCACCACAAAAAAATAAAAAGAAAAAAAATTTAGAAGTGTCAAACTACATATTTGAAGGCTCAAAACTATATATTTCAAGTCTTAAACTAAAAAGGAAAAAAAGTAAATTTAATGTCTCAAAGTACATATTTTCAAAAATGTCATTATTTCCATTTAAAATAATAGAAATTTAATAAAAGTAAACTACAATATTATAAGTTCCAGACTACATATTTGAAGTCCCAAACAACAATATACTATAAAAATAATAATATAAGAATGTTCACATTGACAAAATAACAATACTGACGTGGGAACCAACAGCACGCCACAACTAAACATAATAGTGCTGTCATTCCATGCTATTCCACGCCAGCACTATATTACTCCTGACACAAATTGTTGATCCCATATACTTCTGACACTCACCTGTTTTCCAACGCCACCACTATGCCCCTACTAATGTCGTACCAAATAAGCCAACGCCACCACTATTTGAAAAAAAATAGTGCCGGCGTTGGTTGAAAATGGCGCGCCACCAACGAAAGTTGTGGCTATCACTTTTTCCACTAGTGTCTACTTCTCTGCCTTCTCTTGCTGGATCAAGGAGGAGGAGACGTCACCGAGCCGCACGTGTGCTAAACTCGGAGGTGCCATCCATTCGGCACTAGATCGGTTGGATCGTGATTGGATCGCGAAGAGTACGATACATCAACCACGTTATATATGCTTCCGCTTTCGGTCTACGAGGGTACGTAGACACACTCTCCCCTCTCATTTCTATGCATATGCTAGATTAGATCTTGGGTGTTCATAGGATTTTTTTTATTTTCATGCAACATTCCCCATCACCTGCATCTAATGGTGTTGTAGTATCTGTGAGCCTTTAGCAATCTCATTACGATAGATATATCAAGACTAACAATACTTAACGGGTTGGATATGGCTAAGTGGTGAGGTTGCAGCAAGCACTAATAATTTGTAAACCATCTATTCCTACGAATACTAGAACAAGATGAGTAATTCCTACACATAAGGGGGCCGCAACTAGAATGATCAAGAAGTGATCCTGAACACCAACCTATGAGTCAATCATAACCCCACCGTGTCCTCTTCTTGATCCCAATCTCACAAGAAGAGAAAATCACGGTACGCACACGGTTGGCAAGTTTTAATTATTAATTGAAGTTTACTACAACCGGAAGTTATAAATTTCCAAGTTGTCCATAACCGTGGACACAACTTTCTGAAAGATTTAATCCTGCAGGGGTGCTCCAACTCGTCCATTATATACTATCACATGCACATGTTGGAAACCTCAATAACGTGTTAGCATGAAACATCCTTGGAGTCCGGTGTAACAAGTACTCGACGTAATGTAAAACTAGTACAAGTGATCAATGGGGGCCCATAAACCACGCACATGTTAGGAGCGCTCATCGAGAAACATAACACCGGTATTACAAAAACTAGGGCGGCAAGAGTGGAACAAAACACCAAGCAAAAGACCAAAACTTACACCCTTTACCAAGTGTATAGATCAGTTAATTAAATAAGCATGATATTATGATATCCAAGATATCCATGTCCCAAACATGGAACAACCTACACCTGTAACTAGCAAAGCTATAAGAGGGGCTGAGCAAGCGGTAACACAGCCAAACAAAGGTTTGCATAGGTGGTGGATGTTAAAGGTTGTATCATGGCAATTGGGAGGGTTTCAAACATGTGATAGGTAGCGAGACCAAACAGTTGCAATGAGACATCTAGCAATCAAAGCTAGTAATGGTATCCAAGGTAATGATCATCTTGCCGTGAGATCTTCAGTGGAATGGTAAATCAGCTCCTTGGGGTAGTACTCCCTTGGTTCCTCAAACTCCGAAACGTTTCCCCACTCTCCTGATAAGAATCAAACCGAAAAGGAGCAAACCAATATGGTAAACAAATAAGGCATGGCATTTATTCGTCAAACAAATGCATGCATGTCATTTTAATGGTATTGGAATGGAAACAACAACTAGCAACATTAAATGAAGCCTTGATCCACTAGTGGAGTGAATCGAGTGAAACTTCAAGTTAATTTTGTTATATTAAAATTTCTAGACAGAACATCATCAACATGTATAAGTTGTTAATGATGCATGGGCATGGCAAATTCATGATCCACACAAGATTCTAGCTCAAATGCTCAAAATGATTGCAAATAGGCTGACTGGTTGCGCTACTTTATTTTCACATGGAGACAAGCTCACACTGTCTTCTCCAGCATGTCTATATTCTTCATGTGTTCTCTCTCTCTCTATCCCCAAAACAGTGATACAACAGATTAATTTCTACCTCAAGCATTGCTTTTGGAGGAAATATGGCTCTGAGGAAAAGGGTGTTGCTTTGATTGCTTGGGATAAAGCATGCTTACCAAAATCCCATTGTGCCCTAGGTATACTCGACATCAACACTCATAATGAAGCTCTGCTCATGAAATATCTGCACAAGTTTTTGAACAAGGAAGACACTCCTTGGGCCAATATTATTTGGGAGACATATTACTCCAACTATGCACCTAGTCCTAGAGTTGTGGGCTCTTTTTGGTGGAAAGCTATTCTCAAACTCATTCCCATATATAAACGACAAGTTCTCTTTATTCCTGGCAATGACAACACAGATCAGTTCTGGCATGACAAATGTTATGATAATCAACTGCAACAGGCCTACCCTGAGCTATACTCCTACTGCATCAACACTGAAATTTCTCTGCAGGATGTTCAGGTTCTGGATAATTTGGAAGAACTCTTCTATAGACCATTGTCTATTCAGGCACACCAGCAATTTCTCATTCTCAACTCTACTGTCCAAAACAGAGTTAATCTGGATGTGAATGATAGATGAACCCAACGCTGGAGCTCTAAAAATTATTCCTCTCTCAAGATGTATAAGGCCATGGTGAGCCCTAGTCAAGCTTATATGATCTTCAAATTTGTTTGGAAAAGTTCTGCACAACTTAGGCACAAAATCTTCTTTTGTCTACTGCTTCATGACAGAATCAACACCAAGAATTTACTTCACAGAAAAACCATGTACCTAGAAGATTATAACTGTGCCCTCTCTCATGATAAAACCTAAGAAACTCTCACTCGCCTCTTTTGGGACTGCGAGTTTGCAAGAGCTTGCTGGAATGCAATAACCCCATCCAAGAAACGAGGCATATGAAGTTATGATGAAATTTGTTTATCCTTGGAACTACCTTCAGTGATTGCTATGGATATTGTACTTATGGGCTGTTGGGGAATTTGGTCAATTAGAAATGATAAGATCTTCAGACAAGCGGCCCCACACATCCCTATGCGGTTCTTCTATTTGGAGGAGGTATTGAGAGCGGCTCTTATTAGAGACAAACAGGCGAACGCACAAAAACTCCAGTCCTTGATAAATAATAATTTGTAATTTACCCATGTTTCCTAAAACTAGTATTTGTTGATTTCGCACTCTTGTAATTTGTCTGTACACATTTAATTAACAAGCTTAAAAAAGAAGATTGTGACAGAGGAAGTGGAGGAAGGGACCACAAAGAAGTCCGACTTGCAACAAGGCTATTATCTGGCTGGCTATGTAATTAATTGTACACAGACTTTCAACTGATCTAATGTATGTCTTCAGACTCTAGGATTTACGGGCAAACAACAACAATGACAAGCAACAATCACTGTGGTAAATACATTAAGTCGAGAAGCAACAACGGCCACAGGGCCCTCCCTGTTTCATGTTGTTTCTTATGAGATAAGCCGATGAACTGCAATGGAAAATTACAAGGATAATTTGCTTGATATGATTAGTTGTCACCAAAAATCCACTTTGTAATTATCTTCTGGCTTAAAACTATGTCTCGTTGGTCTAACCGGATGGTGAAAGTGTATGCAACCTCGTGGTGTTTCGTGTTAGGAATCAAGCGGAGGAACAGATCGAAATAGCTATTTAGGGACGGGTGGGGGTGGGGTGGGGGGGGGGGGGGGGGTTGCCCCCATATGGTGGATTTTTGACGTGGCTAGCCTTGCAAAATTTAACCGGAATTTACAGGAGAATTTCAACAGTAGATTCTCAAAGGGTAATTGAATTTCAATCACATAATATAGGATCTGCCCTTAGGTGAGATCAATGAGATCAAATTTTTTAGAGATACAAATCATGTTCAAAAATTCCAAAAATATTTGCAGACACTCATCGATGTTTGATGTACGACCTCAAAAAGTTTGAGCTCTTAATTCGAAGTACACTTAGAGAACCAAAAAAGAGAAAATTGGATGTGAATAGTGTCAAAATTTAGATATGGTTTCCGTCATACTATCTCAAATGCACCTCGAATTTTTCATCAGCAGCAAAAAGAGAAACTTGAGATAAGAGCATTCCATTTTTTAGGACTAAATTGTCTCTGATATTTTTAAAGCACAAACGTTCACTACTGGAATCGAGTTATACGCCGAGTGCCATGGACACTCGGCAAAGGGCCTATAAACGCCGGCAAAGCCTTTGCCGAGTGCTACACTCGGCAAAACCCACCCGGCGTACACCTCTCCGGCAAACAGGAATTTGCCGTGAGCCAGGGTACGGGCACTCGGCAAAGACTTTGCCGAGAGCCAAACAGTACAACTCGGCAAAATAAAGTGACTTTCACGTCGGCTGGTTCCGTCAGCTGTTTGCCGAGAGTGGCTCTCGGCAAAGATGCCACAGCCAACAGCTGGCGCATGCCACTTTGCCGAGAGTGGCTCTCGGCAAAGCCGCCACAGCCAACTGCCAGCATGCCACTTTGCCGAGAGCTGCTCTCGGCAAAGATCCGTTCCCAGACAATTTTTTACTGCTTTCCCCCTGATCCCTGCCGCAAAAATTTATATACAATACACAAACAAGCATTTCAAGTCTCAATGTCTAACAACAAACTCACATAACCATTACATAAAATAGTTCACACGAACTTCTTTTGAGATCACAAGGTAGCTCTTTAGTACAAATGCCTACTTACTAAACAATAAAGTGGTCAATGCATTTCTACATGCGACCACAAGATAAAAGCAACACCACAATTATCACAAACTGAAGAAGAATTATCAAGTTCTTCCATCCACTAAACCCGATAAGCCGTTTCTGGCTAGCACATCCAGTCAACCCATCCACTGAACCCACTAATTCAGATTTTCTCTTCTGCTTAAGCACATACTAATTGTAATGATACTCTACCTTCTCTCTGCTATTGAACGAGTTGTGGGAGCTGCCTTCATAGTAAATCACTTGTTCATTGCATTCAGACCATGAATTGTAGACTCCTGGACATCTACCTCTGTACACCGCATACCACTTCATCTACAAAGATAGAGAAAAAAAGGCAGAGAATAATGCAAGGTTAAAAATAGCACATCATACATAATCCACGTAAGCGTTCATCACTCATACAATCAAAAGCATCGCAAGTGGCAATCTAAGAAGTCCATATCAGCACCTACATGACTACATCACTAAATCAACGCCAAACTATCTAGGTGGACTACTCAGAGGTGTAGTCCGTGAAACCGGTGATCGTGGAGTCAGAGCACGTCGGGGCATCCCCCACGGTGGAGGACCAAGTGTCGTCGGGAATGTACGTCGGTGGACTCAATGCCATCGAGTCGTCACACTCCTTACGTGGTGGGGCCTTCTTCTCCTTGGCTGGGGGATTCTTCTTGGCCAGATCCTCAAAATACTTTATTAGGATCAGCTGCGGGTGCTTCTCAATGAGCGCTGCCAAGCGGTCCTCGGCGAGCATCTCCTTGACCGCGGAGTCGACCCTAATGGAAGATGCGTCGTCTGAGGAAGCCATAGCCACGAAATCGATCGGTGCTAACACCATTCATCACACAATGAAAAATAGCATAAGAATCAAACATCAAAGATTACTTCTAAGCAAATTAATCATGATGGACACTTTCTCACGGATATTTTGACTTTCGGTGATGGTCGAGCTGGGCGAGTCCATCGTGCGTGAAAAATGTATATCACAAGACGAACTCGCACAGATCGACCGCCATCGGCAAAAGTCGATTTTCTATCTCCAAGAACAATTCTCATCTCTCTCACGTATATATGGTGGAACTCTCTCTGGTGGTGGTATATATGGTGGACACTATCTCACGGATATTTCGACTTTCGGTGATGGTCGAGCTGGGCGAGTCCATCATGCGTGAAAATATATATCACAAGAACTCGCCCAGATCGACCGCCATGGGCAAAAGACGATTTTCTTTCTCCAAGAACAACTCTCATCTCTCTCACGTATATATGATGGAACTCTCTCTGGTGGTGGTATATATGGTGGACACTATCTCACGGATATTTCGACTTTCGGTGATGGTCAAGCTAGGTGAGTCCATCATGCATGACAAATGTATATCACAAGAAGAACTCACCCAGATTGACCTCCATCGTCAAAAGTCGATTTTCTTCCTCCAAAAACTACTCTCATCGACCCCCTACGACAACAATCGGGGTGACCTCCATAGCATCCATACAAACAACAAGAACTATTAGATGCATCAACAATTATCTATACAAAAAAATTAACAATTATCTACATTCATCCATACTTCTTTGCATCCATCTATGCATACATGCATACATACATACATACATACATACATACATACATACATACATACATATATTGATACATAACAAAAACTACAAAAAAATTACTACAAAAAAAAGTTCATGCATCAATCCATGCAATAATACATACATATATACATTCATACATCCATGCATCCATATAAAAATCCATGCATCCATACATACACTCATGCATAAATACAAGATCGGGGAGGGGGGATGAAGCTCACCGAAGGGGGAGGTGGTGCCGGCGCGGTTGGGGGGGGGGCGGTGGGGCGGGGGCCGCCGGTGGGGAGGGCGCCGGTGCGAGGGCGCCGGCCGGGGCGGGGGGGGGGGGGGGGGGCGCCGGGGGGTGTGGGGGGCGCGCGATGAGAAAGGAGAGAAGGAGAGAGAGAAGAGACTGCGCGGGGGGTTAAGTGTTCGCCGATCTTTACCGAGAGACTATCGGTGCGGCTCTCGGTAAAGGTACGAGACCTACAGGGACGGATTAAGGGGGGGACGAGGGGGGGCGAGACCCCCCCCCCCCCCCCCCCCCCACCCCCACCCCCCACCCCCCCAACGATCGTGCAGTCCCTTGAAACGGAAGAGATGTTCGCTACTTTTTTTTACGTGTGTGCTTACCTGCAGCCTGCTTCGCCCCCCCTATTCCCCATCGGCCTTTGTATAGGCGTATAGCCCATGTACAACCAGTGCAGCCCATTGAAAATTTAGAGGCTAAAAGCAAAAAACTGCGCCGAGCAGGCCCTCTGTTAGCTTAGGCACGCACCACCAGGCCCTGCACACGAGGCCATGACTTAGATGACAACGCTAGCATGCGGCACGCCCAATCTCTTCGTCAGTTCGTTCGACTCTTCGTCTCCAAAAAAATTGCGATCGGATCTCTGACTGGCGACTGCCTCGACCGCTCCACGCCGGGTCGCCGGCGCGCCGCCAACGCCCGTCGAGAAGCCAGGATAGGAAGGGGACGCCGCAACGCCCGGACAGGCGCCGATCCACGGACACGTTGCCAGCAGCCCGGAGGCCGGAATCCTGGACACAACGATGGCGGACGACGGGCAGTCGGGCAGGATAAGCGGCAGCAACACAAGGGGAAAAAGTAATTTATTTCCACATGGATTAGTAGTTCATGCCTTTAAAAATTGTAGAAGTATAACCATCCAAACTATAGGCCTTAATCATCAATATAAAATTTTCAATTATTTTGTGCTTGTGTAGACATGAAGAGAAAGAGAGAATCAATTCATAAATTTTTCAAACCCGTTGGTTCATGCTCTCGGCCATCAGAACATGATGCTACTGCAGACAACGTTCAACCTAGCGAACAGAACCACCCTGATTGTACTGATGGTGATGCTCAAATTGATCATGATGTTTCCATGCCAGAAGCTACGGAAGAAGCTACAATTATAACCACAAGTTATGACCGAGAGCCCGGGCGACGTCTTCAAATTTGGCAACTTCCTCCCGATGAGCATGATGCTGCTAGGCGTTTTTATATATCCAAAGGGGCTTATCAACCAATCTTGAAGCCAGATGAGTATGAATTTACTGGGACAGGGGCTGGCCGTAGGCGATTCCAAAGTGATTGGTTCACGAATCATTGGTGGTTGGAGTATTCACCTCTAAAAAATTGTGCCTATTGTTTGCCTTGTTTTCTCTTCTCAAAGAAGCCAATTGGGAAGTGTGGTTCAGATACATTCACAGTCAGCGGATTTGATAAGTGGAAGAAAGTTAACAATGGAAAATAATGTGCTTTTCTCAAACATATGGGCACTACTCCCAGCTCGGCTCACAATTTTGCAGTTGGGTGTTATGAAAACTTGAGAAATAGAATTAATCATGTTGATGAGGTGATGAAAAAGCAAACTAAGAAGCGGGTTCTTGATGCAAGACTAAGGCTAAAGACTTCCATTGATGCCATGAGGTAAGCAAGAATTATTTAATTTCGAACATTTAGAATTTCTTTATACTGGACATCTAATAATTATTCTATGTTGATTGCATCAGGTGGCTAATGTTTCAAGCATGTCCCTTTAGAGGAAATGATGAGTCTGAGGATTCCAAGAACCAAGGTAATTTCAAGGAAATGATTAAGCTTTTGGCTTCTTATAACAAGGATGTACATGAAGTTGTACAGAATGCTCCACAAAATGCAAAGTACACCTCACCAACTATTCAAAAGGAAATTGCTAGCATATTTGCTGAAAAAGTGAAGACCTCAATTAAAGAAGAACTTGGTAATAGCAAATTTTCTATCTTGGTTGATGAATGTAGAGATGAGTCTAAAAAGGAGTAGATGGCAGTAGTTCTTCGATTTGCAAACATAGAAGGGGTGATAAGAGAACATTTTCTTGATCTTGTTCATGTTAGAGACACTAGTGCTTTGACTCTCAAGAACACAATTATTGCCGTCCTAGTTGATAATGGGTTGAATGTGCAAGATATTAGAGGCCAGGGATATGACGGGGCAAGCAACATGAGGGGGGAGTGGAATGGGCTGAAAGCTCTAATTCTCAAAGAGTGCCCTTATGCATACTATATCCATTGTCTTGCACATCAACTCCAATTGGCTCTTGTTGCTGCTTCAAGGGAGGTACATGAGGTCCATAATTTCTTTCAGCATGCAAATTTCATTGTAAATACAGTTAGTGCATCTCCCAAACGCAATGATGAGCTGTTAGAAAATCAGGCTGCTGAAATTGCTAGAGAGATTGAATTGGGAGAGCTTGACACAGGAAGAGGGGCCAATCAAATAGGATCTTTACAAAGGGCTGGAGACACGAGATGGAGTTCCCACTACAAATCTATCAAAAGTTTGTTAAAGATGTTTGCCGCAACTGTTACAGTGCTAAGAAGTGTAGCAGCTGATCGTTCAGCTACAAGGAACTCAAGAGGTGATGCCGGAGGTGCCCTGAAAATCCTACTCACATTTGATTTTGTGTTCATTCTACACTTAATGGAAAGAATCATGAAAATCACGGATGTTTTGTGTCTCAAACTTCAACATAAATCTTTGGACATTGCAAATGCATTAGATTGTGTTTCTAACACAAAGGTGTTGCTTGGTGAACTAAGAGAAGATGGATGGGACAACCTTTTTGAAGATGTGAAATCCTTTTGTGTGAAACATGAGATTGACATCCCAGACATGGATCAAAAGTATGTATATTTTCCTATCTCTTTATGATTATTTAAATTACAATGTAGAGATTTAGCCACTTACATACTTCTCATCAATGTGTAGATCATGCAACTAATTCATATTTTTCAATATATATAATTTTAGGTATGTTGATGTGATGAAATCTCGAAATAAACATGACAACACCACAGTTATCCATCATTACAAAGTAGATGTGTTTAATGTTGCAATAGATCAACAAGTGATAGAGTTGAATGATCGATTCAGTTCTCAAGTTACTGAGTTTCTAGATCTTTGTTCATCATTGGACCCAAGGCATGATGCCTTCAGTAAGTCGAAGATATGCAGACTAGTGGAGAAATTCTATCCTGCAGATTTTTCTAGTCAAGAAAGAGATCGGTTGGAGTGCGAGCTACCACATTTCCAGCTTGATACATTCAACCATCCGGAGATCAAGAACTGCAAATCACTTGCGGATCTAACAAAAGGCATAGTTAAGACTGGCAAGTCTTCTGACTATCCAATGGTTGAGAGGTTGTTACGATTGGTGATAACTCTTCCGGTGTCAACTGCAACAGCAGAGCGAGCCTTTTCTGCAATGAAACTAGTCAAGACGCGGCTTCGAAGCAAAATGGGGGATGATTTTCTTTGTCATTGCACGCTAGTTTACATTGAGAAGGAACTTGCAGCCAAGTTTAGCTCTGAAGAAATAATTGATATCTTCGATACTGGTGCTCGTAAAGCAGAATTCAAATTGATAGAAATGTAATTTATTCTTACTATTGAACAACAGACATATATTTACTATCTAGATGTCCTAAATCCTATTATTTACTATGGTATCTTTTCATATATCCTATTATTCTTTTACGGCAAATATATCCTATGATTTTGAAGCTTTTGGTTCTTGCCCCCCCCATCTCAATTTTCTGGCTCCGTCCCTGGAGACCTAGATCTAGGTTTCACACATTTTCTGAGAGTCACGCTCGGTAAAGGATAAACATACCGAGAGCGGCACTCGGAAATGACACTCCTCCCTCATCCACTCAAGGCGTAGGCATGCCAAAAGGACATCACAAATGATTCCGCATGCCACTACCCGGCATGATTTCATGTGCTGCCTTGCTGATCTGCAATTCCCGGCGATGAAACCCTAGAAGAGCAATAAATTTCTCGAATATTGCGCGCGTCCCCGAAAAATGCGAGGCCGTGGCACGTGCCATGCGGTTGCCCCCTCTTAGAGCATGAGAAGTTTTGAGGCCAACGGAGCAACAGGACCAGCACTTCCTGCACAAACTGGACACGTTCCCTCTCGATACCCAGATTCTAGCTCGGAGACGGTGCGGTTTACAAGCGGCCTCAGGGGAGGCTTACTCGAAACGTGTCCAAACTTTTACCACACCCTACAAAGGCCCTGTGATGACACCGTGCCAGATCCCGAGCAATCCTACCATCGTACGATTTTCCGAGGATTTCAACGGTTGCATCAGGAATGACACCGAGGTACTTTTGGTAACCCGGTTGCAGGGCATGCCCCTCCCTCATCTGTGCAAGGTGTAGGCATGCCACAAGGACATCACAAATGATTCCCCATGCCGCTATCCGGCATGATTTCATGTGCCACCTTGCTGATCTGCAATTCCCAGCGATGAAACCCTAGAAGAGCAATAAATTTCTCGAATATTGCGCGCATCCCCGAAAAATGCGAGGCCGTGGCACGTGCCATGCGGTTGCCCCCTGTTAGAGCACGAGAAGTTTCGAGGCCAACGGAGCAACAGGACCAGTACTTCCTGCACAAACCGGACACGTTCCATCTCGATACCCAGATACTAGCTCGGAGACGGTGCGGTTTACAAGCGGCCTTAGGGGAGGCTTGCTCAAAACGCGTCCAAACTTTTACCACACCCTACAGAGGCCCTGTGATGACACCGTGCCAGATCCCGAGCAATCCTACCATCGACATCACAAATAGTCCATCTCCTTAACAAGAGTGTAATGAATACCGAAGCTTACTGCATCTGGACTATCCCACTATTTATATTTAAACAGGTCTTGTTGCTTGTCTGTAGGCGAGGTGGGACTAAACTTTTATGGTGGCCTTATCTTTACCGAGAGCCACTCTCGGCAACTGCTCGTTTACCGAGAGCCACTCTCGGGTAACAGCCACTAGAAGATTCATAGTGACTGTATGGACTCTTAGTAATGAGAGAAGACCGAAGCTTACTGCAGTTGGACTATTGAACTATTTAAACAGGTCATTTTGCTAGTCGGCAGGCGAGGTGGGACTAAATCTTTGCCGAGCGCCACTCTCGGCAAAGAGTTACAACCGTAACCGTGTCGTTAGTCGCCGCCGAATGTGCCATGTGGCAAAACTTTGCCGTGTGTGGCCGGATGGCCCTCGACAAATAGTGCCTTTGCTGAGTATAGCCTTTTTGCCGAGCAATACTGTCCGCATTGTCGTGTGTTTGCCGACTTACTCCCTTTGCCGAGTGCGACTCTCGGTGTTCTTTACTTTGCCGAATGCCCGTGTTTTGCCTCTCGGCCAAGACGCCGACACCCGGCGTATACGAAAATTCCAGTAGTGGTTGTCCAAAAGTTGTCTGCCGAGCTTCCCAGTCCTACTATATATAAGAACCCCCATGGCCGATGGGGAGCGGAAGTGCGGCCAGAAGAAACTTGCCTCATAGTTGTTCTCTCCTGTTTGTCGTCCCACAAGGTTCTCATCATTCCTCATCAAGTAACCATGGTGACCACAGTGGTGAGACTCCTGCTCGCGGTGACCATGGTTCTGCTCCTCGCCGTGCCCGCGGCGAGTGGCGGTACCATCACCATGTCGTTCGCCTCGGAGGAGGTCGCGTTGGAGGAGGCCCTCCTCTCTCTGTACGAGCGGTGGGCGCATCATTTTCGGAAGGCTCTCCCAAGTGGAGGAGCACGCGGCAGCAGCTGCTTCGCCCAGAATGGATAATGGGGCCATGGCTTCCCCCTAAGATAGATAGTGAAGCTATTTCTTCTCCAGCGAGGTCGGGATGAACTAAGCAAAAGTGACTGACTCTTTGAAAAGTTTCAGGCACGTGAGAAATAGCAAATCCAAAAAAACAAGTGGAGAGGGCGGAGGGCGGACGAAACGCTCGGTAGGGTATGGTCTGTGTGGCAGGAAAGGGAACCCTAGGTTTTTTAGATAGTAGAGATAGAGAAGTTTTGCTAGGGGGCATGGTATTTCGTGTTAGGAATCAAGCTGAGGAACAAAATGAAAATAGCTATTTGGGGTCGCACAAATCGCGATGCAAAAATGAATGGCTAGATAAGGGGTGTATGAAAAGCTATGCTTTCTCAAATGTTAACCGGTGGGGGGGTGGGGGGGGGGGGGTTGTTGCCCCCATGGTGGAGGCTAACCTTGCAAAGTCGAAATTCTCAAAGGATAATTGAATTTAAATCACATAATGTTGCATTACAAATTTAACCTTGATGTACACAGGGTTGATGTCGTACTATCGCAGTTGCAAGAGCAAGGCAAACTCAAACGGACCTCAAATTTTCCATCAACAGCTATAAGAAGAAACGTGAGACAAGAGAAGAGCGTTCTGTTTTTTTAATGCACAAACATCGTGCATAAGTTGCCTGTCGAGCCTCCCAGTCCTATATAAGAACCCCCATGGCCGAAGGGGAGAGGTAAGGATGGCAATTTTACCCATGGGTACGGGTACCCGCGGATACCGTATCCGCATGGGTAGGGTATGGGCACAATTTTATACCCATGGGTAGTACCCATACCCTACCCGTTAAGTCATGGGTAGGGCACGGGTATAGCTTTTTACCCATGGATATACACATACCCTACCCGTTTATGCTGACATGTGAACCTTACCCACAATTCACAAGCGTACCTATCTTGAAGTTGTGTCGTGAGCTTGTGAACCTATGTTAAAATTGTCACCAATTATCAATTTCAATTGAGATAATTGTCATGTACTTATCTATCTATTATTGAGTTGAGATCAATGTTTGTTTGTTAAATGTGTTATAGATGAATGTAAAATTGCGAATAAATTGTGTACTATTTGATCCACCCGTTGGGTACCCAAGGGGTATGGGTACGGGTAGAGTTTCATACCCATGGGTACGGGTATGGGTATAATTTTGTACCAATTTACTACACGGGTATGGATATGGTATTGATCTACCCGCCCCATACCCTACCCATTGCCATCCTTAGGGAGAGGAAGTGCGGTGCGGCCAGAAGAAACTTCGCTCAGAGTTGTTCGCTCCAGTTTGTCGTTCTACACCAAGTAACCATGGCGACCACTGTGGCGAGACTCCTGCTCGCGGTGACCATGGTTCTGCTCCTCGCCACGCCCACATCGGCGAGTGGCGGCACCATCACCATGTTGTTCGCCTCGGAGGAGGTCGCGTCAGAGGAGGCCCTTCTCTCTCTGTATGAGAGGTGGGCGCAGCACTTCGACAAGGCTCTCCCAAGCGGAGGAGCACGCGGCAGCACCCGCTTCGCGATCTTCGCGCAGAGTGTCCGGCTCGCGCACCAGCCACTACCAGAATAACTGCGTATGCCTCGCAAAATATATGCCTACGGTGGCCGTCGGCATAGGGGCGGCCGTCGTCATATCCTGTGGGCCCGGCTACTCGGGCGGCGAGGACCGTTTGACGGCGTGACGCCTACGCCGACGGGCTAACGAGCCACTCGCCGGTCCGTGGGGTGGCATATCTATGCCGACGGCCTTGCCGTCGGCATAGGCCTGGCCCATGCCACGTCATCGATCCACGGCCTACGCCATGTCATCGATCCAGGGCTATACCGTTCCGTGGCCGTAGCTATGCCGACGGCTTTGCCGTAGGCATAGATTTCTAGTAAATTTTTAATATTTTATTTAATTTCTCTTTTTTCCTTTTTATTTTTTTTCCAAAACTAATTTGATTAACTTAAATGTGCCTTATGTACAGAAAACATATCTCGATTATATATATATCGATTGCCCCCCCTCACGGTCGCCGCTTCCGCCGTGTCACGAAGAGGGGAGACGGGACGGGGTACCTGGGGGTAGCAATGCCGCCAGGTGTTGCGGTGGGTTGGGCGGGGACGGTGTTCCGGGGTGTAGATATGGGCGGGGCTATGACAACCAGGTGAAAAGGTCCCCCGGCCAAACCCCGTCCGGCGAAAGTCAAAGGGCTAGATCCGGCGGTCGTCTGTTTCAGGGTTAGACGGGATGGGGTACCTGGAGGGGGTAGCAATGCCGCCAGATGTTGCGGTGGGCCCTCCTACGCTTGTGGAAGCATGGTGGTAGGCGCAGGCACCCGGCACGCGGCTCCGGGGTGTGCCCCCCTCATGGGCGTCGCGCCGCCGTGTCCGGAGGGAGGAAATGACCAGTGTCGGGCCGACACGGAGGGAATCTTGGGGTGGGTTGGGTAGGGGGTGGGGACGGTGTTTGGGTGTAGCTAATGGGGGGCGTACGACAACCAGGTGAAAAGGTCCACTGTCAAAACCGTCGGGCCAAGTCAAGAGGGCTAGATCCAGCGGTCGTCTTTCCAGGTTAGACGGAGGACAAGGGGCGGTAAGGAGGGGGGGGTAGCAATGCCGCCAGGTGTGCCGGGGGTGGGGGGTGGAAGCGTAGTTGGCAGGCGCAGCACAACCGCCCGGGCTCCGGGTGTGCCCCCCTCACGGGCCGTCGCTGCTGCTGCGTGTCCGAGGAGGGGAGGGGAAACGGCCACGTCGGGCCGACACGAGAGGGAATCTTGTGGGCGGGAGGGTGGGTTGGTGCGGGATTGTGGGTTCGGGGGTGTGTAGTAGCTATGGGCGGGGCTAGCTTGACAATCAGGTGAAAAGGTCCACCGGTCAAACACATTCCGCGCGAAAGTCAAAGGGCTAGATCGCGGCGGTCTCTGTGTCAGAGTTAGAATGGACGGGAGAAGGGGTACCTAGTTGGGTATAGCAGTGCCGCCAGGTGTTGCGGTGTGGCCCTCCTACGCTTGTGGAAGAATGGTGGCAGGCGCAGGCACCCGGCACACGGGCTCCGGGGTGTGCACCCCCTCACAGGCGTCGCTGCCACCGTGTCCCGGAGGGGGGAAACGGCCAACGTCGCGGCCGACACGGAGGGAATCTTGGGGTGGTTGGGCGGGGTGGGGGACGGTGTGGTTGGGTGTTGTAGCTATGGGCGGGGCTATGACAACCAGGTGAAAAGGTCCACCGGTCAAACCCCGTCCGGCAAAAGTCAAAGGGCTAGATCCGGCGGTCGCGCTGTGTAGGGTTAGACGGGACGGGGTAACTGGGGGGGGGTAGCAATGCCGCCAGGTGTTGTGGTGGGTGGAAGCGTGGTGGCAGGCGCAGACAACCAGCACGCAGCTCCGGGGTGTGCCCCCCTCACGGGCGTCGCTGCCGCCGTGTCTCGGAGGAGGGAAACGGACGCCGCGGCCGACAGGAGGAATTTGGGGTGTGGGTTGGGCGGGGACGGTGTTCGTGGGTATAGCTATGGGGGGGGCTATGACAACAGGTGAAAAGGTCCACCAGTCAAACCCCGTCCGGTGAAAGTCAAAGGGCTAGATCCGGCGGTCGTCTGTGTCAGGGTTAGACGGGACGGGGTACCTGGGGGGTAGCAATGCCGCCAGGTGTTGCGGCAGGCCCTCTTACTCTTGTGGAAACATGGTGGCAGGCGCAGGCACCCGGCACGCGGCTCCGGGGTGTGCCCCCCCCTCACGGGCGTCGCTGCCGCCGTGTCGCGGAGGGGGGAAACGGCCACGTCGGGCCGTCACGGAGGGAATCTTGGGGTAAGTTGGGCGGGGACGGTTGTTCGGGGGTTGTGTAGCGGGCTAGGCGGGGCTATGACAACCAGGTGAAAAGGCCACCGGTCAAACCCGTCCGGCGAAGTGAAAGGGCTAGATCTGGCGGTCCTCTGTGTCAGGGTTAGAGGGACGGGCGAGCCTGGGGGTGGGTAGCAATGCCGCCAGGTGTTGCGGTGGGCCTCCTACGCTTGTGGAAAGTGGGTGGCAGGCGCAGGAACCAGGCACCCGGCTCCGGGGTGTGCCCCCCTCACGGGCGTCGCTGCCGCGTGTCCCGGAGGGGGGAAACGGCCACGTGGGCCGACACGGAGGGAATCTTGGGGTGGGTTGGGCGAGGACGGTGTTCGGGGTGTGTAGCTATGGGCGGGGCTATGAAACCAGGTGAAAAGGTCCACCGTCAAAACCCGTCCGGCGAAAGTCAAAGGGCTAGATCGCGGGTCGTCTGTGTCAGGGTTACGGGACGGGACGGTACCTGGGGGGTAGCAATGCGCCAGGTGTGCGGGTCGGCCCTCTACGCTGTGGAAGCGTGGTGGCAGGCGCGGCAACCTGGCACGCGGCTCCGGGTGTGCCCCCCCACACGGGCGTCGCTGCCGCCGTGTCCCGGAGGGGGGGAGGAAACGGCCACGTCGGGGCCGACACTGAGGGAATCTTGGGGTGGGTTGGGGCGGGGACGGTGTTCGGGGTGTAGCTATGGGCGGGGCTATGACAACCAGGTGAAAAGGTCCACCGGTCAAACCCCGTCCGGCGAAAGTCAAAGGGCTGATGGGTCCTGTGGGGGTTCGGAGGGGGAGAGGACGGTGGGAGGGGGGAGCACCGCAATTGGGGTGGCCCGCTACGTTGTGGAGAGGTGGCGGTGGCAGGCGCAGGCACAGGCCACGCACGGCTCCGGGTGTGCCCTCACTCACGGGCGTCGCTGCTGCCGCCGTTTCTCGAGGGGGGGAAACGGCCACGTCGGGGCGACATAGAGGGAATCTTGGGGTGGGTTGGGTGGGGATGGTGTTCGGGGGTGTAGCTATGGGCGGGGCTATGACAACCAGGTGAAAAGGTCCACCGGTCAAACCCTGTCCGGCGAAAGTCAAAGGGCTAGATCTGGTGGTCGTCTGTGTCAGGGTTAGACGGGACGGAGTACCTGGGGTGGTAGCCATGCTGCCAGGTGTTGCGGTGGGCCCTCCTATGCTTGTGGAAGCGTGGTGGCAGGCGCAGGCACCAGGCACGCGCCTCCGGGGTGTGCCCCCCTCCCCACAGGCGTCGCTGCCGTCGTGTCCCGGAGAGGGGAAACGGCCACGTCGGGCCAACACGGAGGGAATCTTGGGGTGGGTTGGGCGGGGACGGTGTTCGGGGGTGTAGCTATGGGCGGGGATATGACAACCAGGTGAAAAGGTCCACCGGTCAAACCTCGTCCGGCGAAAGTCAAAGGGCTAGATCCGGTGGTCGTCTATGTCAGGGTTAGACGGGACGGGGTACCTGGAGGGGGTAGCAATGCCACCAGGTGTTGCGGTGGGCCCTCCTACGCTTGTGGAAGCGTGGTGGCAGGCGCAGGAACCCGGCACACTGCTCCGGGTTGTGCCCCCCCTCACAGGCGTCCCTGCCGCCGCGACGGGCGTCGCACCGGGTCCCGTAAACACTGTAAACTACTAAAAAACTAAAAAAATAATAATTGAATTTATAAAAAACACCGGCATCCATCAAGGAAAACGGACTATCACCGTGAAACCTTCAGTGCCCGATCACTGGGCCGGCTGCCCGGGCACTGAAAGTTTCACAGTAATTGTCCATTTTCTTCACAAAAGTCTAATGAATACCGGAGCTTATAACGTATGGATTAGTGAACTATTTAAACAGGTCAAATTGCTTGTCCCTGGGCGAGGTGGGACTATTTTTTCAAAAAAAAGTGGTTGCCATCTATGCCTACGGCCTTGCCGTCGGCATAGGCCTCCTATCTATGTCGACGGCCTGGCCATCGGCATATGCCTCTTATCCACTCGCCGGCCCTGTCCCTGGCAGGTGGGACCAAACCTGTGCCGACGGTGTGGCCGTCGGCATAGGGCCACCCTTATCCACTCGGGCCACCGTGGCCACTCATTCATCTGCCCCTCCTCAACCCCTCCTCCTCCTACTCCCCGACCCCGACCCACGCCGCGCCGCCGCCCGACCCCGACCCCCACCCGCGCCGCCGCCGCCACCGGATCCCGACCCGCCGCGCCGCCGCACCCTCGCTCTAGTCCCCGCCGCCGCCCTATCCCGACCCACGCCGCCGCCCACCATCGCTGCCGCCGTCCGCCCCATCCAACCGCGTGCCGGCCCACCTCGGCCTCCTCGACCCCGGTCGTCCCTGCGTCGACGCCGCCCAGGCCTCCTGGCCCAACCGCCTGAGCGCGGCACCGGCCGGCCGGAGCCCTAGCCTGGCCACGCCCCGCCTGAACCCCACCCCTCGGCGGCCGTCGTGTGGTGCTACTCCGGCGCCGTCCCCTGCCCCGACCCATACCCCCTCGCGCTCCCGTACTGCCCCCCTCGGTGAGTCCCCCGCCACCCTGGCCGCTCCCCCCACCCCACGCCGTGCTGCCGCTACTGTTTTTTCTTTTCTTCTTTTGCTACTGTTTTTGTAGTTAGATAGTTAGATAAATAGATAGATAGTTAGATAAATAGATGAATGGATGGATAGATAGTTAGATAAATAGATTTTTTTGTATGTTTTTTTCTTCTTCTTGCTAGTGTTTTCAGGTGGATGGATCTATGGATTAATTTTTGTTAGGTGGATGCATGGATGTTGTTAGAATCATAGATGGTGGATGGATGGAATGTTGGTGAATTTTTTTAGAAACTTTGTTTGTCATAAATTTAATGTTAGGTCATGTTGATGAATGGATGTTGTGCAAGTTAATGATAGATGAATGGATGGATGGATGTTGGACAAAATTTTGACACTTGACTGAGATGTTATGATGTTGCTAATTTTTTTTTGTTACTCATAATGATCTTGATAAAATAACTGAAGACAAAATTTTGAGACTTACTAAGATGTGATGATCTTGCTAAAATTTTTTGATACTCATGATGATCTTGCTAAAAGAATAGAAGACAAAAGTTTGACACTTGACTGAGATGTGATGATCTAAGTTGTTCTTTCGGTGGAATTTCCAGGCTTTGTGGTGTCGCATTTCATCGGAGTGACCGTTGTCCGACGCGTTGGTCCCCCTGAGCATCCCTCTGCTGTTCGACTACTTCCTCTACAGCCGAGGGTGAGCTACAAATCCATCACCTCCTTTTTTCAAGTGACTAGATTTCATTCTCAAGTCTAGTCGCGTAACCTCGGTGTCTCCCGTCCGAAAGGGTTGCATCGATAAATATGCATTCAATTGCATATTTATCACCGCAGCTCTTTTGGATTGTCCAGCGTTTTCCACGGACAGCCCGAGGATGTGTAGATTGGGTACGTTCTCCATGTTCTACCCCGTTCCGAGGCAGGATTTTGGCGGCACCTCCCGTTGTTCTCCGGAGCACATTCTCTCGGCTATTTGCCGAGACGTGTATCTGGAGAACAACGGGGAGGTGCTGCCGAAATTTTGTCTCGGAACGGGGTAGAGCATGGAGAACGTACTCAATATACACATCCTCGGGTGGGATTAGGACCCATCTTTACTTATTAGAGATGTAGGTGGATTCAACGCGGTAGAAAATGAAAATTTGATGTGATTAATTTAAGTGAATCCTTAATTATGTTGTGTGGCTTGCAATAAAGCAGAGGATGGCAGATAATCAGTGGATGTACAGTGGTTTTATCCATCGGAATCGAGTAACATCAGAGTGGATCGCAAAAACCGATGTGTATTTGAAGGAGATATTCCGTAGTCCAATGAGAATTATCCCACCATGCCCCTGTGCGAGATGTGCCAGACGTCACCGTAGAAATCAGAAGGACATGACTGACCACCTTCACACGCACGGATATATGCCAAACTTTGACATGCCGCCGATAAACTTAGCCGAGCAGGACCGTGGTAGAGAGGAGGTGATGCGACAACGCATCGATGGTTATGAGGACGACGGGGTCAGGGACATGCTAGATGATGTCATTGTTGCAGAAACGGCAAATGCGACACCTTCAGAGAATGAACCGGAGGAGCCGGAGGCAACCGCAAAGGCCTTCTTGGAGGTCTTGGCCTCGTCGAAGAAACCTCTTTATGCGGGTGCGAAAATATCTCAGCTGGATGCCATCTCGCAACTGATTGCGGTCAAGGCTGAGTACGGCTGTAGCCAGAAATGCTTCGAAGCATTCCTGGGAGTATGGGCTAACAGCCTCCCTGAGGGTCATGAACTGCCGAAAAGCATGTATGCTACAAAGAAAATCATGAAGGCACTCTCTATGGATTATGAGAAAATAGATGTTTGTCCGAAGAATTGCCTGTTGTTTAGGCACGAGTATGCGGATGACAAGTACTGTAGGGAGTGCGGTTCGTCTCGGTACCTTGAGATGGTCGGTGAGGATGGTGAGAAAAAGCAACTAGCCATCCCCGCTAAGGTTCTTTGGTATCTCCATTTCATAGAAAGACTGCAGCGCCTTTTCATCACGGAGGAGTCTGCCAAAATGATGAAGTGGCACAAGGAAGGTATAAGGTACAATCCAAATAAAATCGTACATCCATCGAAAGGCGAAGCATGGAAGTCGTTCGATGAAGAATACCCCGAGGAAGCAGCCGAGGCTGGGAATGTCAGAATAGCCATATCAGGTGATGGGTTCAATCCATATGGTATGTCGTCCAATCCATACAGCTGCTGGCCTGTGTTTGTAATTCCGCTCAATCTCCCTCCCGGTGCCCTAATGCAACGCAAGACCATATTCTTGTCGCTCATCATTCCGGGGCCTGAATACCCGGGGAAGCAATTGGGTGTGTTTACGCAGCCGCTGATGGATGATTTGCACCATTCTTGGTACTTTCCGAGGTTGACATACGATCAGGATCTGCAGAGAAATTTCTTGATGAAAGTTTGGTTGCACTATTGCATGCATGATTTTCCCGGCTATGCTCTATTCTGCGGATGGTGTACAAGTGGGAAGATGCCATGCCCAGTGTGCATGTAGGCTCTGCGAATTATTTGGCTGAGTAAGGGTGGCAAGTATGTAGCCTTTGACCTGCATCGACAATTCCTCCCTCCAGACCATCCAGACAGGGAAGACAAGAAGAACTTCATGAAAGGCCGGGTTGTTCATGAAGTAACCGAGATTCCAACATTTTCGGGGGCAGATGTTCTTGCTCAGCTAAAAGCTCTCAAGCCTAAAGTCAAAGGCAAAGGCAAAGCCAAAGGCTTCGAGGGATATGGTGAGACGCACAACTGGACTCACATTACCCCCTTCTCGCAGCTTCCCTATTTCAAGGACCTCAAACTTCCTTACAACATCGATGTGATGCACACCGAAAAGAATGTTGCAGAGTCCCTTTTCCGCATGATCCTCAACATTCCTGATAAGACGAAGGATAACGTTAAAGCTAGAGCCGATCAACAGAGAATTTGTGATAGACCACGTTTAAACATGAAGCCTCCCACAGGCGGTCAAAAAAACTGGTTCAAGCCAGATGCTGACTTTGTCCTTAAAACGCCAAAAAAAAGGAAGTACTTATCTGGCTGAAAGACATTTTGAAGTTCACCAATGGTTATGCATCGAATATAAGTAAGGGAGTCAATCTTTCAACGGGCAAAGTGACCGGCCTGAAGTGTCATGACTACCATGTATGGATTGAGCGGATAATGCCAGTGATGGTTCAAGGCTATGTCCCCAAGCATGTCTGGCGAGTGCTTGCCGAGCTAAGCCATTTCTTCCGCACGCTCTGTGCTAAAGAAGTAAGTAAAGACATGATTGAACAATTGCATAAGAAGGCACCGGAGTTGATAGTCAAGCTAGAGAGGATCTTTCCGCCAGGCTTCTTTACTCCGATGACACATCTCATTCTGCACCTCGCGAATGAGGTATTGTTGGGGGGGCCTGTGCAGAATCGTTGGCAGTACGGCCCTGAGAGACAGAACAAGCATCTCCGACAGAAATGTGGAAACAAAGCTAAGATTGAAGCTTCCATAGCTGAGGCAGTTATCCTAGAGGAGGTGTTAGACCTCAGGACATCATACTATCCAGACCACCTTCCCCATCTGCATAACAAGGTGCCTCGATACAATATAGAGGAGCCCAAGTATCAACCCAGGCTCCATCTATTCAACGTGCAAGGTGGCAGGGCTGGGGCCTCAAAATCTTATAACATGCCATGACAAGTGTGGGAGGACCTCATTTTCTATATCTTGCACAACATCAAGGAAGTTGAGGAATTGTGGATGAGGTAAAACCACTACACCATTCCTTTATGTCTTCCACAGCATCATGTTCTATGTTCACTTAGTCCCGGTCTAACACCGCTTTTCTTCTTTTAGTGCTTTCGTTCAAGAAGAATGGACGGGAATGAATCCTCCTACTGAGGCGGAGGCACTTACTCTTCTCCGTCATGGAAACCCTGGACATAAAAATTTTGTTGCTTGGTTCATGGAGAAAGTAATTTTCCACATTCCCCTATTAAATACCTAGTTCAACATTTATTAGTTAACCGAACTAATGCACCCAGCAATTTCAATTATACTTGTAGGGAAAAGATCCGAACATATCTATGGATGATGAATTGAGATGGGTTTCCATGGGTTTTGACCCTGCCGTCATGACATGTAAAAAGTATGATGTGAATGGGTATCTCTTCCATACAGAGGAGCACCAGAACAGCCGGCCTGATCCCAAAACTATAAATACCGGAGTGTACACCCCCTATCAAAATTCAGTAGACTACTACGGAAGGGTACAAAATATATACGAGATTACATTCCGCAATGGGCGCGAAACCCTAAGTCTGCCTGTGTTCAAATGCCGATGGTTCGATCCGCGGGAGGGGCAGAGACATACGCCTTCCATTGGTTTGGTTGAAGTTAAACCATCAACCATCTATGCAGGAGCCGATCTCTTCATTGCGGCTACCCAAGCTACCCAAGTTTATTATCTGCCTTACCCATGCCAGAAAGAGTACCTAAAGGGTTGGGAAGTTGTGTTCAAGGTGTCGCCACATGGTAAGCTACCGGACCCGAATGAAGACGATTACTACAACATTAACCCCATGACATACGAGGGAGTGTTCTATCAAGAGCAACCTGATGATGATGTGGTTAGAAACGATGACGCTAGACCATTGTGTGATGATGATGTGGATCCAAACGACGACGATGCACAGAATGATGGTGAGACCATTGTCAATGAAAATGACATACTTATGCTAGAAAAGTTAAACGAATACGCTGACGACGAGGAAGAGCCTCCACCTCCGTCAGACAATGAAGATGATATGATTGATAGTGATGATGAGACCGACCGAGAAAGAGGTTACAACAGTGATGATTCGTATGGGTTCTAGCAGATGTATGTTTCAAGTCTTTTTTTCTATCGTTTAGGAATATGCCTTTTTATGCTTTTTTATTAATGTGTTTATTATTCCTTATTATTATGCCTTTTCCTTCATTTTATTAATGTACTAATTGTTTATTCTCTTTTCAATGCAGGTTCGTGGAACATGGGCAAGGGGAAGGCCGACGGCGTGGGTTTCCTACGCAAGGTCGTCGGCCTGCCTAGTCAGAGTGGTCGAGCACGTAATCCTCCCCCCCGACTACTTGACGATGACTCCTCACAGGGAGGTCGAGGGAGAGGTGCCCCTAGAGGAGGAGGGGGCGGGGGGAGAGCCCCTAGAGGGCAGGGGGTGGGGGGAGAGCCACTACAGGGGGTCGCGGCCAGAAAGAGCGCACCCTCACCGACTTAGGGGTGTTGTCTTCAAGGCCCTCCTCTAGTGGGGTACCCTCTGACGAGGAGGAGGAGGAGGACGAGGAGAAGGAGGAGGAGGAGGTTCGGGATGGGGCCGAGGAGGAGGTGGAGGAGGAGGTTGGGGAGGGGGACGAGGAGGAGGAGGAGGAGGAGGCAGGAGAGGAGGAGGGTGGTGGCGGGGATGATGGTGGTGGCCGGGAGGGGGTTGGCAACAAGGGGTGGCTGCGTGGTAACGCAAAGCTACCAAAACAGATTCCTGCTACGGAGGAGCAGAAGTGGCTCATTGAGCCCACGGGGAAAGAGTAAGTGCCACTTTATAATAATTTCATTCTTTTGCTTGTCACATGCTCATTCCGGTAGTTATTTATTTTGCTTGTCACATGCTAATATTTCATTCTTTTGCAGCAACTGGATATATCCTAAAGGGGCCCGTATTCCCAACGGCCTCATCACCGTCTTGCTGAAGGTACACTGGCCGGGCTGTACTGTCCGGATCCAGTCAGGCACCCGGACCGTCGGGTTTTGGCCACGAGCTGGGACCACTGGGAAGCGGCCCTCCACGCGGACCATGAGACCCATGCCAAGGCCGTGATCACTACTTTCTGGGTGAGTTCTCTTCAGAAGCACAAGTCCATTCTGGTTTCATGAATGATTTAACTCATGGCTTCTTCCATTCTTGTTTCATGCATGAATGTAGAAATTCTATCAAGTTCTTCCGGAGCACAAGGCCAGAGCCGACCAGATCGTGCTGCGCCAAGCCAAGAAGAAGGCCCGCCAGCTCCAGTACGAGGTGCGCTGGGTGGCCATCTCGACATACTATCATGACGCTCTTGGTGTGAAGATGACCAAGGAAGAAGCGCGGAGGATGGGCATTACCTTGGAGAGGCACGAGTACTTGGCGGTAAGTATAAAAGATTCTTCATTCCGATGTTTGTGGTACATTTCACCGTTTCGTGTTGACATGCCATTATGCTTTCATTATGTAGGTGTGTCCAAATTGGTGTTATGGAAAAGACGAGTCCTGGGTGGCATTGGTGGATCTTTGGTGTGATAAGGATGGAGCCTGGGCGGCTACGAGCATAAAAAACAAGGCTAACCGAGGGAAGGAGGGAGTACATGCTCAGGGAAACCGAAACCACTTTCTCCACAAGACACTTCATGTATGACTAACCTCATTAAACATTCTTCTTCTTCTATTTACCGTCACTTTCTTATGTATGACTAACCTCTGTTTGGTAGTGTAGGAGGAGAAACTGAAGCGGCCGCTCTCACACATGGAGGCGTGGGAGATCGCCCATACGTGGAAGGAGCCCAAGCCTGGCGAGTCCAAGTACTATGGCAAGACCGCGCAGAAGAAGAAGGCCTACTCCGATGGGTATCTGAGGTTACATCCTGGCACACCTGACCCCATTGCGGCGGATCTGGACGAGAGGGTGGTGGTGGGCATGGGGCCCAAGGAGCACGGTCGGGAGGCGGTTCTAGATGCTGTGATCACTCCTTCTATCTCCTACACACAGCTCCGAGCTACCGACCCGAGCCTGAGCCAGCGCACGAGCACACCCATGACCAGTGCGCAGTCACAGTCCCTCTTTCAGGAGCGGCAATCTGTAAGTATTTTCCCTCTTATCTTCATTGCTCACTTTATTTTCCGCATTGAGTAGTTTTATGAGTTCCATCATGTCATACCGTAGGCCTACATGGAGTACACACGCCAGGAGACCATGGCGTAGCACGAGAGCCTTTTTGCATTCCATGAACAGAACAATCGCAGGATGCAGCATGCTCTTGAGGAAATGGCGGCCGGCAGGGTTCCTCAATTGCAACCAGCACCATCTCCTCCACCACAACCAAGGCTGCTTACCTTTGAGGAGTTTCTGGCACAGAACTCTGGCCCCTCGCCGGTTAGTTCATCCCCAATCTATTCACCCAAAGCATATCGTTTATTCAACACAGTCATATATCCCCTTAACATGTCTTTTCAACATCCAGAGAACCGGTGGATCTACCGTTGGTGGTGGTCTTGGCACCACTCCCGAGTCACAAAGCCCGATCACTCCGATCCACGGAGGCGAAGGCGGTGGCGGTCTTGGCGGTAGCGCTGCCGCTAGCAGTGACGACCTGGGCTTCGGCGGACTTGGCGGTGACGACCTCCGCGGTGCTCGACGTCCTGGCGCTTAAACCTTTGGGTGACTTGTGGCGGTCTTGGTGGTGATGATACTTATATGCTTGTGATGATACTTATTGTTGTTTGTGAGATGTTTATATGCTTGGTGGTGATGATACTTATATGCTTATGCTTTGCGATGCTTCTTATGTTGTGTGATGATGCATATATTGTTGTGTGATGCTACTCTTTATCAGTTTGTCTATTTGCATCTTTCATCTGTGTTGTATATATTGAATTGAATTGAATTGAATTGAGCTGAAAAGAAACATAAAAAAGAAAAAAAATCAGACACAAACTATGCCGATGGCCTTGCCGTCGGCATAGGGCTAGCGTGAGCTCCCAGTAGCCGCCACATGGCACCTATGCCGACGGCAAGACCGTCGGCATCGTTTTAAACTACGCCGACGGCGGTGCCATGTGGCGGCTACTGGGAACTCCTGGGGCAGGGCTATGCCGACGGCTAAGCCGTCGGCGTAGTTTTAAACTACGCCGACAGCTCGGCCGTCGGCATAGCACTGCCCCAGGAGCTCCCAGTAGACGCCACGTGGCATCTATGCCGACGGCTCGGCCGTCGGCGTTGCCCTGCTCCAGGAGCAATCCGGAGGCGCCACGTGGCAAGCCTATGCCGACAGCTAGGCCGTCGGCATAGGCTTAGCCGTCGGCATAGGCTTGCCACGTGGCGCCTCCTGGTTGGGCAGCACTTGACGGCGCCGCCGACAGCCACCGTTAGGCTAGGAACTTTGCCGACGACCGGGGCTGTCGGCATAGATGTACGGACACCGTCGGGATATCCTCTATGCCGACGGCCTCCGGGGGTACGCCGACGCTTATGTTGCCGACGGCCCTACACCGTCGGGGGCCGTCGGCATAGGCCTGTCCCGACGGGAATCAGGGCCATGCCGACGGCCTGGGCCGTCGGCATAGGGGCTGATTCTGGTAGTGAGCCCGGCCCCGGCAAACTGAAGCTCAACGGGTTCGCTGACACCGCCTTGAACAACGACTACAACATCCGCTGCTACATTCCGCTGGCGCAAGCCGGCGTCTCGGATGGCCAGAGGAGAAAATACCCAGATCCGCCGGCGTCCGCGGACTGGCGCACCGCGGGCGTCGTGACGCCGGTCAGGGATCAAGGGACGCACTGTGGAAGCTGCTGGGCTTTTGCAACCGCATCGGCCATCGAGAGTCTTTACAAGATCGAGCACCGGGACCTGATCCCGCTATCGCCCCAGCAGCTCGTCGACTGCGACGGCAACAACGGGCACTGTGGAGGCGGCACCCCGTCCAAGGCATTCCAAACCATTAAGCTTGGTGATGGCATCTCGCGATGGGCGGACTATCCGTACAAAGGTGTTAAGGGCTGGTGCTACCCGGCCCGCAAAGGCGTGGGCATCATGTGGTCGGTGGAGCGCGTGGAGCCGCGGAACGAGAGGGCGCTCATGTGGTCGGTGTTCAAACGCCCCATCATTGTAGGCATCGACGCCAATAGCACGGCCTTCATACATTACCGCGGTGGTCTCTTTGACGGGCCCTGCAACACCACTCTCGGTCACGCCATGACCCTCGTCGGCTCCGGCACTACCGGACACAACGACCCTTACGGCGAGCCGGCGGGTGTCGACTTTTGGCTCCTCAAAAATTCCTGGTCCACGGCGTGGGGCGAAGCCGGCTATATGCGGCTCCGGCGCGGCGCCGAGGCCAAAGGTGGGGTCTGCGGGGTAATGCTGGAGGCCACTTATCCGGTCCGTTCCTATAAGCTATTTTAATTAGAGGAAACAATGTGCCTATATATGAGCTTTAACTAGTTGTTAGTGATGAAATGGAATAAATTAAAGCAAGCCACTGGTTGGTTGTAAACAAGAGATTCCAGCCGTCGACCCATCTCGTTTCCCTCGAACGGTTGCATGAGCGACTATCGGATCCCATGAAATCATGCGCTCCTCTATCCTTGTTTTTTTCTGCATTGTTCTCTTCTCCACCCCTCGTTATTATCTATAAGCTACCGGTTCTTTATTCTACGTTTTTCACTACGCGCTGTTCCCTGTCCTGTCATTGCAAACGCTCCATTCCTCGATCTCCGCCGTAACTCACCTTTTCTCCCCTCGCCACCGTGACCCGTGAGGCACAGGGGTGCGGCACTGCTACTGCAAATGTACCACCGTTGCCTGCTGCTAGGGCGAGCCACCACATGCGAAGAAAACGACAACACATACCAACGCCTCCTTCTGCCTCTCCCTTCCGACCCACCACATGATGTAATGGCACGAGCGAGGTGACGATACCCACGACGGTTTTTGCACACATGTGCTATGGCGGCAGCAGATCGTTTGCGATGACCTGAGAAGCTCAGGCGAGTGGCGCGACAAGCTTCGAGCGGCCCCCGCCGATGCTTCGACCGACGACGAAATGTGTTGTCAACATGTGACGGCATAGCATAGGGGGTGTGGTGAGAGGGGATGCACAAGATGGCTCTTCAAGTGGAGACGCGAGAGAGTTGTGTCTATGGCAGGGGGAGGGGCAGGCGCGGGGTACCGGTTTGCAGCTCTAACAGTGAGCATCTGCTACTCGGTAGGAGGAAGCGGATATCGCATCGGTCGCTGTGGTTGGAGACGAAGACTAGTAACATAGTGCACGGGGTTGAACGGCCAGCGTAGTGTCAATCCAACAACACGAAGCATGGGGATCTGGCCTTCTAGCCGGTTGGAAAAGTGTTTGTCGAGCACCCGACAACTAGAACTTGGGAACCTGCCCTTTGCCTGGAGGGTGTGGGCCAAGTACCCGAAGCCGAGAGCTGAATTAAGCACATGTTTTCTCGAGTTTCAACTGGTTTTTGCCAAGTTATTTGGGCACTTTGAGAATACGATACTTGCATAGTGACCAGAGGCACAACCTCGGTAATATGGATTAACTCGTTCTGGGTTAACAGCAATACCATCCTTGGAAATCACATGACCAAGTAAGTTAGTTCAGAAAGCCAGAATTCATATTTGGAGTACTTGGCATACAGCTGGTGTTCTCGGAGTCTTTCCAGTACAAGACGGAGGTGTTCAGCATGTTCTTCCTTATCCTTTGAATAGACCAGAATATCATCTAGATATACCACGACGAACTTGTCGAGGTAATCCATGAAGATGTAATTCATCAGACGGGAGAATGTGGCTGGAGCATTTGTTAAGCCAAATGACATGACAGTGTACTCATAAGAGCCATAACGAGTAATAAATGCAGTCTTCGGAATATCCTCTTCACGAACACGGATCTGATGATAACCCAACCTCAAATCAAGTTTAGAGAATACCGATGATCCAGCAAGTTGATCATACAAATCTTTGATCCGAGGAAGCGGATATTTGTTCTGGATTGTTGCTTGGTTAATGGGCCGATAATCCTGAACCAATCGGTTAGTTCCATCCTTCTTCTTAACGAAGAGTGAAGGTGCTCCCCAAGCAGAGGAACTGGGGCGGATGAAACCTTTCTTAAGTGACGTGTCGATTTCCTCCTTAAGTTCAAGAAGGTGGTGCGGAGGCATTTTACAAGGACGCTTCGCAATAGGGGTAGTGCCTGGTTTCAAGTCGATGACAAACTCGACAGCTCTAGCAGGGGGTATTCCTGGAAGTTCTTCTGGAAAGACATCTTGAAATTCACGAACAACTGGAACGTTCTCGATGCCTTCAAGAGGTGAGGCATTCAATGCATTCAGAACATATATTTGAGTTTCGGCGTCCTGCACTGTACGAGCTGAGTATCTGACAGTCTGACCGGAAGGGTGTGTGAGGCGGACTGTTTCAGTGGCACAGTCAATCAAAGCTTTATGAGGTTTCAACCAGTCCATACCCAGAATAATGTCTATGTTGGAGGTCTTAAGAGCAATGAGAGCAACGGGGAACATCAATCCTCCAATCACAATGTGGTTACCGTGGCTTACCATGGTAGTTTGCCAATTAGCCCCAGGTGAATGGATTACTAATGGGATGGACATCTCCTCGAAAGGTATATCATGGCTTCGCGCAAAACTTTCGGACATGAAGGAGTGCGATGCTCCAGAATCAAAGAGGACCGAAGCTGGGATTGAATTTACTAGAATGGTGCCCATCACAATTTTGGGGTCTTGTCGAGCTTCTTCCATGTTGACTTGGTTGACATGAACAAGCTGACTAGCAGGTAGTCTGGCATCACGATTCCTGGAATGATGGGTCCGATGGCCCTTCCTACGAACAACAGGATGACGTGATGCATTCGGAGGCTGACCCTGATGACAGTTGAAAGCACGGTGCCCTGGCTGTCCACACTGGTGGCACAGACCATCATTATGGGGAGAAACACCAACATTGGGCTGTCCACTTGAAATGTTCAGTTGCCTTGGTGGTGGAGGCAGACGAGGTGCAGCATATGACGGCCTTGGTGTTGGAGCAGGTCGATGATGAATATTGTGTGGGATCCAGACTCGACATTTCTGAGTAGGTCGACCGGAAGACGAGCCGATATCTCGAGTACGCTTGAGCGACTCCTGGTACTCAGCCAGAGCTGTTTCAACTTGGAAAGATTTGCTGACAAATGTTGCGAAGTCGTTGAAATCATGGGCAGCAAGTGCAAGGTTTATATCGGTACGCAGTCCTTCACGGAATTTCTCCTGCTTGCGAGTGTCGGTGTCGACGTCATCCGCAGCATATCGGGATAATTCAAGGAATTTCCTCTGATATTCATCCACAGTCATTTTACCCTGTGAGAGTTTGCGGAACTCCTGCTTCTTCTGGTCCATCAGACCTTGAGGAATGTACCGTGCATGAAAAGCTGACTGAAATTCCTGCCAAGTGGTTACAGTTTCAGCAGGCAACATAGCCTTGTGGCTTTCCCACCATTGAGCAGCTGATCCCCTCAGGTGATACGTCGCATAGGTGACGTAACTGTCAGGGATAACATTGGCCGACTTCATCTAGAAGGCAATGTCACGGAGCCAATCATCAGCATCCATTGGATCAGTCGAGCTGCGAAAAGTGGATGGATTGAGGCACACGAATTCCGGTAGAGTTATTGGAGCAGATTGTTGCTGAGTATTCTGGTTTGGGAACTGAGCCAATATCCCGGTCATAACCTGACGGTTCAGTTCAAACTGCTGCATCATTGCGGCAATATAGGGTGGAGGTGGAGGATCGTCAGCCATCCTGCCAAATCAACAGGGGCAGTTTAGCAAGAAGAACTGCAGGTGTATGGAATGATTCATGAAGTAACACGCACAACAGAAGGAAGTGCAATAGATACTTCATCATATTTGCACCAGACATTCGAATCCACTCGTAGCCTCGATTACAATCCGGCAATACGACAGCTGAAAGGGGAGGGCTAGACATCTAGGCGACGCGCAAGCATGCGGTAGGGAAATACACAACGAGACATAGCAAAGGCTACATCAACGTCGGAAAAAAATATAGGAGCGAGGAGTATGCAAGTGACAACATAGGGTGCCCTCGATAAAAGGATCCTACAAGCAGATCCTGACCCGAAATCTTGAAGGAAGGGGGGGAAATTTCAGAACACCGGGTGGATGTGATCACGAGAACCTAATGTTGGAGTTAGTAAAATTTTAACCCGAGTAGAAGAGAGATCAGAGTCCCAGAGTATAGATGAGGAATAAAAGATACTAATACCACCCAATTGGCGACGTGGGCCCGTAAGCCACACAGCCAAGTTAGCAAGACAGTTTTCGGTTACTAGACTCAACTTCGGCCAAGGAGTTGGAAAGGGGGGGTTCCTACAGTCAGTCGGCGCTGATACCAACTTGTGACGCCCCCAGCTCAATCATGCACTAATCATACACGCAAATGCACACGATCAAGCCTAAGGACTCATGGGAAGATATCACAACACAACTCTAAAACATAAATAAAGTCATACAAGCTTTATATTACAAGCCAGGGGCCTTGAGGGCTCGAATACATAAGCTTGCGTACAAGCGTCAGCGGAAGCATCAGATATCTGAGTACAGATATGAAACAGAAACAGAAAGGCCTTTAGAAAGGCGGGGCAAAATAAAACATTACGATCGAAAGGCGTAGGCCTCCTGCCTGGGACCCTCCGATCCTACTCCTGGTCATCAGTCAACTCGTAGTAGTATCCATCCTCTGGGTAGTAGTAGTAGTCGATCGACGGGGCATCTGTCATAGGGGCTCCGTCATCTTGGTCACGACAAACTGATATGGGGAGAAAAGGAAAACAAAGCAACCGTGAGTACTCAGAAGTACTCAGCAAGCAAGGATCTACACTACATATGCAACATTTTCAAAGGGAGGCTGTATATGTGGACTGGGCTGCAGAAATGCCAGAATAGAGAGGAGGCCTAGTCCTATCGAAGACTAGCATCTTCAGAGGTCTTGCAGCAATAGAAGAGAGTAGAACAGTACCATATAATGTAGCAGTATCATTAAGTCTCAATCTCACCCAGAGATCCTTTCTCGACGCCCTACGAGAAAGCAATCCCAGAGCCATACATTCAACAACCTCGTCCTGAGATCCCTTCTCGACTCCCTGCGAGAAGCAATCCCAGAGCCATAGTATCCAAGTATCCAGTTCTAAAATTGTATCAATCAGGATACAACTCCGAGTGTCCGCTACCGTAGGACAGGCTATCGATAGAAGTTTTCTTCCCTGCAGGGGTGCACCAACTTACCCAACACGCTCGATTAACTCCGGTCGGACACACTTTCCTGGGTCATGCCCGGCCTCGGCCAAACGACACACCGCAACCCTACCTACAGCTCAGCAGAGAGGTCCCCGCCGGTCTACATCCTAAGCGCAAGGGGGTCTTGGCCATCGCCCCTCGCCCTCCGGGTCGTTGCGCACACGGTGAAGCCAGGCACCAACACTACAGGAAGGCGCCGGTCCGTCCGTGCCGCCATGCTGAACTAGACGTCTGACAGAGCTTTCGGCTGATGTATACGATGCAGAACGCCCATACTAAGCCCACGTGATGGTTAGTGCTATCAGGCCAGAGGCCTGCTCGGATCAAATATCCAAATCGTTAGTACCTTGGGCTTGCGGTAACAAGCAGAGACTCACAAAAGATGTGACCCCATCGCCCCGTCTCGAGGACTTGCTGCAAGGGTTAAGAATGCCCGGCCGCGCCTCGTATTCATCACTCGGGCACCATGCAGGCAACCCGTCTTCACATCACACGCGGGTACCCCTCAGGGTCGACCCGCCTTTCCAAGTAACAGTGTAAAGTCCAAGTATCCGTGTGTCCATAACATCAGGGGAATCCGAGGTATCACCCTCGTTGGATTCCTACTCGATGTAATCGTCAAGGTGAACTCGGAGGAATCACCCTCGCTGGGTTCACACTTGAGGTGTCGTACGACGGCGTTGTTATCGGAAGCGGTGAAGGAGGAATCACCCTCGATGACCACGACCAAATAGCTACTCTACAGAGTTAACATCAGAAGTGCTATACGAGGTATCACCCTCGGCACTCGATAGTAACGCTGCAGTGTCGTTACAACTAAGGGGGGGGGGGGTGGGAGGGGGGGTGATGTGCGGTGTCGGGGCCTGGTCTTCAATTCCCATTGATCGGGTCTTCGGATAATCCAGCGGGGCAATCGGGATAAGTGGGGTCACTGATAGGTCTCTACCCAGCCTATACTAAGCAGTTTAGGATATGCAGGTAATTATCAACAGCAGGTTACAATAAATAGGCTATGCATCAGAATAGGTAAAGCAGCAGCAGCAATTCTAATGCAAGCATGAGAAATAGAATGGGCGATATCGGGATGATCAAAAGGGGGGCTTGCCTGGTTGCTCGGCGGCAAGGGCAAGGTTGTCAATGGTGTCTTCGGGCTCCGGAGCTGCGTCGGCCTCGGGGACGACGTCGGTGTCGGGGGCTACCGAGAGAGAAGAGGGGGAGGAAACAGTATAAATACACAGCGAACAAGTGCAGCACAAAGCATAACATGGCAATACGCGGTGACGGAGGTGATCTAACGCAGTGCCGGGTGATACTGGCGAAGGTGGGATTCATCCGGGAATGTTTTCCCGGTTCCGGACATTTGTCAGACAGATGACCGGAGGGGAACGGTTCCATGTACGGATAGTTAGGGACATGTGGCGGACGAACAGACCACATATTCGGATTCGTCTCGTCGTCCTGAGCAACTTTCATGTACAAAGTTTTTCAATCTGAGCTACGGATTATTTTATATTAATTTCTAAAGTTTAAAACAATTTCTGGAATTTAATTAATTATTTAAATTAGAATTATCCGAAACAGTGTTTGCTGACGTCAGCATGACGTCAGGACCAGTGGGTCCCACCTGTCATAGGCTGTTGGTTAATTAGTGGTTAACTAATTAATTAATACTTAATTAAACTAATTAACTAAATTAGATTAACCTAATCAGGATTAATTAACTTAATTAATTAATTAATTACTAATGATTGATTTTATTAAATCTATTTATTTATTTTTTTAACGTTTTGTGGCTGGGCCCACCTGTCATAGGCACAGGGGTGGGGCCCAGCTGTCTGTGGCCCACGGGGCCTAACGAGCGCGGGCGCGCAGTCAGGCTCATGGGCGCCCGACGGGCGCGGCGTCGGTGCGGCGAACAGGGGGCGCCGCGGCGGAGGAGGCCAGCGATGCCGGGCGGGCGAGCAGCGGCCGCGCAGGCGTGCGGTGGCGGGCGAGCAGGGGACGGCGGGGCAGAGGCCGGCAGGGGAGCGGGCGGGCCAAGCGTGGCCAGGCTCGGCCTGGCGCTGCGGGCAGCAGGGGGGCGCGACCGAGCACGGGAGGACGTGACGACCGCGGCGAGCACGAGCACGGGCGGCCAAGCGGGCGGAGGCGCAGCCACGCGCGGGCCGCAGCGGTCACGCGGGCGGAAGATGCAGCACGCGGCCAGGGCACAGCGGGGCTACGTGGGCGTGGCGGGAGCGCGGCATGCGGGAGAGAGGAGGGGGCGCGGGCGCGGTGACCGGGGTGGTGCCTCACCGGCGTTGAAGGGGAATGAGGGGGGGCGGCGTGGCTTGGTGTGGCCGACGGGGATGGGACGAGGACGCGAGGCGGCGACGGTGGGGCGGTCTGGCGAGTGGGGGGGTGGTTGTGTGGGGGACGGTCGAGGCGCGCGGCGAAGGAGAGGGCGAGAGAGCCACGGGAGACGGCATTGCGGCGGACGGCCGATCCCGATTTCAGTTTTGGATCGGTGAGGGAGAGAGAGAGAGTAGAGTGGGGCGCAGGGGGGGGGGGCTGGAGGGAGGGGGGGGCGAGGGGACGCCCGATGAGGAGCCCCCCCCCCTCTATTTAACTATCACGCAAATCGTATCTCTTTTGACTCGAGCCTCCTGAAGAAACGCTTCCTCAGCTCACAACCACCGACACGACCGAGCCCAATATTGTCGCCGGGGACGGGAGACCACCTGGATCGGTCACGCGGACAGCCAATAACCCCACAACGGTGCTCCCGTATGTTCAGTCGTTTCCCGCCCAATTCCCGGAGTCTTGAAGTATCTCGGTTTATTATGTTTTCGTGTTTTAGGCTCTTTGTTGGCCTCTGGGGGAGGCCATATAGAGAGGGGGGGGGGAGCTGGGCCGGCCTGGTGGCCGTGGCCCAGTTGGGCCGGGGGGGGGGGGGATTTTCTCTTTTCTTTTTATATTTTTCTGTTACATTTTCTTTATTTTATTCTTTTATTTATTCATATCTCCTGTTTAGTAATTGTTAGGCCTCAAATGCTTTTTGTAGAACATGGCAATTGTTCCAATAAATACTAGGCATCCTCTACCACTGTCAAAAATTAGTTTGGAGTCAATTTGAGTTCACACAATTTTTATAATAAACAAAATGCATTAATCCTTACTGTTTTGGTAAAGTTTGAGCCACCTAATTAATTTATTTATTGTTGGTTTCAATTTTAGAATAGTCTCTGGAATATTTTTTATTTATTGAACATTTTAGTTTTTATGTTAGACAACTTTTATTTTCCACTTTCATTTAAATTTGGATTTTGACATAGGAGTTGAAATGCAATATAATGCTAATGATGATCATGCACTGTTAAACAGGATGATATGGCATAATCAAAAGGGTGATTACTGTAGTTAACCACTAGGGGTGTTACACCTTAGACCATAAGACTATCGAGTTCCTTCATGCTTGCTTGATGAACTTTGGAGTTAGTTAAACGTCATCCGTTACAGGGTGGCTATTATGACGGCTCACTACAACAGGAATGCCTAGCAGTGGCTGCGCAAAAATGACAGCAGTGGCGGGTCAGGCCCACGGGGTGCCCACCATCGACCTCCCGCCACTGCTATAACCGCATCAGTGGCGGACGCCCGCCTGCCACTGGTAGATAGTTTGCAGTGGCAGGCGCATAGTCTTGCCCTCCAGTGCTTGACGTTGAAGCAGTGGCAGGCGTGTTTCAGCGCTCACCACTGAAAGTTTTGTCATGCAAATTAAAAATTCTGCAGCCACGACAATGTTTTTGCTGCCATGGTTGCGTTTTGCATGAAACTAAGATCATAAATTGCAGCATACGTTAACCACTAGCTAATTGTTTGAAGGAAATATGCCCTAGGGGCAATAATAAAGTTGTTATTTTATATTTCCTTATTCATGATAAAGGTTTATTATTCATGCTACATTGTATTGATCGGAAACCATAATACATGTGTGAATACATAAACAAATACCGTGTCCCTACTGAGCCTCTACTAGACTAGCTCGTTGATCAAAGATGGTTAAGGTTTCCTAACCATGGACATGAGTTGTCATTTGATAACGGGATCACATCATTAGGAGAATGATGTGATGGACAAGACCCATCCATTAGCTTAGCATAATGATCGTTCAGTTTTATTGCTATTGCTTTCTTCATGTCAAATACATATTCCTTCGACTATGAGATTATGCAACTCCCGGATACCGGAGGAATGCCTCGTGTGCTATCAAACGTCACAACATAACTGGGTGATTATAAAGATGCTCTACAGGTATCTTCGAAGGTATTTGTTGAGTTGGCATGGATCGAGATTAGGATTTGTCACTCCGAGTATCGGAGAGGTATCTCTGGGCCGTCTCGGTAATACACATCAAAAGCTTGCAAGCAAACGACTAAGGAGTTAGTCATGAGGTGATGTATTATGGAACGAGTAAAGAGACTTGACAGTAACGAGATTGAACTAGGTATGAAGATACTGACAATCGAATCTCGGGCAAGTAACATACCGATGGACAAAGGAAATTACGTATGTTGTCATAACGGTTCGACTGATAAAGATCTTCGTAGAATATGTAGGAGCCAATATGAGCATCCAGGTTCCGCTATAGGTTATTGACCTGAGAGGTGTCTCGGTCATGTCTATATAGTTCTCGAACCCGTAGGGTCCGCACGCTTAACGTTCGTTGACGATATAGTATTCTATGAGTTATGTGATTTGGTGACCGAATGTTGTTCGGAGTCCCGGATGAGATCACGGACATGACGAGGAGTCTCGAAATGGTCGAGTGGTAAAGATTGGTATATAGGACCATGGTATTCGGACACCGGAAGTGTTCCGGAAGCTATCGGGTATTTATCGGAGTACCGGAGGGGTTACTGGACACCCCTGGGGAATATATCGGCCATATGGGCCATGAGTGGGGAGCACACCAGCCCACAAGGGGTGGCGCGCCCCCCTTATGGCAGGAGGCCGATTGGGAGAAGGAAAAGAAGGGGTTCGCCCCCCCTCCTTCTCTCTTCCCCCTTCCCTTTTCTCTCCGGTGTTTTATGGAAAGGGGGGGCACCACTTGGGGAAACCCCAAGTAAGATTCGGATCCTACTTGGGGAGCACCATGGCTGCCTCTCTTCCCCCTCCCACCTATATATATATGTGGGGGGGGGGGGCCCTAGCACAAACTAGACAATTGCCTAGCCGTGTGCGGCGCCCTCCTCCACCGTTTACACCCCCGGCCATATTTTCGTAGTGCTTAGGCAAAGCCCTGCGGAGATCACTTCACCATCACCGTCACCACGCCGTCGTGCTGACGGAACTCATCTACTACCTCAACGTCTTGCTGGATCAAGAAGGCGAGGGACGTCACCGAGCTGAACGTGTGCAGAACTCGGAGGTGCCGTATGTTCGGTACTCGATCGGTGGAGCGCGAAGAAAGTTCGACTACATCAACCGCGTTGTAAAACGCTTCCGCTTATGGTCTACGAGGGTACGTAGACACACTCTCCCCCTCGTTGCTATGCATCTCCATGGATAGATCATTGCGTGTGCGTAGAATTTTTTTTGTTTTCCATGCAACGATTCCCAACATTGTTATCAAGCAATAATATTAGTACAACATAAAGCAACAAACATATATATGTTAAACAACTCTAATGTTTAGTACTTACATGGTATAAAAAAATAAGTGCATACAAACATATATGTTCAATAAAGTGCTATAGGTAATCCGAGAAAGTAGTACATATATGTACGACATCCTGATCACCACCGAAAATACATACTATGGTGATTGTTGGACATCGTAACACAGATAGATTTTGTTGTTGCCCTAATAACCCTCCTAAAATTTGTGAAGAAAAAGCAAGAACGACTTCCCAACTTGCATCCCGAATTCTGTAGCAATGTCAATCTAGTTTTAGCCATGGAAATACGTTCTCCCTTCCTTGTCGGTGAGAGTGAGGGTCAAGGGAATGCCTTTTTTTAACTGCATCATGTCGAACTGAATTGTCGCCTACTCTTCGATGGCCAGGTTGGCCACACACGCAAGAACTCCTCCCTTACCCAATAAGGGATATGCTGAGCATGAAAAAAGGAAAATAGAAATTAGACAATTGTGGGATCGACATTACCAAACCACAAGCTATAACACTAATTAAATGGAACATACCCCCCACGCCATAAAGTCGTCATGAAGATTGACACAGATCTCATTGCAAGTTAGGTGAACTTTGTAACAGGCACCTAGCCTCCTGTGGCCATAGAAGTGGCATCCTTCGTTCATTTTCTACGTTCATGTGAAGTATAAGACATTGATAGAATAAAAGACTACCAGTTATGTAACTCTATTAAACATCCACCAATAGTAAAGACTATGGATGGACAGAAAAAATGGACATGACTTATGCTGAAAATGGAACATTGAGTGTCTAAAATATCGTGAAATGGAAATTGATCAATATTTCACGATATTTCTACACTATTTTGAAGCACTATATTGCTGGAGCACTCCAAATAAATATGCACGTGAATATTGATATGGATAGAATAGTGTAGCACTACTTCACTTTCAGCCCCAATTGGAAGTGCTAGTTATCGACTAGAGGGGCGGATAGGCAATTTTTATGAAAGTATTCAAGACAGGCAATGTCTTCGAAGACATAGAGTTAGAATAACAACTAAACATGATACAGTGGAAGATAAACTACTCTAGCCATGCATGAGAGTCAAGTACAATATAGATAAAGCACAAAGACAGGTAGTAGCTAGGTAGATTAGATCAGGATAGAAGGATAGTGTGAAGAAAAATATGCAATCAGAGTGAATGTCTTCACACAATGTCTTCAAATAGAACAGACAAGCAAAGACTTCACGAAGCTAAATAGAAAGTAAAGGAGTGAAGTGATAGAACCAGTTGCTCGATGGAGACAAGGATTTGATAGACTAGTTCCAGCTGTAGTGACAACTGTACGTCTGGTTAGGGAGGCTGAGATTGAACTTAGAAGACCCCGTCTTCACCTTGTTCCCCTTGAGCTAAGACCCGCAGATCTCGCCCAATCACTCAGGTAAGTCTTCATGGTAGACTTCCAAACCTTCACAGACTTCGTTCACCGGCAATCCACAATGCCTCTTGGATGCTTAGAACACGACGCCTAACCGACTGGAAGATCACATTCTTCAAGTGTAATAAGTCTTCGGATCACATGGAACATAAAGACTTCAGTGATGCCAAACACTCTTTGGGCTCTGGGTGTTTTGTGTTTGTCCTCGCAAGGATTCTCTCTCTGAAAGGCTTCGGAGTTGGGTTGCTCTCAAACGACAAAAGCCGTGCACTAACTCTGAGCAGCCACCAATTTATGGTGCAGGGGGTGGGATATTTATAGCTAGGAGGCAACCCGACATGATATGTCTGAAATGACCCTGGGTCAATGGACAACCGACATGTGTCCAACGGTAGGATTTCAAACACACGTGGAAGCTTGACTTGAGCTACAAGCAAAGCCGACTTATCCAACTCAAGATAAGATTTTCTCTCATTTGTCTTCGCTCGAAGACATAGGATTTTGCCTTGAGCATCATGCCAGTTTTCTGACTCTGTTCACCTGGACCCCACTTAACAGTTCGGTGGTTCCTATGACTCAAGAAATAAGAAAATGAATCTACGAACGGAATTGTGTCTTCGTGCTCCATTGCCCTCAAGCGAATGTCTTCATGCGTCATTATCTTCGACACGAATGTCTTCGCAAACCACCAAAGTCTTCAATGTCTTCATACATTTTTAGGGGTCATCTTTGATGGGTAAATCGAATCAATAGGGACTTCTACCTGTGTTCTCCTGTGAATCTCACAAACACATTAGTCCCTCAACCAAGTTTTTCGTCAATACTCCAAAACCAACTTGGGGTGGCACTAGATGCACTTACAATCTCCCCCTTTTTGGTGATTGATGACAAACATGTTGAAGTTTTCAACGGGGATTGAATATAGGGAAGTTAAAGTACGTGGTCATTGGCTTCATGAAATGGAGGGATACCCTTGAACATGTGCATATAAGTAATTTGTTTTTTAATGCAAATGCACATGGCAGGTTTTGCTTTTGTGGAGACCTCCCTCTGTTCATGAAGTCAAATCAAAGTGCATACAGAGATATTTTAAAGATAATGACATGCACAATGAGAAATGGGCGTCTGCAAAATGACTTCATGCGCACAAGATCAGAGTTAAACAGTGCGCAACAAAAACCGCAGCAAATGTAGCAGACGTCCATCAAGACTTAAGTTTACAGCCCAAAGACCAATTGTTCAAGAACGAGAGTTGCAAACTTAACAAAATATAGCACCCGACCAAAATCCCGCTTGAAGATTATCAACCCATATGCTTCTCCCCCTTTGTCATCAAATGACCAAAAAGGAATGAAGACATAGGGTGTCTAAGCGTTCTCGGACGGCGGTGTAGAAGATGTTGGTGCAGCCGGGTCGATGTTGGTATTGGGCGGTGCAAAGGGGCCTGATGCAGCATCATGATGCAGTGAAGCCATTGCTGGTGAAGTGGCATCATCCTCCCCATCAATCACACGAGCAACAACAGTTGGTGCAGATGATGAGTAGTCAGACTCTTCAATGGAGGGAGTAGCACGCCACTTAGAAGATTCTGGAGGCTTGGAGCCAAACTTGAAGGTCCAAGTGAAGCCATCGGCTATGCGATCATCTTCATCGCATAGCAGTGTGAGGCTCTTCCAAGCACGCCTATTGGCTTCATGGGCAATGAATGCATTCTTGGTGGAGAGGTTGCGGATGCGATTGACGTCAACAAGAAGGCTCTGCATCTGGCGTTTCATTCAATTATGATGCTTATCATGCTTTTGATGAAGATAAACAAGGAGTTCTCTATCAGTAAGTGTACGAGCCCGCTTCTGAGCCCTCTGAGGTACTGTGCTAGCGCTGGCTTTAGTGTTTGCTCGTTGTGGTGGACGTATCCGACCAACAAGCGGACCAGGCGCAACGACATTGGGCACATGAATGACTTCAAGAGGAGCCGAGAAGGTTTGATGAGCGGCATTATCTTCACGAAGCGGCACTTTATCAGCGTGAGGATAAATGACTTCATGGGGCACATCAACTTCAGGCAAAAAGACAACATGGTTACGAGCTGAAGTTTGATAATTGACTGTTGTGTGAAGCTTAATCAGGCGCATAATCCATGGAGCATAGAATTTTTGACCAAAGAGATCAATGCTAGAAGCCACCAAATGCCTCATGAAGAAATCATGGGTGTTGAAGCGAATGCCATTGAGAATATAGAAGACCAATGTCTTCATGGTGCATTCAAGCTTAGCAGATGATGAGTGACATTTGATTGGCCATAGAGTATGCCTTAGAATGTGGTAGATGGTTCGGTGCAAATACTCAAGGTCCTTTACAAAGAAATGAGTAGGGTAATCAGCATCAGCGGGCAATGGCTTCATCATTGATAGCATCTCACTCATATTGGGCTCAGGCTTCTGAAAGATGATTGCCATCTCTTTCTCATAGAGTGAGCAACCTGGTTCATAAATATCTCTAGGAGTGGGCAGGGATGTGAGCTCGAGAAGATCTTGAGCTTTGGCTTCATGATGTGTATCCCCAGCCATCCGCTCAAGGACCCAAGTTTTAGGACCCCTGTTGTAGCCTGAGATGTGTGCAGTGTAGCATAGAATTGGAGCAGCAATTCTTCATTCCAATGTTCCTTGTCCAAAACAAAAGGCAGAAGGCCAACATCTCTGAAGCAGTCAAGGGCTTCTTCCAGGCAAGGTAAGCCTTCCATGGCTTCAGAACAGAGGCACATCTATAATACCTAAATAGTTCATTCCCACTATGTTATTTCTCTTGACATGCAGCCTATCCATATCAGCAGTCCAGCCACATCAGCGCTCCACTACCAGCTTACAGGAGGGACCCAGCACCTATTAACCAGCGTACACAATGACCACATCAGCGTTCGGTTGCCAAGTACACACCACGTACTGATGCGTACAAAATGCGCATTTTCCTGTGCATCGGCGATGAGTCCCGACCCAATCATCTTCCCCTCCCCACCCATCTCCTCAATTAATTTCCCACCCATCTCCCCAATTAACTCCACCATCCGTGGCTTTCCCCAAGTTCCTGTTCATCTTGTCCACTGAAAAACAAAACACACAAGTAACTGATGGATCGGTTCTTCCATTTAAGCTTACATGTTCGTTCATGTCACAGGGATTTCGCCTAGGGTGGTTGGTCTTCCGAGGTGCGGGTGCATCCAGGCGGCGGCCGCACCCGCCTCTGCGGTGCTGTTGGCTACCTCGCCTCCTCCTTCGCCCCCGCCGCTGTCCTTCGTGGCCTCCATCGATCCCTGTTTCATCTGTAACTCCCTGCAGATGGAAGTCGACGTGGAGAAGAGGCTGCAGCAAGCGGTGGTGGCCTATACTGGTGGGTGGAATCATACCGGCCGCTGGGATCTCACCTGGAAGGATGCTCTGCCCGGTGAATCAACCGTGGATTGGGCGCCGTGCTGGCCAGCTGCCCAGCCGGTGAACGCTTTATTTTCGGCCTAGAAGGGCTTGGCTCATGGCGATGCCAGTAGGGCCTCCGTTTCCTGCCACGACATGCAGGAGCATTGGATAGACCTCGAATGTGTATAAACATGAGTTAGCATGGATTGGAAACTCTTAGTTGTGGTCAGCGTACTCCTCCAACATCACCTGCACCAAAGGCCTCCTCCATCTCCTCAAATCCGAGTGATCTTTTTGAGTTAGGTTGGATTGAAAACTCTGATTTTCGTGTTGTTTGTAGGGAGCAATTTTTTTGGAAGAGAGCCATGTTCCGTCTCCATCCACCTCCTGCTGGAAGCAAGTCCGGTCAGTCTCTCACACCCTCAATCCTCTCTAACTCAAGCACTTCCGGCAAGCATGTGTCGAGATATGAGTGATCGTGCGCATATCTCTGATCCGGTTGATTTTGATTAGGAGCGCTGAAAACTTCCTAAAAAAATTCAGAGCATGGAGAGTATTGTTTGTCCAGCTTCTGTAATACTTCACTCTGGATTTTTGTGCATGGCGCACTGTGGCTTACTAATCAACTCATCAGCCTTTTGAGACTTGGATAGTTGTCATTTTGAGGAGCTTGCTTTCATGTATCTTGCCAAAGTAACACCCATGAATAGTTAACCGAGATGTACGAACGTGTGGAATTGTACTCTAGGACGAAACAGTTTTGTTTAGAGAATGTTTGTCGTTTACAGTTTCTATCTCTCAGTAACGTCCTGGATGGTTATTCCAGTTTTACAGCTAGCCAACTAGGTGCTAGGAGCTATAAGGCGTACTATCAACTATATCCAAAAACATATATGATTTACTTTATTATGTAGTATAAACCGGCTCAGGCAGTGTTCAAAACTCTGCCTACTGATCAACAATAAAAATATTTGTCCAATGAAATATTTTTTTTCATTATCTTATTCTTGCCATTTCTATTTTTGGAATCTTGAACTGATAGCAAAATATTTCAGATAAGGTCCTTTTCATTTCTGATACTTATTCTACTCACATTTCTCTGCTATGCTTATTGCTAAAAACTTTGGATTTTTGGACCACAACTATTTTACCTCTGGCAATGCCATCGGGGCGTCAGCTCTCCATATTTTGCTATATATATAATTTTCCTAAAGTTTCTACTCTACTGCAGTTTTCTAATAAGGAACTAATTGGTGTTTACTGTATAAGTAGCGCTTTTTATACAGCTATGACATCTACTCTTTTTGATGGTACAGATTATCATCCTTCACCTACGATGTTACACATTATACTATTTGAGCATTACACATTGCTTCATTTGGTTACATTGGTCCAGTTTTCATGTCCGGGTGTTAGAGCCAAGTAACAAAAGATTTCTAGCTTCAATTGAAACCCAACTCCGACGACATGGTAGATACAAATTGCATTGGGATTCAGATCTACCCGTTTTTAGTTTAACTATTTGTCATGCCTCTCATTGTTCCCTCCTTCCTATGACCCTCCTCTTGAAATATAAACTGATGAGCTAACATCATGTTCATATATGAAGAATGTATGAGTGTAATGTCTTCCATTACACAGATGTAAAATTGATGGTGAATGAACAAAGTTGCTTCCTTTGAAATATCAAATATAAACATAGTTGTGGTTACATTTTTTTACCGTTGGTCAACCCTCTTTGTTTGGCACCCATCATTATGTCATTTTCATTTGTACATAGTCTATCTCTGTGGATGTTAGTTAAGTTCATCTATTAAATAGATACTTAGGGTTTATGTTCACAAGAAAACTGACTTGAAATAACTGATTTTCCATGGTAAAACAAAGATTTACAGCAAGTTGTACATGGATGTAACCGCAGCAACGCGCGGGGAAATCATCTAGTTTAGGGAAAGATCCGGTCTTGATAGAACATAATGCACATGTAATAGCTTCACTTTAGATGGCTCCAAAATCTATCAGAAGAGATGCGTGGCTTCTTGTATGGATTCTTGGCACTATCAAAGAAAGTATTGTGCTCTCTGAAGCTGAGCACACCGAAGGAGCACTCATTGGAAGCAGCATTATGAAGCCTTGGCAATCTTGGCATAGGCTTCTGAGTGTGAGGCCTTTGATTAACACAGAACTCATATTGAGGACCATGGACTTCAGGAGGTGTTAGGATTGGCCACCTGACACTCACAAGTTCGCCTTCACGTAAGCCATACCTATTGTATGAGGAATTGGTGTGGCAGCCACAGTAGTTTCAGACACTGATGGCTGATTGGCTTCAACGTTGGCATTGGCTTCAAGCTGTAGATTGGCTTTAGCCATGACTACATCACTGGCTTCAGTGGCAGTGGCGTCAGCAGCTGGGGTGACAATGACAGTGGCTTCAAGTGGAGCATCTTCTAGAGCAGTGTTTGCAACAATTTCTTCAGTATTTTCATCGGCTAATGCAGCCAGAATGTCTTCAGCCAATTTGGTTTCAGATTCTGTGGCAGTATGTGAAGGGACGGCTTCAGGAAACACTTCACGTGCAACAGAGCTGGCAGGTTGCACATGTTGCGTCATGACCGGGAAGTGTTTTAGGGTTTTTTCGCGGAGAAAACCCTAGGAAATGCGTACGGTGTCGAAAAATGATAAAAACTTGCATGCATTATGCCCATGGTGATGAGGGTGCGTGGAAAAATTTGGGGTCATTTGGCGTAGTCGAAAAAAAACGCACTTCGGACTTGCCCTCCTTCAGATCCGAACAGTGCTGGTTGCACATGTGCTACATGGTGGCATGCATGAAATGACACCCAATTTTGTCAGCCATTGGGCATGCCCAACGTAGGCCCCCAGGAAAGATTGGAACGAATTCGGACACCAAACGCACGTCGCGTCACAACCGGGCAGTGTTTTAGGATTTTTTTCATCGAGAAAACCCTAGAAAATGCATATGGTGTCAAAAAATGATAAAAACTTGCACACAGGATGCCCATGGTGATGCGGGTGCGTGGAAAATTTTTGGGGTCATTTGGAGTAGTCGAAAAAAAACTGCACTTCGGACTTGCCCTCCTTCACATCCGAACAATGCTGGTTGCACAGGCGCTACAAGGTGACATGCACAAAATGACACCCAATTTTGTCATCCATTGGGCATGCCCAACATAGGCCCCCAGGCAAGATTGGAACGAATTCGGACACAGAACACATGTTGCGTCACGACCGGGCAATGTTTTAAGTGTTTTTTCACCGAGAAAACCCTAGGAAATGCGTATGGTGTGGAAAAATGATAAAAACTTGCATCCATGATGCCCGTGGTGACGCGGGTGTGTGGAAAAAATTTGGGGTCATTTGGCGTAGTCAGAAAAAAATGCACTTCGGACTTGCCCTCCTTCAGATCCGAACAGTGCTGGTTGCATAGGTGCTACATGGTGGCATGCATGAAATGACACCCAATTTTTTCAGCCATTGGGCACCCCAGGCAAAATTGGAATGAATTCGGACACCAAACGCACGTTGCGTCAAGACCGGGCAGTGTTTTAGGGTTTCTTCGTGGATAAAACCCTAGGAAATGCGTACGGTGTCTAAAAATGATAAAAAGTTGCACGCATGATGCCCGTGGTGATGCAGGTGCATGGAAAATTTTTGGGGTCATTTGACATAGTCGAAAAAACGCACTTCGGACTTGCCCTCCTTCACATTCAAACAGTGTTGGTTGCACAGGTGCTACAAGGTGGCATGCATGAAATGACACCCAATTTTGTCAGCCATTGGGCATAACCAACGTTGGCCCCCAGGCAAGATTGGAACAAATTCGGACACCGAACACACGTTGCGTCACGACCGGGCAGTGTTTTAGGGTTTTCTTGCCAAGAAAACCCTAGGAAATGCGTACGGTGTCGAAAAATGATATAAACTTGCACGCATGATGCTCGTGGTGATGCGGGTGCATGAAATTTTTTTGGGGTCATTTGGCGTAGTCGGAAAAAAAAACGCACTTCAGACTTGCCCTCCTTTAGATCCGAACTGTGCTGGTTGCACATGTGCTACATGGTGGAATGTATGAAATGACACCCAATTTTGTCAGCCATTGGGCATGCCCAACGTAGGCCCCCAGGCAAGATGGAACAAATTCGGACACCAAACGCACGTCGCGTCAAGACCGGGCTGTGTTTTAGGGTTTTTTCGCCGAGAAAACCCAAGGAAATGCGTATGGTGTCGAAAAATGATAAAAACTTGCACGCATGACGCCCGTGGTGATGCGGGTGTGTGAAATTTTTTTGGGGTCATTTGGCGCAGTAAAAAAAAATGCACTTCAGACTTGCCCTCCTTCACATCCGAACAGTTCTGGTTGCACAGGTGCTACAAGGTGGCATGCATGAAATGACACCCAATTTTGTCAGCCATTGGGCATGCCCAACGTAGGCCCCCAGGCAAGATTGGAACGAATTCGGACACTGAACACACGTTGCGTTATGACCGGGCAGTGTTTTTGGGTTTTTTCGCCGAGAAAACCATAGTAAATGCGTACAGTGCTGAAAAATGATATAAACTTGCACGCATGATGCCCGTGGTGATGTGGGTGCGTGGAAAGTTTTTGGGGTCATTTGGCGTAGACAGAAAAAAACGCACTTCAGACTTGCCCTCCTTCAGATCCGAACAGTGCTGGTTGCACAGGTGCTACATGGTGGAATGCATGAAACGACACCCAATTTTGTCAGCCATTGGGCATGCCCAACGTAGGCCCTCAGGAAAGATTGGAACGAATTCGGACACCAAACGCATGTCACGTCACAACCGGGCTGTGTTTTAGGGTTTTTTCGCCGAGAAAACCATAGGAAATGCGTACGGTGTCGAAAAATGATAAAAACTTGCACGCATGATGCCCGTGGTGATGCGGGTGCCTAAATTTTTTTGGGGTCATTTGGCATAGTAAAAAAAAACGCACTTCAGACTTGCCCTCCTTCACATCCGAACAGTGCTGGGTGCACAGGTGCTACAAGGTGGCTTGCATCAAATGACACCCAATTTTGTCAGCCATTGGGCATGCCCAACGTAGGCCCCCAGGCAAGATTGGAACGAATTAGGACACCAAACACACGTTGCGTCATGACCGGGCAGTGTTTTAGGGTTTTTTTGCCGAGAAAACCCTAGGAAATGCGTACAGTGTCGAAAAATGATATAAACTTGCACGCATGATGCCCGTGGTGATGCGGGTGCATGGAAAATTTTTGGGGACATTTGGCGTAGTAAAAAAAACGCACTTCGGACTTGCCCTCCTTCAGATCCGAACAGTGATGGTTGCACAGGTGCTACCTGGTGGCATGCATGAAATGACACCCAATTTTGTCAGCCATTGTGCATGCCCAGGCAAGATTGGAACGATTTCGGACACCAAACGCACGTCGCGTCACGACCAGGCAGTGTTTTAGGGTTTTTTTCGCCGGGAAAACCCTAGGAAATGCGTACGGTGTCGAAAAATGATAAAAACTTGCATGCATGATGCCCGTGGTGTTGCGGGTGCATGAAATTTTTTTGGGGTCATTAGGCGTAGTCGAAAAAAATCGCACTTCGGAGTTGCCCTCCTTCACATCCGAACAGTGCTGGTTGCACAGGTGCTACAAGGTGGTATGCATGAAATGACACCCAATTTTGTCAGCCATTGGGCATGCCCAACATAGGCCCCCAGGCAAGATTGGAACGAACTCGGACACCGAACACACGTTGCTTCACGACCGGGCAGTGTTTTAGGGTTTGTTCGCCGAGAAAATCCTAGGAAATGCGTACGGTGTCGAAAAATGATAAAAACTTGCACGCATGATGCCCGTGGTGATGCGGGTGTGTGGAACAATTTTGGGGTCATTTGGCATAGTCGGAAAAAAACGCACTTCGGACTTGCCCTCCTTCAAATCCGAACAGTGCTGGTTGCACAGGTGCTACATGGTGGCATGCATGAAATGGCACCCAATTTTGTCAGCCATTGGGCATGCCCAACGTAGGCCCCCAGGCAAGATTGGAATGAATTCGGACACCAAATGCACGTTGCGTCACGACCGGGCAGTGTTTTATGGTTTTTTTCGTAGAGAAAACCCTAGGAAATGCGTACGGTGTCGAAAAATGATAAAAAGTTGCACACATGATGCGGGCGTGTGGAAAAATTTTGGGGTCATTTGGCCCATAAAAAACCCTAGAAAATTCATACGAGCACGAAATCTGATAAAAATTTCAAGAATATGCATTGGATGTTTTCGACGTTTAAAAAACATCGGTGATTATTGCTCTCTTTTTGAAGAATTTGCAAGATCATTATGAACTTTCGCAAGCTCTGAGCAGGAGAAGAAACATATCGATCCTGCATATCCTGCAAATAGAGTCCAACAAACACAGATGTTTGTTCATGTTCAAAGAGAAAACTATATAAAGGTGTCAACGACTAGCCGGCGGAGCGATGTAGTACTAAATTACGAGCGACGAGATTTAAAGCAAGCTTCATGGGCCGACCGGCGCATGTTGTATGGGACGGGGCCCAGGTTGACGTGACCACGTGGATATCGCCGTATGTGCCTGCATGGGCATTGAAAATTACGCCACCATTACCTCCCCCACAACCGCCTAACCCCGCCGCCTCCAAGCACGACCTCCCCCCGATCCCACGGTCATACAGCCATCGCCGTCGCAACTCCCTTCGGTGGCGGCCTCACCACGGCCATCGATTCCGACATCAACGCGTGTGGCCTCGACCCGCACGTGCCCGCCTCCGCAAACACGCCCGCACCAAGAACCCTAGGGTGGGCAGTCGGCCACCACGGTGGTGTTGGCAGAGAGCAGCTGCCACGACTCTCATCCACTGCGGTTAGCATAGCCAACGGAGGCTGCTGGCGCACGTCGCGTTGTTAAAAGGTATATTAGTAGCCAACTTGTATTTTTTTTTCCAATCTCGTAGCTAGTCTAAAATCGATCCTTTTATTTAGAATGGAAGAGTATGGATATGTGTACTGCTCAGTTCAGAAGTGGTGCGAGTTGGTGGAAAAATTCACTCCTAGACAGCGCATGAGGCTACGTGGCACCAATTTGGACAGTATGTTGAGAATTCCTCCGGTGGCAATGAGAAAAAATTATTGCAATTTATGATAACAACGTATGATGCTAGTACAAGGCGATTTATTGTTGGGCCGAAGAGTGATGGCATCACTGTGCTTCATGAAGATGTTTATCACATATTCGGCCTACGTAACGAGGGTGATGATGTGATGAGCACGATAGCTACTGTACAACTAGACGCCAAAAAAATTGTTCTGGATCGGTTTCTAGATTAAAAAATAGGGCTACTACTGATAGATGACTTGGTTAAAAAAATTGTTGATAATCAGTCATATGATGATGATTTTGTGAGAAGGGCCGTACTGGTTCTTATGGGTATAATCATAGCTCCACAATCCACCAAGTTTGTTCCTTATCGTTATTACAAAATGGTGGAGTACGTTAACGCTATCAAGTCATACAATTGGAACGCTTTCACGTTGCATGTGTGCATGGATGCTATTGAAAAGACGGTAGAAGATGTTGAAAAATTCAAATGGCCTATTGGGTACTTGGCGCTTGTTCAGGTACTTGTCATTTGGTAATAGTTAAATGTACATACAATTTTTTTATGCGTTATATGTGTGGAACTAATTATATTTACTATTATGCAATACATCTACTGGGAAAAACTTGAGCCAATTGGTGTGGATATATTTGATCCTTTGTCTTGTGAGTACCCATTGATGCTTAACTGGCCAGAAACTGAAGGGAAAAAGCGAGATGACTATGACAACATACACGGGGTGGTACCGGCAATGTAAGTCATTAAGTATAGTCGTTATTTATTGCACGTAGTATTTAGGTATATTCGTTATTTAATTCATTTTGTTGTTTCCTGTGAAGATTGATAACTGCATAAGCGAAGAGTACAGACACGCTAAGGTTGCACGTGAAGGGACTGTCCCTGAGGAAGAAGCGAAGGCACCTAAACGGAAAGGCGGTGGCAGGAGTAGAAAGCCAAGTACCTCAGCGGTTTCATCTAACACAAACTACACTATGGACCGTGTGATGACATACATAAAATTGCTTCACAAGGAGGTTCTGCTTATTATATTCCTGATAGATGTGCACAGGTAATTTTGAATTTGTACTGAATGTGCTTTAGTTATTCAATTACTGAACGTGTTTCCACTATGTTTGTAGATGGCCATGCAAAGGTTGAACACGGAAGGTGTGATGTACAAGCCCTCTAAGCGGGAGAGCTTTAACGAATTTGATGATGTAGCTGAAAGAGTTCGGAGATAGAATAGCAAGTACAAGGAAAAATATTGGACAGAAGTTCAATCCGCTGGTACTTCGCATGTAAGCGACGACGAGAAAAAAGAAGCATCTTTCACTTGTATGAATGATACCTCCGTGCCCGTTGATGAGATGGGTGCTCCGGCCACGACATCGGGTAAAGGTGAAGCTAATGATCCCTTCATTATTAGGGATAATGGAAACTCTCCGTCTTCGTCATCTACTGTACGGACAAAAGACTTCCCGTCTATGTCCCGAACCCCGCAAAATGCTGCTATTTCCGACGAGTCTATGGGTGGTTTGTCGCCAACAAAGTCCGAAGAAACGTTTGATAGTTTTCGGACAATGTGCAACATAGCTAAGGCTGGTGGCAGTAAGACGAATGAAGGTAAGCGCAAGAGAAATCCTTCAAAATATTATCAGTCCCCCTATGAGCAGGCCACCCAGAGAAAACATGTTAAAAATGTAGGTAAAATACTTCTTTAGTTTGCATGCACGTGTTATGTAATTATTGTTATTATTTAACTGAGGGTAATTATATTCTTGTAGGTTTGTTTGCTTCACCACATTCTATTCTAGCAAGTTCAGATAATATGACTCTGGATCACATAGAGGCAGCCAAACTTTTTGTTGAGACTCTTGCATCGTCAGAAAAGCATGCGCACCGAACTGTGGTTACCGTGCCGCCACCAGATGGCGACATATGCACGCCAGCAATGCTTAATGATGTCCTCACGTATAAATGGTTGAATGGCGCTGTAAGTATGAGTTTCGTTTTACTATAATTGTCATCTCTACTGCTGAAGTTTTGAGAAAATATATAATAATGTATGCAGGTCATCAATTCATATTGTAAACACCTTGAGGCCCGTGGGTTTGCTGATCATCACATCTATAATACCTAAATAGTTCATCCCCACCATGTTATTTCTCTTGACATGCAGGCTATCCACATCAGCAGGTCAGCCACCTCATTGTTTCGCTACGGGATTACAGGTGGGACCGAGCACAGGTTGACCAGCGTAGACTAGCATGATAAGGGCCACATCAGCGTTCAGTTACCAGCTAACACGAGGACAGACCATAGGCTCACCAGCGCTACAAGCCTCTCTCCCTCGATTCACCCCACCCAGAACCGATCGAGTTATTTTCTCCCAAAAAAAGACTGGCCTTGCCCGCATCCATCTTCCTCCAGATCTTTCCCCATGCCGGCAGTCAGACCCAGAGGAGCTCCCTCACGACGATGGTCTGCTCCGAGCCCTACTCGCGCCGAAGAGCCGGAGGAGCTCCCTCTGCTCCGTACCGTCCTCGTGCCGGCGGCCTTGGACGGATAGGACATGGCCATCCCCGGGGCGGCCCCTGTTCCAGCGGAATCGGGAAGGAGAAGCACTGGCCTCCCTCAGCCTCCTCGCCACCGCCATCAAGGCACATCAACAATTAGTTTCCTTTTTATCCAATCCGACCATCTATCTCTTTGTCTCCTACTGTTCCACTCACGGAACAAATTAATGGACAACATTGATAATTGTTCTGTCTCTTCATCTTCTTCAACAGAACTTTTGATGTGGAATGCTACCTAACATATTTAGCAATGTATTTCTTCTTATCTTGGCATGAATGTTCAGATCCATATGATTCAAAACAAAAGTTCATTGACATAAAAACAATAATACTTCAAGCATACTAGAAAGCAAAACCATGAAGCTTCAAAAATAACATGGCCAAAGAAAGTTATCCCTACAAAATCATATAGTCTTGTTATGCTCCCTCTTCTTAACACAGTATAAATCAGGTACCACCCCGATGTCAGCCAAGCAATTGTTTCGTACTTTTTAACGCGGTTCAGCTTTTTCAACTCTTCACGCAATACATGAGCGTGAGCCATGGACATAGCACTATAGGTGGAATAGAAGGTGGTAGTAGACAAAAGAAGGGAGAAAGTCTCACATCAACTAGGCAAATTAATGGACTATGGAGATGTCCATCAATTGATATCAATGTGAGTGAGTAGGGATTGCCATGTAACGGATGCACTAGAGCTATAAGTGTATGAAAGCTCAAAAGAAAACTAACTGGGTGTGCATCCAACTTGCTTGCTCATGAAGACCTAGGGCATTTGAGGAAGCCCATTGTTGGAATATACAAGCCAAGTTCTATAACAAAAATTTCCCACTAGTAATATATGAAAGTGTCAAAATAGGAGAATCTCTATCATGAAGAACATGGTGCTACTTTGAAGCACAAGTGTGGAAAAGGATAGTAACATTGTCCCTTCTCTCTTTTTTCTCTCATTTTTTTATTTTGGGCTCTTTGGCCTCTTTTTTTTATTTGGGCTCTTTGGCCTCTTTATTTTTTATTTTTTTATAACCCCACATGGGACATCTAATAATGATGATCATCACACTTTTATTTACTTACAACTCAAGGTAAAAACTCATAATGACAGAACGGTGGAGTTACATGGCAATATATCTCGAAATGGCTATGAAAATGCCATAATAGGTAGGTATGGTGTCTGTTTTGAGGAAGGGTACAAGGTGGGTTTGATGCACCGGCGAAAGTTGCGCGGTACTAGAGTGGCAAGCAAAGGTGGAAGGGTGAGAGTGCGTATAATCCATGGACTCAACATTAGTCATAAAGAACTCACATATTTATTGCAAAAAGTTTATTAGCCCTCTAAGCAAAGTACTACTACGCATGCTCCTATGAGAGAGGTTGGTAGGAGTTAACCATCGCGCGCTCCCGACTTTCACACAAAGGAAGACAATCAAGAATAAATTGCGCTCCAACTTCATCACATAACTAGAAGATTATACGTGCATGCTACGGGAATCACAAACCTTAACACAAGTATTTCTTTAACTCCACAATTCACTACTAGCATGACTCTAATATCACCATCTTCATATCTCAAAAGAATTAGAAGGAATCAAACTTCTCATATACTCAATGCTCTTTATGAAAGTTTTTATTATATTCCCCTGGATGCCTATCATATTAGGACTAAATTCACAACCCAAGAAAATTACCACGCTGTTATTAGACTCTTAAAATAATATAAGTGAAGCATGAGAGTTCATCAATTTCTTCCAAATAACATCACCGCCATGCTCAAAAAGATATAAGTGAAGCACTAGAGCAACTACCCTAGCTCAAAAGATATAAGTGAAGCACAAAAAGTATTCTAATAAATTCACGATTAATGTGTGTCCCTCTCAAAAGGTGTGTACAGCAAGGATGATTGTGGCAAACTAAAAAGAAAATATTCAAATAATACAAGATGCTCCAAGCAAAACACATATCATGTGGTGAATAAAAATATAGCCTCAAGTAAATTTACCGATGGATTGAAGAAAAAGAGGGGATGCCATCCGGGGCATCCCCAAGCGTAGATGCTTGGTTGTCCTTGAATATTACCTTGGGGTTCCTTGGGCATCCCCAAGCTTAGGCTCTTGCCACTCCTTGTTCCATAGTCCATCAAATCTTTACCCAAAACTTGAAAACTTCACAACACAAAACTCAACAGAAAACTCATGAGATCCGTTAGCGTAATAAATCAAATAACCACTTCAGGTACTGTTGTGAACTCATTCTAATTTTATATTGGTGTTATATCTACTGTATTATAACTTCTCCATGGTTCATACCCCCCGATACTACCCATAGATTCATCAAAATAAGCAAACAACATGATGAAAACAGAATCTGTCAAAAACAGAACAGTCTGTAGCAATCTGAAAACTTCACATACTTCTGCAACTCTAAAATTCTGAAATATTAGGACAACGTGGGAAATTTATATATAAATCTTGTGTAAAAATGTCAGAAAATTATCACGCTCCAGCAAATTATAGAATTTTCTGTACTGGACGCAAATGTTTCTGTTTTTCAGCAAAATGAAATCAACAATCTTCCAAACCATCCCAAAGGTCTTACTTGGCACAAACACTGAATTAAACCATGAAAACACATCTAACCAGAGGCTAGAAGTTTTATTTTATTTAAAACGGAAAAGAAAAATATTGGGTTGTCTTCCAACAAGCGCTTTTCTTTAAAGCCTTTTAGCTAGGCATTGAGATGTCAATGATGCTCACATGAAAGACAAGAATTGAAGCACAAAGAGAGCATCATAAAACACGTGACAAACCAATCTAAGTCTAACATACTTCCTATGCATAGGAATTTTATAAGCAAACAAATTATCAAGGCAAGCAATTTCTAGCATATGCAAGGAAGAAGAAAGAAACAATAGCAATCTCAACATAACGAGAGGTAATTTAGTAACATGAAGATTTCTACAACCATATTTCCCTCTCTCATAATAATTGCATGTAGGATCATATTCAAATTCAACAATATAGCTATCACATAAAATATTCTCTACATGATCCACATGCATGCAAAGTTGACACTCTTTTAAAATAGTGGGATTAACATAGAACAAAGTCATTACTTCTCCAAGCCCACTTTTATCAAAAAAATCATAAGATTGATCAATCTCCAAAGTAGTGGGATCAAAAGTTGACATTCTTTCAAACCCACTTTCAATATTATTGCAAACATTATTATTAATCTCATATTCATCATGGAGTTTAAATAAATTTTCAAGATCATAAGAAGAATCACCCCAATTATGATCATTGCAACAAGTAGTGGGCATAGCAAAATTAGCATCCCCAAGCTTAGGGTTTTGCATATCATTATCACAATTGTCATTCATGGAATTTATATAACATCATTGTAATCATGCTTTTCATTTAAGGAGCTATCGTGAATCAATTTATGAATTTCTTTTAACACTTCATCACAATTTTCAGATTCATGAATTTCAAGCAAAACCTCATAAAGATAATCTAGTGCACTCAACTCACTAGCAATTGGTTCATCATAATTGGATCTTTTAAAAAGATTAGCAAGTGGATGAGGATCCATCAACCTTATTCTTCTGATTTCCAATAAATACACCTTTATGGCAAGCAAACGAGCAAACAAAACAAGTAAGACATAAGGGCGAATAAAAAGGCAAATATTTTTGTGTTTTTTTGAAAACGTTTTAGAAGTGGGGGAGATGAAAACGAGAGGCAAAGGGAAAATAATGTAAGTGCAAGAGATGAGAGTTTATGACAAGTACTTGGTAGGCTTGATGTAGAACCTCCCCGGCAACGGTGCCAGAAATTCTTCCTGCTACTTCTTGAGCTTGCGTTGATTTTTTCCTTGAAGAGGAAAGCGTGATGCAACAAAGTAGAGATAAGTATTTCTCTCAGTTGAGAACCAAGGTATCAATCCAGTAGGAGGCACAAGCAAGTCTCCAATCTATGCACCTACACAAACTAACAAACACTTGCACACAACGCGAAAAAGGGGTTGTCAATCCCTTCACGGTCACTTGCAAGAGTGAGATCTGATAGAGATATATTTAAAATAAAAGTAAAAGGCAAAATAAAGTAAACACAAAATAATTGCAGCAAGGTATTTTTGGGTTTTTGGTTTTATAGATCTGAAAATATATGATGGAAAATAGACCAGGGGGCATAGGTTTCACTAGAGGCTTCTCTCTCGAAGAAAGCATACGATGGGTAAACAAATTACTGTTGAGCAAAGTTATGACGACATCCAAGGCAATGATCATGAATATATGCATCACGTCTGTGACAAGTAGACCGACTCCTGCCTGCATCTACTACTATTACTCCACTCATCGACCACTATCCAGCATGCATCTGGAGTATTAAGTTGTGAAAACGGAGTAACACCTTAAGCAAGATGACATGATGTATAGGGATAAACTCATGCAATATGATATAAACCCCATCTTTTTATCCTCAATGGCAACAACACAATACGTGCCTCGCTACCCCTTCTGTCACTGGGTGAGGACATCGCAAGATTGAACCCGTCACAAAGCACCTCTCCCATTGCAAGAAAAACCAATCTAGTTGGCCAAACCGAATCGACAAATCAAAGAAAAATATAAAGCTATCTTAATCATTCATAAAAGAGTTCAGAGAAGACTCAAATAATATTCATAGATGATCTGGTCATAAATCCATAATTCATCGGATCTCAACAAACACACCGCAAAAGAAGATTATATCGAATAGATCTCCAAGAACATTGAGGAGAACATTGTATTGAAGATCAAAGAGAGAGAAGAAGCCATCTAGCTACTAGCTATGGACCAGTAGGTCTGTGGTAAACTACTCACACATCATCGGAGGGGCAGCAAGGTTGATGGAGATGCCCTCCATGCTCGAATCCCCCTCCGGCAGAGTACCGAAAAAGGCCCCAAGATGGGATCTCACAGGAACAAAGACCTGCGGCGGTGGAAAAATATTTTTGGCGACTCCTCTAGGGTTACTGGAATATTTGGGAATTTATAGCCCAAAGAGTCGGTGCAGGGGACTCCCGAGGGGGCCACAAGCCCAGGGGCGCCCCTACAGCTTGTCGCTTCTTCGTGGCTCCCTTGGCCCCCACTCCAAGTCTCGTAGGTGTCTTCTGGTCGAAGACAAATCATTATAAATTTTTATTCCGTTTGGACTCCGTTTGATATTCCTTTTCTGCGAAAGCCAAAAACAAGGAAAAAACAGAAACTGGCACTGGGCACTGGGCTAATAAGTTAGTGCAAAAAATAATAAAAAATATCATATTAATGCATATAAAACATCCAAAGTTAATAATATAATAGCATGGAATGATAAAAAATTATAGATACGTTGGAGACGTCTCACGCGCCCGACGCGCCTAGTTAGTGGGCTGACGTACACACACTGCCCCCCCCCCCCCCCCCCCCGCGCATTTACTGGGCCGACCAACGCGGTGCGCCCAACGGCCCGCTCAGCCGCGACTCTAGCCTCTGCCCCGATGTCGGTTCAGGGGTTTAGTCCCACCTCGCCAGCTGAGGGACGCACGGACCGGTTTAAATAGCCGCCTCGCCGTCCCCTCATAAGATCATATACTCTAGTGGTGTGTTGGCTTGCCCAGTTGTTCTAGCCGCGCAGTTGAGCCTTCCCGTTAGTTAGCGCCGACATAGGACGGCGTGTGTATTATTTTTCACCGCCCTGATGGACACCTTTTTATTTATTACAAGTGTTGTGGTACACAAATTTGATAAAAAATAACAGCAACAATACAAACTGGTACTAATTAACAAAGCAACAATAATAGTTTTACACACACACAAAACACAATAATAGTTGCACACACTTATAACATTTCGTCTCCCAACATAGTACCATTAATAGTTGGACAAACATGTATTATTTAGTCTGAAGCCACAATAAAACGTTAAAAAATTGTCTGCATATATAGTATGTCTAGCATCAGATTGACATGCGAATTATCTCTGCCTTGCTTTCATGAATAAAACTTCATCTCTAAACCTGGTACCTACATACCAATATGTAAACAACTCATTAGACAATTGTAGTATACAAACTACGATAAAAAATAGATAAACTGTATAACTTACTTTTCATTCAATTTGCACGTTTGCCTTCTATGGCCCTCTCTGTGACATAGGCCGCAAAGAGGACCAGGTTTTTTCTCAGAAAAATATTTTGGCCTTCCATTTTTTGTAACATTTGGATCTTTCTTTGACCGCTCTGTCTTGCTCTGCTTAGGTGCGCCCTTCGTGGCAACTTTCACAGGATGACCTATAACATCAATAGGTTGTTCCGGCTCACGTGCCACCTCATTCACATTCCTTCTACGTCCAACAACATCATCATCAGGGACCTTTTTCTTAGATATTATATTCTTCAGACACTGCATCAAATCATCGAACACGAATGGATCATTTGACACAACATGGAAAGCTTCTGCTCCTGTTATACTGAGTTGACTATACCGAGCACGCTGCTTTGGCCCTGACCAACACCAGGCAAACATGTCACTCTTCCGCTGTGCAGGCAACCCACCTCTCGCAACTTTCAACATCTATTAAGAATGCAACATTTAGGTATTTCAGATATTTTCAGATGAACCAGCACATATAGAATGTGTTTGCAAGGAAGCCCTTTCTAAAGCATTCATCCACAACTGCATTCTATAGTTTCCTCTGAGTTTTCCAGGTCGATACTCAACTCTAAATTGAAATTTGCGGTTATTTTTCCATGTCACGATGAAGGTGTGACGGTCAACTCCCACTAGCGTCTCAAAAATCTCCAGCTCTCCCATCTTCTTATATCATCTTGAAGAATGTAAAAATTGGCATGAGTGAATACTTTGGCAGCATGCTTCTCAATGTCCTTATAATCAGTGACTGCTGGTGGCACTGACTTGTTAGAACGACAGTCATCATGCGCCTCATTCTCACGTAGTCAAACTATGCAGTTCTCACAATGCACTACTAGATCCACAATAGTCATACTACCGTCCAGGTGAAGGTGAAGACTAGAGTTCAGGCTTTCACTCCTCTGATTACTGCGCATACCAAGAAAAAAGCCATCAGAAAGATATGATGCTGCCCACAACCTCCTCTTCCTGTACATCCTATTCGACCACTCTTCTATTTTATTAGTCTTCCATTTACCGACAAAAGCAAGCCATCTCGCCTCAAAGTTAGCTGGAGAGGTGGAGTAGTACAAGAGTGACCTGAACTCATTCAGTGACTTATAATTAAGGTGCTTCTGCATTTTTTTTTCCACATGCCATGAGCAGAGCCGGTGTAACACATCCGGCAAAACCAACGCAATAGCTCGGATCATTGCAGCATCTCCATCTGTGATGACCGAGCTTGGCTTCTTCTGACAATTGGCCTTCAGGAATGTATGGAGCAGCCACACATACGTCGCTTCGGTCTCATCAGACACAATGGCACAACCAAACACAGTGGTGCAACGGTGATTATTTAAACCAACAAAGGGGACGAAGGGCATACCATATCTGTTCATCTTATACGTGCTGTCAAACACAGTCACATCTCCATACAACTGATAGTCCGCTGCGACTGTGCATCGCACCAGAACATGCTCTTTAAACGGCCCTCCTTATCGAGCACGTACTCAAAGAAGAAGTCTGGATCCTTCTCCTATCTGCTCCTCATAATCCCAATTGCCGTGTCAGCATCACCTTTTGCAATCAACTTCATTTTCTCTTGGCGGCATAAGTTGTAGACGTCTCGTCTCACAAGCCCGCACTTATCGTACGAACCATACCTGCTAATGAAGTTGTCGACGATGATATGCTTTCTGATCCCAGCTCGTTCCATCGCCAAGATCTCAGCTATCTGGTGATCTCCCATCATTCTATGTGACCGCAGGAATGCCACCTCGTCTGCTCTAGCCAGCAAATGGTTGTGATCATCCATGAAAGCTGCCACGAACCAAACTCCACGTCCTTTGTCCAACGTCACGACCAAATGTGCGCCACACTCGCGTCTAGGACACTATTCACTATTGTACTATTCATGTTTGGGGGGTACTGTTCACAGTTGTTGTTCATGCTGGATACATAATTGAATAGTACACTTCAATGAAAAATATTACAAGAAAACCTAAAAAAGAAAAAGCTTCCCGCTTTAGTACAGTAGTATATATGAATCCATCTAAGCTTATGAACTACCCTAAAAATAGAACCTATATGTACATTAAGAAAGGGAACCACAACATCCAGGGATTTAGATTTGGGTGGACATAAAGAAGAGACGAAGCCCGTGACGACCTAGGTTTTGTTGGTCCGCTGTCGGCCGCCTCCACGGCGGCGGCGCTAGCGCCAATGTTCTTGTCCCAGCCAGGCAGCCACGGCGTCCCTGAGTCGCCGTGGCTGGTTTTTTGATCTCTACCCTTGGTTCCTGCTGTCTTTGCAACTCGACGTAGATTCGTTTTTCTGTCTTCTGATCTTCGGAGGAGCATGTCCTGCTGGAAGTTTTATGAATCATCAAGATTTGTGAGCTGGTCTTCTCTAGGTTGGATGCGGTCTGCTACCTGGTTGTTTCGAAGGATCAGTCGGCTGCATAGTTTCACGTCATGGCGCACATCTCATGAAGCTGGTTGTCTGTCCTGGCGCAACTCCGTTGCCTTTTAAGGTGTTGTGATCGGTTTTTGTATTTCGTTATTGTTCTGATTTTTTGTCCCATGAGGAGGATCGCCGCACGCAATGAAATTCTTGTGCTGGAATTGCCACGGTTTAGCCAGCACAGCGGCAGAGAGGGCTCTTCTGGATATCCAGAAGCAGTGGGGCTCGGAAGTGTTTTTCTTGTCCGACACATCTGAACACAATAAGGGCAAGGAAACTTATGAGAAAGTTTAAGATGGATTATTTGGAGGTGGTGGAAAGTGTTGGAGCCAGTGGCGGTCTCATCTTGTTTTGGCGGAACCCTATGGTGTTGGAAATCACTGCAAAAGCAAATAACTCTATTGATGCTAAGGTGGGCGCTTTATCAGAGAAGAGATGATGGCGATTTACGGGCTTCTATGGGGAGCCCCAGTAGGAGGACAAGCACCTCTCATGGGGTTACTTGCAAGGTTTATATGCACAAGGAAACCTACGTGGGTCATCGCGGGTGAATTCACCGAAATCCTTTACTCACACAAAAACGAAGGGGGAGCCCCAAGGCCGACGCGCATGATGCAAGACTACCGTGATGCTCTCGTTGATTGTGAGCTGGACTATTTGGGGTTCTCGGGGACCAATTTACATGGAGGAGAAGGAGGCTAAGAGAAAGGCTTGACAGAATGGTGTGTAATGGTAGTTTCCATGGTATGTTTCCAAACGCAATTGTAACCAACACACTACACTTAAAATCAAACCATAGGCCTACAGTGCTGGACACAGATGGAGAAGTGGATGCTAATAATCAAAGGCATGGAGGGGTGAAACAGTTTGAAGCATGATGGCTTAAAGAAAATGAGATCCTAACTCAGGTTACAGAAGCATGGGAGAGGGTTGCTGGTTCGGCATCTCTTGCAGCTCTACACGCCTGGGATAAGGCTGTGCTAAATCACCTCGATGCCGGCTCAAGTCTATGAAGGAATTGGAATCTTTGCAGTTGGGCTCTCACTGACGAGTCGGCAAACCGACAAAGGTGGTCAGTCATAGAGATTGAATAAATGATGGAAAAAGAGGAAATCTATTGGGTTCAGTGGAGTAGGGAAAATTGGCTTAAGTATGGTGATCGTAATACGAATTTTTTCAATAACTTTGCCACATCAAGAAAGAAAAGAAATTTCATTCGCAGACTAATGGATGAGAATGGGACTTGGAGGGAGGATAATGAGCCGATGAGAAGTTTGATTGACTCTTCACATCGGAGGTGACACAACCAAATGCTGAAGTTCTTAACAAAGTAAAACCGAAGGTGACACCTTATATGAATGAGGCCTTGCTTGCCGAATATCCATTTCTGAGCCCTGGCAAATCTGCACCCGGTCAAGATTTTTTTCTTCAGAAAATCCAAATTTTTTTGTTGCAGATAATTTGGTGCGTGAGCAGCGCTACAAATTTCAGATCATTTGGACATATGATTAGATCTCAGGAAAAAGACAATTTGGGGTCAGAACAGTACGTGAACAATTCACCTTTTTACATACCCCAATTTGTCTTTTTTGCTGAGAGCTATTCAGATGTCCAAATGATTTGAAATTTGGAGCGCACCTCGCGCACCAAATTATCTACCATGCAATTTGTTTTTGTAATTTTGTGATTTTTTCTAGTATTTGTTTTGAATATTTTTCTTCAGTGCGGGTGCAGATGAGCCTGGGCACCGAATCACTTCACTCCTTGCTTGCACCTTACACTGCAGTGGAAGTGAAACACGCATTATTCAACATTGGTGGTTGAAGACACCTGGACCAGATGGATTGCATGCGGTGTTTTACAAAAAAAATTGGCACCTTGTGGAGGACGATTGAGGGAGGTTCTTCAAGCAGTTAATAGTGGGGTGACTCCGGAAGGATGGAACACTACTACTATCGTCATGATTCTGAAAGTTGAGTCTCTGGAACGAGTCTTGCAACTTACACCAATAAGTCTTTGTAACGTGTCATATAAGGGCGTTGCTAAAATTTTGGCAGCAAGGTTAAAATTTTCCCTCCTAGAGATTATAAATGAAAACCAAAGTGCTTTTGTCCCTGGTCGTATTATAACTGACAATGTCAATGTCGCCCATGAATGTCAGCATATGATGAAGAATAAAAAGAAAGGGAAGGTTGGCTCGTGTGCTGTTAAACTAGATATGCACAAGGCTTTTGATCGTGTTGAATGGCTGTTTGTGAAAGCTATCTTGAGCAAACTTGGTTTTGATGATAGATGCACTAGTAGAAAAAGGCCCATTTGTCTCGGTTCATAAGGCCCATTTGTCCCGGTTCGGGAACCGGGACTAAAGCCCAACACCTTTAGTCCCGGTTCTTATACGAACCGGGACAGATGGGGCTCCACGTGGCCGCTGCGGCGAGCCCAGAGAGGAGGGCCTTTAGTCCCGGTTGGTAACACCAACCGGGACCAAAGATCATCCACGTGTCAGCAGCTCAGGAGCTGGGGTTTTTGTTTTTTTTTTGAAAGGGGGGGGGGTTTGGGGGTTTTGTAGGGTTAATTTAGGGGTTTCATATATTGTGTTAGCTAGCTAATAGCTAGAGAGAAGTGTCCTCTCTTATCTCCGTGCTTGGTCGACGCTATGTACTATACGTATAGAGAGGACTCCACACGCTAGCTAGTAAGCAAATGAAGGAAACCATTAAGTACACAAGATCGTCATGAACATATACAGAGAGAAGTGATCGACCTCCTCCTTCTCCGAGAGATTGGTCGAACAACAAGTTTTCGTATATCTATCCGACGCTACTAGCTACATATATACTATATAAGATGTCTTGCAATCCCTAACATATGATGTCAAGTTCCACATGGTATTCTCCGGCTGGATTGATGACGTCGTCAAGAAAGAATCCCGCCAATTCCTCTTGAATTGCTTTTATGCGATCTTGTGGTAGGAGTTCATCCCGCATCTGCCAAATCTAATTTGAAGAAGGGGGTCAATACATATATATGAATGAAACTCAACACAAATGATGGTAATAAAATAAAATTGTGAATATTATTGCTTACGCACTTCATATTGTTTTTCAGAGTAGCCCCGCTTAGAGGTCGTTGCGTTGTAGATGTACTCGCAAACGTAGTATCCACAAAAATTATTCCCGCATTCCTGCCACAACCACTTTACGAGAAATAGAGGTCAATCAAACTGATAATCAAGCATTATAAATGGTATTGATGAAACTAGCTAGAATCAATGGGAGATGCGCGGAACTAGCTAGTAGTACTTACTTTCGGGTGTGTAAATCGCAGCTCCCCCGGCAGTCCCGGAACTTCTGCGGTGAACACTTTCCAAACCCTGCGAGACAAAGAAAATAATTACTTGATATCAGGAAATGAATAAAGTTGCCGATATGGTGCGATAATGATCGATTGAACTTACTTCTTGAGCATTTCAGTCATGGCCGCATACTCCTTGGGATCATTTCGTTTTGAGTCTAAGACGGTTACTAGTCCCTGCTCAAGCTTAATCTCTAGGAGAATAAAGTGGAAGCTGCACACGCATGCATAACTCATCAATTACATTACTATAACCTCAAGTAATAATGGAAACCGAATATGCAGAAGACAGTAACACTCACTTGAAGTTGTAAGGAAAGAGTATTTTATCTTTGTTTTGATTTTTAATCAACGATTGTAGCAAGTTGGCCTCGGTTTCTTTCGCATTATATTTAACTGTCCATTCATCTATGAGATTTGTGTTAATGAACCCAATATCATAGATTTGTGCATTTCTCCATTCGACGATCTTCAATCTGCATAATATAGTGAGGATAATTATATATACATGCAATGAAAGAGCTGAGCTATATATAGAGACTTAATTACAGAAGTATAGTACTTATAGACAGTAGCAAGTGATGATTATTTTATCGAGGTCCTTTTGATTGTAAAACTGGAAGAACTCCTCAAATGGAATAGACAACAGATCAATTCCAACGAGGTCGTGCACCTCTTTAACTCTCAGCGTCAAAATATCCTTCCCAGACTTGCAGGTGTCCATGTACCACTTATGGAATCTTCGCATCATCGTTGTTAGAGGAGGATCACCAGGTCTGACGAGAGGCTTTCCGTACTGGTATTTGTGTTCGTCCACCTCCATTGTATCAAAATGTGCATCGTCGGGCAGGTAACCACCAGGATTGGTACCGAGCAGCATGCCCGGCAGATTTGCGACGATATCGCTAGACACCTTGAGCGGGGGGCACGATTGGTTCGCCTGTTCGCCGAGCTGGGGAATTTTGTTCCCACTTCTTCGTTCTTGTAACCTTTTGTCAATTGAAGTAGTTCCCGACCGGCGCGCTCCTCCCACTGCCTTTTTAAGAGCGCGTACATGGTTGTCATCCGGCGGAGGCGGTGGTGGCCGCTTCAGGTTCTCCAAAGTGCGCTTCAATTTCACCGGATCTATCTTCTCCTCCGGAGGTGGATTTTTCTTTGCAAAAAAGTCCTTCACTTCGGCTTGACAGATCTGCGCGTTTTCCTCCTCGGTCATCTCGTATGGTAACTTCTCTAGAGGCTTGATAGATGGACCGAATATGTATTGCCTCCCGCCTCTGGCTGTACTGCTAGACGCCGAAGCATCTTCCTTCGTTGCTTACGAGGCGGAGAAGGAGGCGGAGTGCTACGACGCGCCGGAGCAGCCGGAGCGGCGGCGGCTGTCTTCCGTTGTTGCTGACGAGGCGGAGGAGGAGGTGGGCTGCTCGGACTCGCCGGCGCAGGCGGAGAAGGAGGCGGAGTGCCGCCACGCGCCGGAGCAGCTGGAGAAGGAGGCGGAGTGCCACCACGCGCCGGAGCAGCCGGAGTGCCCTGATCACTCGCCAGAGGAGGAGGCGGAGGAGGAGGCGGAGTGCCCTGACTCGCCGGAGGAGGAGGCGGAGGCGTCCAGTTCGGAAGGTTGATGAGCTCCTTCCGTCATAGACATGGAGTCTTCAGAGCAAGACCCAGCTGAGTCTCCCCTTCACCGGTAGGGTGGTCAAGCTGGAGCTCCACAAATCCCTCCGTTATTTCATCGACCATCACAACAGCATAGCCTTGTGGAATCGGAAGGCAGTGAAAAGTTGCGCCGGGTTGAGGAGGTGCAACAGAGCCGACAGCCGCCTTGACTTTGAGGTGTTGCCATTGCGTCATAAGGTGGCAATCTTGAGCCTCCGTGATAGCATCCACGGGGTAGCTGGGAGCCATGAAGTCAGGCTGCTGAAGGACCTCGGTGGAAGCCACGCTGCTTCTCCGCTGAGATGGAGGGGTAGCTTCTGGGGTAGCTCCGGCGTGTTCACATGTAATCCAGTCGTCACACTGCTCCGGGTGTTTGGAGCGCAGAATGTTCTTGTGTTCATCGACATACGGGGTCACCAAGGTAGAGTTCTGTAGAACTGTGTAGTGTGCTTGAGACCAAGAATGCCCGTCCCTGCATATTATTGAGTCCCCTCCTAGCGTGCCTTTTCCAGTCAGTCTCCCCTCATACCGCGATTGAGGGAGACCAATCTTCTTAAGGTCAGGAATGAAGTCAACACAAAACCCAATGACATCCTCTGTTTGATGGCCCGTGGAGATGCTTCCTTCTGGCCTAGCGCGGTTACGGACATATTTCTTTAGGACTCCCATGAACCTCTCAAAGGGGAACATATTGTGTAGAAATACGGGGCCCAGAACGACAATCTCGTTGACTAGATGAACTAGGACGTGCGTCATGATATTGAAGAAGGATGGTGGGAACACCAGCTCGAAACTGACAAGACATTGCGCCACATCACTCCTTAGCCTTGGTATGATTTCTGGATCGATCACCTTCTGAGAGATTGCATTGAGGAATGCACATAGCTTCACAATGGCTAATCGAACGTTTTCCGGTAGAAGCCCCCTCAATGCAACCGGAAGCTGTTGCGTCATAATCACGTGGCAGTCATGAGACTTTAGGTTCTGGAACTTTTTCTCTGGGATATTTATTATTCCCTTTATATTCGACGAGAAGCCAGACGGGACCTTCCTACTGAGCAGGCATTCAAAGAAGATTTCCTTTTCTTCTTTGGTAAGAGCGTAGCTGGCAGGACCTTCATACTGCTTTGGAGGCATGCCGTCTTTTTCGTGCCAACGTTGCAGGTCCTCCCGTTCATCCGGTGTATCTTTTGTCTTTCCATACATGCCCAAAAAGCCTAGCAGGTTCACGCAAAGGTTCTTTGTCACGTGCATCACGTCGATTGAAGAGCGGACCTCTAGGTCTTTCCAGTAGGGTAGGTCCCAAAATATAGATTTCTTCTTCCACATGGGAGCGCGTCCCTCAGCGTCATTCAGAACAGATAGTCCGCCGGGACCCTTTCCAAAGATTACGTGTAAATCATTGACCATAGCAAGTACGTGATCACCGGTACACATGGCGGGCTTCTTCCGGTGATCTGCCTCGCCTTTGAAATGCTTGCCTTTCTTTCGACATTGATGGTTGGTCGGAAGAAATCGACGATGCCCCAGGTACACATTCTTCCTGCATTTGTCCAGGTATATACTTTCGGTGTCAGCTAAACAGTGCGTGCATGCGTGGTATCCCTTGTTTGTCTGTCCTGAAAGGTTACTGAGAGCAGGCCAATCATTGGTGGTTACACACAGCAACGCATGCAGGTCAAATTCCTCCTGTCTGTGCTCATCCCACACACGTACACCGTTTCCATTCCACAGTTGTAAAAGTTCTTCAACTAATGGCCTTAGGTACACATCAATGTCGTTGCCGGGTTGCTTAGGGCCTTGGATGAGTACTGGCATCATAATGAACTTCCGCTTCATGCACAGCCAAGGAGGAAGGTTATATATACATAGAGTCACGGGCCAGGTGCTGTGATTGCTGCTCTGCTCCCTGAAAGGATTAATGCCATCCGTGCTTAAACCAAACCATACGTTCCTTGCGTCACCTGCAAACTCCTCCCAGTACTTTCTCTCGATTTTTCTCCACTGCGACCCGTCAGCGGGTGCTCTCAACTTCCCGTCTTTCTTACGGTCCTCTCTGTGCCATCGCATCAACTTGGCATGCTCTTTGTTTCTGAACAGACGTTTCAACCGTGGTATTATAGGAGCATACCACATCACCTTCGCAGGAACCCTCTTCCTGGGGGGCTCGCTGTCAACATCACCAGGGTCATCTCGTTTGATCTTATACCGCAATGCACCGCATACCGGGCATGCGTTCAAATCCTCATACGCACCACGGTACAGGATGCAGTCATTAGGGCATGCATGTATCTTCTGCACCTCCAATCCTAGAGGGCATACGACCTTCTTTGCTGTGTATGTACTGTCGGGCAATTCGTTATCCTTTGGAAGCTTCTTCTTCAATATTTTCAGTAGCTTCTCAAATCCTTTGTCAGGCACAGCATTCTCTGCCTTCCACTGCAGCAATTCCAGTACGGTACCGAGCTTTGTGTTGCCATCTTCGCAATTGGGGTACAACCCTTTTTGGTGATCCTCTAACATGCGATCGAATTTCAGCTTCTCCTTTTCACTTTCGCACTGTCTCCTTGCATCAACAATGACCCGGCGGAGATCATCATCGGGCACATCGTCTGGTTCCTCTTGATCTTCAGCTTCCCCCGTTGCAGCATCACCGTATTCAGGGGGCACATAGTTGTCATCGTCCTCTTCTTCTTCGTTTTCTTCCATCATAACCCCTATTTCTCCGTGCCTGGTCCAAACATTATAGTGTGGCATGAAACCCTTATAAAGCAGGTGGGTGTGAAGGATTTTCCGGTCAGAGTAAGACTTCGTATTCCCACATATAGGGCATGGACAACACATAAAACCATTCTGCTTGTTTGCCTCAGCCACTTCAAGAAAATTATGCACGCCCTTAATGTACTCGGAGGTGTGTCTGTCACCGTACATCCATTGCCGGTTCATCTGTGTGCATTATATATAATTAAGTGTGTCGAAAACCATTACAGAACATCATGAATAGATAAGTGACCAAATTAATAGAAGTTCATCATCACATTAAAACCAAAGTACATACATAGTTCTTATTGAACAACATATAGCTCTCCAGAGCATCTAATTAAACCATACATTGAAACTATGTAAAACATTTCAATGCAACAACAAATGCGATCATAATCGCAACCAAGGTAACAATTGATCCAACGGCATAATGATACCAAGCCTCGGTATGAATGGCATATTTTCTATACTTTCTAATCTTGAAGCGCATTGCATCCATCTTGATCTTGTGATCATCGACGACATCCGCAACATGCAACTCCAATATCATCTTCTCCTCCTCAAATTTTTTTTCCTTCAAGTAATTGTTTTCTTCTTCAACTAAATTTAACCTCTCGACAATAGGGTCGGTTGGAATTTCCGGTTCACATACCTCCTACATAAATAAAATCTATGTCACGTTGGTCGGCATAATTGTCATAAACAATAAATGAACCAAATAGTTATAAAATATAATATATACCACATCCGAATCATAGACAGGACGAGGGCCGACGGGGGCGGATACCAAAACCATCGCACTATATAATAACAAACAATAATAAAAGTAAGAAAATTATACAAGTATCTATCTAAATCATACAAGTAAGATTTTTTCTCTTTTAGAAAGAAGATAAGAACAAGAGGCTCACCACGGTGGTGCCGGCGACGCGATCGGCGCGGGCGATCGACGGCGGTGAAGACGGGGATGGGACGTGATGGACCGCTAAACCTAGACAAATCTTGAGGAAAATGGAGCTTGAAGGTCGAGCTTCGAGAGGAGAAAGCTTAACTAGTGTGGCTCGGGCATTTCATCAAACACCTCATGTGCATAGGAGGTGAGCTAGAGCACCACAAAGCTCTCCCCTCGCCGGCCAGAAAAAACAGAGCAGTGTGGAGTGCTCTGCTCGCCAGCGATGGGGTATATATAGCCACCTCATTGGTCCCGGTTCGTGCGTAGAACCGGGACTAAAGGCCCCCCTTCTATCCCGGTTCAAGCCACGAACCTGGACCAATGGATGTGGGCCAGGAGCGAGGCCCATTGGTCCCGGTTCGTGCCAGGAACCGGGACAAATGGGTCCAGACGAACCGGGACCAATGCCCACGAGGCCCCGGCCGGCCCCCTGGGCGCATGAACCGGGACGTATGCCCCCCATGGGTCCCGGTTCGTGACTGAACCGGGACTAATGGGCTGGGCTGGCCCGAACCAAAGCCCTGTTTTCTACTAGTGATGGGTCCAGCTTATTATGGCATGTGTGTCCTCGATGGAATACAAAGTCAAAATCAATTCAAATGAAACTACCCCCTCGTCCCCTTATTTGTTGTGCCGAAGGCCTCTCCACATTTATTGCCCATGAAGAAGAGAGTGGGAGCCTATTAGGGTTGAAGGTTTGCCGTGATTTACCCACTATTTCACACTTATTATTTGCTGAAGACTCGCCTGTCTTGATGAAGGCAGATGCCACCAATGCTAATACCTTGAAGAAAATTCTGGATGATTATTGTGGCGCTTTAGGTCAAATGGTTAGTGATGCCGGTGCTGCTTTAGGTCAAATGGTTAGTACTACCAAGTCGTCTATTTTTTCAGCCCTAATATAAATGTTGATGATAAAGTGGACGTATGCCAAATTCTTGATATTACGTCGGAGTCTCTTTCGGATAAGTACTTGGGCCTCCCCTCGATGATCAGAGTGGATCGGGTGGATGCTTCAAACAAATCATAGAAAGAATCCGGAAAATTGTGAATGGGTAGAAGGAGAGGACACTTTATTATGGTGGTAAGGAGGCCTTGATAGAAGTGATGGTTGAAGCCATCCCAACATACGGGATGAGTGGATTTAAATTCCCAAATAAAATATGCAAGGGGATCACCGATGCAATATCACAGTATTGGTGTGGTGAGGATGAAGACAATTGTAAAATGCATTGGTTTCCATGGTGGAGGATGTGTGTTCCAAAAAATAATGACGGCATAGGTTTTTGGGATATTAACAGTTTCAATTTGGCTATGCTTGCAAAACAATGCTGAAGGTTGATTGACCAGTATGACTCTCTATGTGCCAAGGTTCTTATATCAAAATCTTATCCTAGTGGAAAAATTCTCAATTGTGATTTGAAGAAGGGATCGTCATATGTATGGCAGAGTATTTGGGAAGGAATCCAAACCTTCAAGAAGGTTGTATCTGGAGGGTAGGAAATGGTGAAAATAAACAGCTGGGAGGACTGATGGATCCCAAACAACAACTCTAGAAAGATCATTACTCTTCGGGGTAACCGTGTTCTCACAAAAGTTAACGAGCTTATTGATCCGGTATTTGATACGTGGGGTGAAGTGTTGATCCATGATAATTTTGGGCCCTGGACGCTGACCGTAATTTAGAAATTCCAATTTATCAGAGTGAAACAGAAGATTCTGTGGCATGGCACTAACAAAATCTGGCGTTTTTAGTGTTCGAGCGGCTGATTATAGGCAGTGGGAAGATAGTTATATGCCTTCTACTAATAAGCTACTGCAGGTGGGGGCTCAACGCATCACCCGATTCGGGAAATTCTTTGGAAACTTAAGGTTCACCGGAAAGTCAAAATCTTCCTCTAGTGATGTCTCCACAACGTACCGTTTTGTTGTTGGTGCTTGAATTTCCACAGGTGGTGTTGAATTTCAATTCGCCCAAACTTTGCACACACGACATCGGTGTACTTACATGTGTGTGTTCCTCCGCCGAAGCTAGAGCATGGCCGATCACGTGAAGTGAACGACCACAACACTGACCCATGAATCCTACTACTCCCTCTGTTTCTAAATAAATATTTTTTATAGAGATTTCAACAAAGACTACTTACGGATGTTTGTAGACATATTTTAGATTGCAGATTTACTCATTTTGCTTCGTATGTAGTCCGCATTGAAATATCTAAATATACATATATTTAGGACCAGACAGAGTACACATAAAGCCTTCAAGTAAGATACATACTGCACATGCCATGAGATTCAGTTGTCCCCGTTGAAGGCGGGATACTCAAATCACACGAAATTACTGATGACACCCCCTCCCCAAATGTGTGTTGGATCTTAGAGGATATGACCTATGACAAAGCCGGTTATTGGAGAAGGTGAATTCCTTATAGGCGCCGTAACTGCTGTGCCAAAGGGCGAGTATCGGTAGCTACCCCATTTCACTATATCTTAATGGTGGCGCATAAGTCTTTGTGCCAACAGTCACCTTCTACTTTGCCTCGTCAAGGGCGACCGACTTCTCCTGTGTGTGTGCCTTATTGGTGTTCTGTCCATGTCCACACCAAGATCGCCTCCATGGAGTACCCAACCGAGGACTCTGCCTCCAAGGTCAAGAAGGGTCGCCCATTGGCAACCGTGTGGAAGTACCAGAACAAGATGTGCACGGCACTGCTGGAAGAGGAGGCGACCCTCGAGGTTCTGATTTGAAACGAAAATGGGTCGACGTTACCCATTGGTGCACTTACCCGGACCGATATTTCAAGGCCGATGGAATTTTTGGGTTGGCCTTGTTTGGACATCAGGGCAAAAAAGCCCATCGCCAATGACCCGAGAGCAACTAACTAAGGGATACCCCTTGGAAGGGGATTTAAGCGGCCAGTCTCCAACGCGCAGGAGCGTTCAACCACGGCCATGTATCGCATGTTGGGCGCTTGCCACACTGTGACCGTTTTCTGGGGTTTTTCTTGGGTTTCCCTCTTATTGGTTTTTTCTGATTTATTCTTTTTTCTATTCCTTTTTTATTTTTTATTTTTTGTTTTACATTTTTTAGTTTTTCTGTTCTTTTTTTTTTGTTTTTGCTGGGCAGGAGCATGAGGCAAGGGAAAGGAAAAAGGAAACTTAGTAGTTCTACTGCGTGAAGCACATTAGTGCTTCGACAAGAAAGTGAAAAGGGAAGCATATTAGTGCTTCCGCATGAAGCACAGTAGTGCTTCGCGTGAAACATAGTTGTGCTTCTCGTGTGGGAGTACAACTGTGCTTCTCGAAAAAGGTGAAGCATGGATGTGCTTCAAACTGTACTACAGATGCACAATTTGTTCATTTCACGCGACGAGCACAGTTCTGATGAGTTCATGTGATTTTCATACGAGTATGTGAACAATTTCATATTTGTTTGCTTAATACCCAAGCCATTATATCCCGAAAAGTTTACGCAATGATGTTTACCTGCTTCCCTGTGCGTTGACGCGTGTATTCTTTTGGGTGTTTGCCGTGTAGAAACGTGCGGTAGATGTAGGCTGCCGGGCCAGTTCGGCCAGTTGACTCCGCTGCCTTGGATTTCTCCCGTCGTACGTCTCTGTGTGGGCTTCAACCAGTGCGTGCGTCCGCGCATGCTCTTTTGTCGGCCTATGTGCGGTGGGATTGGAGACATTCTGTTTGTCTTCGCTTAGTTTTTTGCATGTCGGTTTAACCGCATTTGTCTTTTCCCGTGATTTCGGTGGGCGTTTCTGGATAGACCGCGATCTGCACATGCGTGATCGGTGGGCCTCCTTGTGTTGTCCTGTTTGACGGACGCCACGTTGCAGTTTTCTATCGTCTGCTTACCGGAGATCGGCACATACGCACATTCCGGGAGCTACGGCGGTGCCGGTGGATACTTCTGGCCGCCGCTCTTCTCGGCCTCTCGCGATGTGCATTTTTTTCTCCTCCTTTGGACGCCTATAAATACGTGTTTCGTTTTGTTGTCAAGCAGTCCAGTTGCAGCGATTCGCCTACACAACAACATACATAACTGGCGGGAGCTGGGAGCAGCACGGTGAAGGAGCGGATCGGGCGAGCGCTGCGACTATAGAGGGAGTCGAACAATGCCGGCGAAGGCTACGGCGGCGTGCTGGTGCAGGTCTGACGCCAGCACGGGATGGGGAGCGCTGCCATGTGTTGCCGGCCCGGCGGTAGCCCTTCGTGGTGCCGCCGGCTGCTCCAGTACAAGGCCATGGCGAGCGCGCGTGGGAGGAGCGCGGGCTGCCAGGCCATGTGTTACTGAGTTAATGCCCAACATGCAGAGGGCTCACCGCACCCAGCACGCGCCCGCCATCTTCCTTTGCTATACTCTGTCAAAGCCTCCATCCTGTCACTGCCACTCCGCCCTGCCATGCATGATCCGGGAATCGATGGCGTCGGCGCGCCTCTCGCTGCAGACCTGCCCGGCCAGTTCCCGACCGCAGAGCCCCCCGACGCCCTTTCCGTCGACCCCGACGTCGTGGTCGTCTTCCCGGCCGCGCTTCTCTGCGTCGTCGTCCTTACCGCCGTCACCGGATGCGCGTGCTCCCGATGCGGCCTCGGCGGCACTATCTACGCTGGGAGGCAGCGGCGAATAAGGGGCTCAAGAAGAGGGCGTTCATGGCGCTACCGAAGATGACGTACGAGGACGCCGTGGCGACGGCCGGCGCAGGGCGCGGCGGTTCGGCTCCGTGGAGGCCGGGGAGGAGGAGAAGAACATGATGGAGTGCGGCATATCCGGCATACCGGGGCCATGGGAGCGCACGTCGCCGGCGTGTCATGGGCGCTGCTGCAGCAGTACGCCTCCACCGGTCCACCCCAAACGTCTCGCATGCGCTCCAGGTCCAAGCATGCCACCTTCACGTCGGCCACGACGACTCGGAGCCCCGGCGGGCACGGCCCGTTCAGGTCGGCGGGGTAGCCCGTTTGCTCGCAGTTCGCGTTCGGCGGCGCAACCACCATCGGCATGTTGTAGCCAACCACGAGGCTCACGTTGTACAAGTCGTCGGCCCCGTCGGAAGTGAGAATTAATCGGCCAGTGTGGCCGGTGGTGCGGTGCCGCGGGCAGAGCACTCGACGGCGCCAGGGCCGCAGTCGTCGGTGGCGCGTCCCCAGATGCGGCCGGACCAGCCAATCGTGACGGCTACGGTGCGCAACTGGCCCGGGGAGAGCACGAAACCGGTGGTGGGCTGCTGCGCGCGGCGGCCGCGTTGGTGAGGATGCCCGGTCACGCGGTGTAACTGCAGTTGTTCGTCTAATAATGGTGAGTGTCGCCTGCCGTGCTCCTGCTCGCCATTACCAATTGTCCACTGATTATCATAAGCTGTACTAATAGTAACCGGATTTTTAACAACCCAAATAATATTGAGCAACAAGCATAGTTTTAAATAACCGGCTATAGCTCCGCTATAGCTCGCTATAGCCTTTTCAGCAGGATGTCGCTAAATGATCGCCTTCATAAATAACCTGCTATAGTTTATTTGGAGGTCCGCCGCTATTTTCCATAGCCCGCTATTTAAAACATTGGCAACAAGTCTTTACATTGTGAGCGTCAACTGCAGGATGCGGAGCACAGGACGGTTGCATCCTGCTCGCTCTCTTGGCTCCGTCGTGAAACGCTAGGTGTATGTGCGTGCGCGTGCGCGATGAATGGAGGGTGCGGGCGCGTGTTCGATGAATGGCGTGTGCGGGTGCTCTTCGACAGTCCATCGACGACGCTCTGGCCAGCCTGCTCCTCCGCCTGACCCGACTCCGAGGCGGCCACGACGGACATGCCCGAGCGTTATCAGTTCTTTCATGTTGTCGTACCCGGCCCACCGAGATCATCATGCACATGGAGAAAATTGTTGTAGTATCAAAGTAAAAGAGACAAAGAAGAGACACAAATGATTCTCTTTGATCTATTGTGATGTGGGAGACCCATTTATATACATGCTGAAGGGGTGTGTTGGGGAGACATCTCTTCTCCAACAGACACCTCTTGGGAGGCATCCCTCCCATACAATTAATCACATGTTTTTATTTCTCAACACTTCCCCTTGATCAATTCGTCATATGTATATTGCAAACTGAAAACTTCTCCAAAAACCCTGTGGGAAAAATTGAGGAGAAACCTTATAATAATATGCCATCGAAAACTCCTTTAAAACCCAGTGGGAAAAATATAAGGAGAAACTTATATTGTCTCGTTAAAAACCTTATATGAGAAACCATCATGGAAAACTCATAAAAGGAAAAACAGTACAATATGAGTGATTTGAGGATCACCAACGGGTTATAACTTGGGATTTTACTCCCCCTGAACTTTGCAAACCTCAAGAATATCTCATACCAATTCCACGAACCTAGTTCTGGAATATAAACATTGATAGAGATATTGTGAATATCACAATAATCTGTTTGCATATTATCCTCTTACATTTATATAATTCACAAGGATAAATATAACCCATAAGCAATACAAGTGACATTATCTTGGTAGATAATGATAATCTCCACATGATTTCACATGTGGCCAATCATTCTATGAAGTCATCCACATTTTCTGATGCTTCAAATAAAATAGAATGATCACTGGAAGGACTCGTTTAGAGTCTATTCTGAATACTTCCTTTAAAATACTCTTCCAGCAAACCCAGTCTTTGATATAGCATTGTGGGATCACATAATTAGCCACTATATATCAATATATCAAACCATGATCCCATCTTGATTTTCCTGATGAAATTGATCAAGACCCTTTGTGCCCTGGATATATCCGAGGATATTCCTTACACAAAACTTATACCTTTCGGGGAATTGCACTCTTAATAAATTGCCAAAAACTATAATGTCAGGCCTGACATATTTTGCAAGATATATGAGTGCTTCGATGGTATTTAGATATGGCAATTCATGCTCCACTATCACTTCACCATCTTCCCTATGTCTCAAGGATTTGTATCCCATATTAGGTATAATATGACCATATGTGCCTTTGATATAATATATCCATATTGAACTTCTCCAATACTTTCGGATATATGAAGACTGGTATCTTAGGGGATATGCTTAAGTCATAAACTTAGCATAATTTGGTTTAACCCAAATATCCGTCTTAACATGATTGTCTGTATTTCATGTCTTATATAGACTTTGATGATAAGATCATCGACACCAGAAGTTAAGGTGATGTAAAATCCAATCCAGGATTTCTTCATGAATACACGTCAACAATCATTAGTATGAGAGTAATCATTGTCAAGGAATAACTCACTTAGTCGGTTGCACCACACAATTCTCCGACTACTTCAAGTCATAGAATGACTTCAGAAGTTCCACACATTCAGAATATTAAGTCATTCAATGACTTCAATATATACATCCAAACTAATTGACCCATGGGAGTATGTAGACATTACATACATTAACCGTATGGATCTGTACTGCCATTAACATTCAATATCGAAACATAATTCCACTCATACCCAAAAGGTATGCTACATCGTAACTGATGTCGGGTCTATGCGAAAAACCCTCGTGCTACAAGGCTCGCTTTCTCACCACCTCATTTATTTTTGTTTCCAAACAAAAATTCACTTCTCTTCCCTCTGGAAGATACTTATGAGGAGCAGGTTTTACAATGGTAAATACCTCTCTTTGATGAGCGAGTACCACTCTTCCTTAATTGCTTCCTTTCATTTGAACCAATATAAGTGCAACAACACTCTCCATGGATTTGGTTCAGGGCCCAAAAGGATTCTAGCAATTCTCGAGAAGAATTTTATGTCGACATATGTAGACTTTCTCATATACGATTCTCATGGATCAATATCATTGTGGAATTCTTATTAAGCCTCTTAACTCCATGTGATTTCCCACAACAACGGAGTCAAGGTGTTTCGATGTCCCAACACCTAAAAATGTGTGCACATATGTGTTGGACTTTGGATGTTGCGCATCCCTCAGGTGTCATTCAACTCGAGGTTGAATCATATTTACCGATCGAGGGGTCAATCTCCTCTGTTTTCGCTGAAACATATGAGAATTTAATCTCATGCGACCAGAATTCTCCCCCTCTTGCTCTCATCTAGGGAGACGAGTGGTTTATTAGGTACCTCCACTCGTTCTGGTACTTGACCAAAGTGACACCTTTGTCATCAATAAATATACTTGGCAGATTATTTGGCATATGCTGCAAATTTCTCATAACCTGAACCTGGAGTTCAGATTCTTAAGTACGTGGATAAAATGTCTACAACATTTCTTATCCATTTTCTGGCATTCTCTGTGGTACTCATCTCCCCCTAATGCCAGAAAATGTTCTTATTGCAAAAGCAATCAGCGTATGGGCTGCAAATAACTCCCTTGCTAGGGTTAAGGTATTCGGCGGATTAACGAACATACCACAGTTATTCCTCACATAGATCCCAACCATATGTGAAGGCCCATGATGTACGCTGGGCTGGTGATATCGGTATGCAACCGAATTACCGCAGATGGGAAATACTTCACTTATTTCCACATACAAACTGCAAGGGGGTGCAGTATCATTTGATCTTATTTAGACCAAATATGCGGAGTGTGAGACCGCATGTTACCATCAACAAAATGTTGGTAAATCACAATTCTGCAACATTGGCCAAGCAATATTGAATCTCTTTCATAAGAGATCAAGCCAAAACATTCTGGTTATGTACTATATACTGAATATAACCATTGAATGCTCATGAATCAACTTCAACGACATTTGCATTCCAATGGAATTATCCCACGTTAGGATAATTTGCTCAAAATTCGTCAATTTGAGCAATTAATTCAGTAAACACATGGTTTTGTGTGAATGATACACATCTAAGAGCATCTTCTAGATGCATCTATGAACACCATGAAGTACCAACATAACCCAGATAATGGTTGAATAGTCCAAACATATTCTTGAATGCAATCAAGAATATTGGTTGGCTCATTTCAAATTTATGGGTGAGAGTGTCTTAAAATTAATTCCCCAATGTCACATGTAGTGCACAAAACAATCTGATGATTGTTGGGAATATTGCAACTTGTCAAGTTGTGGCCAATAGAATTGTCAAATAATTTCTCTAATCGTCCGATATCATGATGATAAAGGAGGAAAAATTATTATGTATGCAACCAGGTTGAGTATGAACTGATTCATACACTCAATTATCTCAACTATCATGTCCGAGGGACAAGATGTTGCAATTTATACTATATGTAGTAGTACAATTATAGGCCAATGATATTTAGGGATAACTAGGAGACTACACGAGATCTCCAAAATATCTTCGGAATATCATTCCACAAGCATATCATCAATATAGAGGAGTCCATTCTCCTTCTACCATGCCAGAATATTTTCTGGCTATTTCCTTTTGAAGTAGAACTTCAAACTTATCCCATTAAACTCATTTGCCTCGAGTGAGCCGGTGGTATGATTAACCCAATACTTGACCAACTGGTAATCATTGGTACGATATTTTGTACAACCACCACTTTGACAAACTTGAAAGTTGTCATTATGATCATTTAGATTAAATGATCCATTACCTTTTGAGATATACACTCAATTTCTGCTTGTCATTTTTTCTTTACTTTACATTCAACTCCTTGTGGTTTTCTAACCACTATTGCTTAGTACTAAGAGAACTAGCATGAATTTCAGGCATTGCAACCTGAAACAAAGATGATATTTCTGTTTACCATCCTAGGAGAACGTAAAGTGCAGTAAGGACTTATAGTCAGATATGCATCTGAAGCCGCCTTATCACATAATCTCAACATAGTGTTGATTTATAGACAACAGAACTATAAGGCTCAACGGACTCCAAGTCCTAACAATGAATGAATAATCATTCATGTGGTGCTTATAACAATATATCTCGCCTCAATGAAGGCTCAAAGGGAAAATGGATATTCATCATCCATTACATACTCAGTTTGGGAACCGAGCCATTGCGATGACACATAAATGCAAATATGCATATTCTTAGCTATTGATAAATAGCCATGACATTTTCTGCAGGTGGAGTTTCTCAGGCAACATGGTCCCAGGTCGACAAACTCTTTAATGTCCATGACCCATGTTAAATAGTTACTCCCACCAAATGTCATCTCATCGCATTTCCTTTCCAAAAAGGTCAGCCATATGTTGCATGAAATTCTCATGCAATAATTTACATTCAGTAAATTAAGTAGGATGAAAATGTTATGGCTAAACATAATCATGGCCATGGTGATTCTTTGTGACCCATAGGGTAGGCCTTCACAAGAAGATAATCATCACAATGTGATGTAGTTCTTCAAATTAAATGTAGTCACCTCAGAAAGGATAAACCTTTAATTTCCATAAAACACATAAAGGTAGTCGACCACCTAGTGGTGCCTCACTCTTATGGACAGTTCCCATTGATCATAGCCTTCACAACCTTATGTTATCTATAACACATGAAGGTAATCGCCATAAAACGGCATAAACCTCTCAGCTGTGCATGAAACTTAATTCATAGCTATGATGGCATCTCATAAGTTGTGCATGGATGGAAGGTAATCACCAAAATATGCAAGTGTTTTGCATAATTCTCTTCATAGCATAATATGCAGCATAGTCACCAATGCCTTGGGTTCATCTCCTGATGGAGTATGTGACACTATAGTCACAACCAATGACACATGCTATGAAATTGACTAGTATTTGGAAAAACATCATGAAGGTAGTCACCAATAATGCAAACATCATAGCTCCAAACGAAAAATTATTTCGTTACTATGATGTGCTAAATCCACATAAAGGTCTAGGAAAAGCCTAAACGACCCATAATATGACTTTCTACAAATAGATAATCACCATAACATGGTGTAGATCATATTTTAGAACACATAGAGGTAATCACCACCAAGTGGTGTAGACCTCACCCTTATGGTACTTTGCACAACCTTGTGTTAATTAAAACACATTGAAGGTGGTCGCCACATGGTGACATAGACCTCTCAGTTGTGAACAAAGTTATACATTGGCTTAACCAATCCATAAGTTGTGTGCAGATTTGAAAATTGTCATATCAGTTTGTTGACATAAGGTGTGTAGACATAACATAGCCATGCAATTTCATACACTATACCACCTTTTGTTTTTCAAAGTTTTGCAAGCAAATTCCATATTCCATTCGAATAATGGAGTCAACATATTGCTTTGCAACAGTATTACTCACGTAATACAATAAGACCTATGGTCTTATACAGTCATTTTACATGATGTAAAATGATGCATAATTAATTATTATGCAATTTACCAATGGTCTACCTGCATATTTGCTCTGAAGCCCATGGCTTAACATGCAAATAACAATAATTTATTGTTAAAGTGCTAAAGCCAAGGGGCTAAAACGCAAGATCTGATAAGCATATGCCATAAATCAGAGAAAGCAGGAACTTTTCCAGGATTAACAAATAATCCAATGGCTGATTTGTAAAATCGCCAAGGAGATAGGATTCCTTTCCTTCTCTCCCATGCGGTTACCAATTTCCCGAGGGGAATAACCGCCGCCGCCGGTTCCCGTGCGTCGCCGTGAAGAGGCGTCGCAGCTGGCCGTGCCTCGCCTTGAGCCGCCGCTGCCCCGAGGTACGAGCAGCGCCGCGCTGGATTTGTGGACGCCTCCGCGCCAGGGTCCGCTGTCGCCGACGAGTGCGACTCTGGCCGTGGGGCCTTGTGCCGACGACGCTTCCCGCCGCCGCAATTAGTGCCATCGCGCATACCGACAACGCCACATCACGCGTTGCGTGCGCCGCGCGCTCTGCGCGGGTAGCCATCTTCGTCGGTTAGTCGTGACCAGGCCCATCAACGGCATGCCCTTTTAGTCCTTGGAATCGATGGATTCCAATGTGGGAGCCTTCTTGTTTTCTCCTTCTGTACATGTTGATGTTCCGAGGAAAGTAATTCTTCGTGAGTGCATATATGTACAGGCAAATAATCAATTGATTGATTACGGGATGATAAGATGAGTAAATTCTTGATTTATTTTCCTTCTTATCAGATGGGGAAGTTCCACGAGCGCCACGAGCGCGCGCGGGAGGGCGAAGCAGCGCTGGGTCGGGTGCCGCCGCATGCGCTCGTAGTCACCAGATCAATCGGGAGTCTTCGTCCCGCTTGCGCGTCCTCGTTGTCCCGCTGCCGTTCTTGAAGGAGACGAGGTCCAGCGCCGCTACGCCATAATCACAAGAAGACAAAGGAAATTAACGTTCTCATGATTAACCTCCTGTACGGATGGATGCATGCATGCTCTATGGTGCCTATATGCTTCTATATGCATGCATGCTAGGAAATTGGTACTTGAACTCATACTTTTCTGGTCTCTGTACATTACTAGCATCATTTGTCTTGAAATCATCTTACTGCTGTCATTATCTTTGGAGAAACAATAAATAAATGTCTTTTCCGGATATACAATTGTGCTAATTGTGCTTGCTTCGTATTGTTTATGTCTAATGTTTGAGAGGATGTCTCATATCTAAAAAGATTCTCTCATATTCCATAGGAAGGTAAACCAACTTATTAAAAATGAGGTGAAGAATTTTCCGCATTCAATCTGAACAACCTAATTATTGTGGTTCTAGAGGGAAGAAGGCAGCTATCACATTACAAGATATTCATTAAAGGGTCACTCGGATAAGATAGATGTATAAGTGGTTAGTTATGAGGGTACATTCCATTGTTAGCTCCATTATTCATGCTGCTAATTATTTCCCTTTTTGTAACTATCTATGCGCTTCTAACCATATTTATTTCTTTTAACTCATTCATGCTGCTAACTTGGCACGCTGTCACTAGATGAGGAACTGAAATGCCAAACAACACAAAATGGTAGTAGAATCTTGCACTCTAATTGTAAATCTGCATTTAGATCAGACCAACAACTAGAAATGTACACAGTGTAAATTAGAGCTCTGATTGTCATGCTATGTATCAAATGAACTTGATTGATATTCGGCCTGCATTTTGAATGGAGAAAATCAGATCTAAAACTCTATAGATGTGTTTTCTATTTGTTTTTTTGTTTGTTTGTAAAATTGTAGTGCAGCTCTGATTTAGATGTGGTAACGAAGCTTATGGAAATTTCCTAGCATTAGTGAATGGTTGATGTTGCGTTGTGTTGATACCAATAATTTTATTATGTAGTACCAATTTACTAGCTCATGTATTGGAGGACCACTATGTCTTCTTTGCAGTTTGTCACTTCCTAATTTCATTGAAAAGTGATTTGATTTTTTTATGTTTGCAAAGATTTCCTTTTATCAGAACGCAAAAGCAAACAAATCTTTAGGGGAAATCTTTGCAAACATAAAAGATTTCCTTTTATCACAACGCATGTGTGTATATTCTTTGCCGTTTGCCGCTTTCTTGTGACTAAAGATTATAACTATAAACTTACACACATGGGGCTGTTACCTTTTATCACATGAGCCAACAAAAGCGTATACACATGTACCGTATCAACGGGGCGCGGCGTGCGTACGAATACTATCTAGTTGCCTCGCCGTTGACGCATGTCGCCAGGTGTTTGGCATAGGCGGATACCTGAGAGGGTTCTTGTGTGCTTATCATGACGAGGGCTTCGTTTTCGGCCATCTGGGTAAAGTCGGAATTGGTGCTCTGAGAAGTCACCTTACGTCAGGTTTTTCCAAAACCTTTAGGCGTGAAACATTAACTTCCTCCTCGATCCCCTCCCAGCCTCGTTAGCCCTTCCGTTTTTTCTCTTCTCAAGTGTGAAACCAATTTGCATGCACCCCCGTGGAAACCCCTTCCCTTCAATTTTTTCTTTTCTCAAGTGTGAAACGATTCTGCATGCCGTCCTTGATGAGGCACACGCACGAGAACGGCCACTTGCATCGCGGCAGGGCGTTGATTGGGCTGCTTGGAGAGCTGAAAAGGCATCCTAATAACTACGTATTAATTGCTGATTCTGCTTCCATTTGTAACAGCGCTGTAATTGAAAGTTTTGCTCGTCCCGGTGCTCCTCCTCGTCCAATCTACAGCCACATAGATCGCGCTGCTACTCCTAATATGGCTTATACATCTAGACAGAGGGAGTAACAGTCTTCATTCAATTTTCCATAATTAATTGGGTAATTATGTTTTGCAACACTTCTGCTTTGGTACACCTCCTAAAACACATCAACGGTTGAGATTAACCGATACCCCTTCGCCATTAGGGGCACGATTGTCTTAATTAAAAAAAACCGCAGCACCCCAGGCCGATGCCCGCCCCGCCGCGTGCGTACGGATACGCGCCGAGCCGTTGCGACGGCTGAGCCGCGCGGGCGACACGGCTTACGTACGAGTGGGCTTCACGCCACTGACGTGTGGGCCCACTATGTCAGCCCGAGCGTCATGTTTTTTATTTTTATATTTAAAAAGGTGCATTGACCTGGCGTGGACGTGTGTGTGGACGGGGCGCGGACGCCCGTGTGGACGTGCATTAACGGCCCTACCATGCATGGCCGCAGTAACTGCGGCCTGCATGCAGGCGCCCCGCGCGACCGCGCCGTCATCCTCGGCTGCCGCGTTTGACGTGACCGCGGCCTGCCGCCCGTCGCCTGCCCCTCGGGCCGCCCGCCTTCCGTCTCGCGCCGCCCGCCTTCGCGGCCTCTGCTGCCACGTTTGCCACCTGCCGCCGCGGGCCCTCGGGCCGCCCGCCTTCCCCCTCGTGCCGCGTGCCACCGACGCCTCGCCTGCGCGTGCCGCTGCCCGCCCTCGGGCTGTTGGTGTTAACCGTTGTTTTTTAGATTATCATCATGGTTTTATTTCCAAGTTTGCATGTAGATGAAGATGCGGCATGTGCACACTTATACATGTGGTCACGTGTGCACATTGCAAAGCTTGTTAGTCGTGTTATTAAGAGGTGTCAGCTTGGTGTTGTGCATGTATGACACCAAGTATGCGTGTGAGTCTGCATCCAAGAGTTAGTTAGTTGCAAGTCTGGATGGTAGGAGGAGTGAATCACACGTACATGCATGGATAGAGTTTGTTGGTAGATTGGCTTAGAAGTGGGCAAATTTGACAATTTTGACCTGTGGACAAAATCAATTCATAAAATAAACTGCCCCTAATTTTTTTTCACTCGGTTGACCTTTTTGAGTGGCGCCTGACACGAAGGCGCCACACCCTACGGTGCAGCGCCTAGCTCTGGGGCGTTGCACCTCTGTTCAGCGTGGCAGCCCCTGGGCCCGCACCCAGCAGTGCAGTGCCTCAGAGCTAGGCGCCACACATGTAATGTGCAGCGCTTAGCCCTTAGGCGCTGCTCTCCCCACCCCACCCCATTCGTTCAGTTACAGAAGCAGCGGCGGCGGCGGCTTCCTCCTCTCTCCCTCTCAATCCCTCTCCCAAATCCTTCAGATCTGACGATTTGATCCGTGGATTTCTTCACCAATCCATCCTAGAAAGTACTCTCCTCCGATCCCTTTCTTTCTATCCATAGAATGTATGCTATTTTGAAGATTTGGGGAACCCTTGTTTGATTAGATTAGAATCTTGCATGTATTAGATACCTAATTGTAGATGATCTTTATTATTTTGCAACCCTAGTTTAGTTTATTTTTATTGAAAAAATATGCTTTGGATACAGAGGTTGACATGTTATTTCTATGGAAAAGATATTTGTATTGAATCTTGCATGAAGTAGGCCTAGTTTAGTTTATTTGTATTGAAATTATATTCGTATTGACAAGAATGCTTTGGTACATATGCTTTGAATCTTGCATATAGTAGGCCTACTTTAGTTTATTTGTATTGAAAAGATAATCGTGTTGACAAGAATGCTTTGTTTGAAATTCTTAGGATGGTTTGGCTTCTCGATGATCACTGGGACCATCAACACCGGTCGTACGCTATGTCAGTGCAGCAGCGGGTAATAATGAAAGTGGCCGGTATTATGAATTTCGTGTTTATTTCAAACACAAATGCCCCATATGTAATTTTCTGATTTGCTTGTTTGTAGGATCTTGCACCTTTGAAAATTCGGTCTCACGGGGTCAACCTTGGGGGGATGCGCTATGATGAGCGATACACACCGTATGTAAGGGAGACAGGACTCCTCCCTTTCATTCAGTTGGTCAGCCGGTCAACGCCACCCCTCAATGCTGCAGCAATCACCGCGCTTACTGATCGTTGGAGGCCGGAGACACACAGTTTCCATCTTCGGAGAGGGGAGATGACCGTGACGCTCCAGGATATTGCTATGATCGCCGGTCTTCCTATCGAGGGGAATCCTCTCTGTATGAGCACCGATTCTGATGGGTGGCGCGAGCAGATGCATGCCCTTATCGGTATGGTTCCTCCGAAGCCTCGGGAACCAGAAGCAGAAGACAAGAAGAAGGAAAGAGTCGCAGCCGGTGCTCCTTTCACCTGGATTGCATGGAACTTTGGTACTTGCCCCGAGGATGCTAATGAGGATGAGGTCAAGACATATGCTCGTGTCTATATGTGGTACGTTATATCCAGGACTATGTTTGCTGATGGCACTTGCAAGAATGCTCCATGGATGTGGCTGAAGGCGTTGACCGTCTTCGATAGCAAATGGAGTTGGGGTTCGGCGACACTGGCTTACTTGTATAGACAGGTAGAAAGTTGTCTCTTTTTCACTTCATTGCTACATTATCAATGCGATCTTCCTGTTAATTCAACCATGTTCTCTTTTATGTGCAGTTGGATGAAGCCTGTTGTAGGAAATCTGGAGGTATTGGTGGTTGTATGCTCGCACTTTCTATATGGAGCTGGGAGTGATTGCCGGTTGGACGATCGAAGACCGTGAAGTACGAGGATTGGGACGACAAAGACGACCCACTACGGTTCCCCAATTGGGCTTACAAGTGGGATGTGGTAAATGAGACGACGGATGATCCCTCGGTCCTGTACAAGTTGTACACGAGCGAGCTGGACATGATTACGGCTGAGCAGGTGACTCGACATTGTATAGGTGATTCTCATGCTTCTATCGTAACTCGAAATCAATTTTGCATTCTATGCTATGTTGCAGGTGGAATGGGAGCCGTATGGAAGAGGGGATAGTTTTGGTAACCCTAGAGAGTTCGTGCTGAATCCGATGTGCACTAGGGATAGGGATCTTTGGCATATGCGGTGTCCACTCATATGCAACTGGACGGTTGAGCTTCACCTGCCACATCGGGTGTACCGCCAGTTTGGTTTGTTCCAGCCACACCCGCCGGAGTGGGAGGACACGGACAAGTTGCTACACTTGTAAGATATAATTAACCTTGAGCACTTAGCAGCTTCTCGGCGGTTTCGATGGTGCTAATATTCTGTTTCTAACTTGCAGGTTGGATAGGAGAAAGCAGCGGAAGGTCAAGGATTGGGACAGGCATCACAGGAAGTATATCATACAGTTCGTGCTTAGTGTGGAGCAAGCTAAGGCTGGAAAACGAGCCCAGCTTCGTGAGCACTGCCCGATCGCGTTCAACAACTATCTCACATGGTTTCTTGCAAGTACCCTTGTGGAGGTATGCAAGCCGGCGTATGCTGAGGAGATTTTGGAAGATCCCACCGTCTTCGATGAGCTAACCCAGCACCAGTACAAAAAATTAGTCAGGGAAGGCACCTCAGCCCCTTCAGCTCCAATGATGAACTTTGTGGTACTTCCCCTTTTTGCTTTCCCATTCACACTATTCACATCTTCGCTTGCCTAACACGTTAACGCCGTTTCTGTTCATAGCGTGCCCAGATCAAAAAAGCAGCTGATGAGACCGAGACTATTCTGGAGACAACCCCGGTTGGGAAAAGCGATGGGGAAGGTGCACTTCGAGCATTCATTAAGGTTCACATCTCCTTCAATTGTCCATGTAACATGTGTTGCTACGTTCGATATCTCATTCACTTGTACATGTTGCAGCGCCAGGGCCAAAGGTTAAGGCGGCTATCAAACCTTGTCGGTTGTCGTGACCCCGAGTATGTATCACCTCAACGGTCTAGGTCGGCGACACCATCAGATCACACTTCTGGCCATGGTGCTCCTTTGAAGGATGAGGATGTGGGTGTGGTCACCCAAGAGGTATGCCAATAGCATATATTCAATTATTGATGCATTGCTAACTTTATCCTCACACACGGTCTTTTCCATATCGTTTGTTTTTGTAATAGGTTGCTAATGACATGACCTTGGAGACCTATCAAGTTCGGTCAGCATACGAGTTAAAGCCTAGGAGGGGAATCAAGAAATACACACCCGAAGACTTCACCCAAAGAGGCAAGAGGACGGTCGGCACCTCGCGGATGGCGGCTTTGGATGACTATGTGGATGAGGTGAAGTAACCGGAGCCGGAGCCGGAGCGGGTTGCTCATCCTAGAAAGGCGAAGAAGATAGCCAGCAGGAGGGGGGGGGGGGGGGAGGAGCAAATAAGCGCACAAGGAACTAGTCGTCATCCTCTATTTGCTATGTAACTCGCCTAGTGGGCGTTTTTCTTATGTCGAACTTGTTATGTCGTTGAACTTGAAGTGGTGGTAGCTCTTAGTAATGTTGAACTTGAAGTGATTGTATGTCTTAGTAATGTTGAACTTGAAGTGATGGTCACTCTTAGAAATGTTGTCTTTGTTGAAGTTGAAGAGATGTTGAAAATGTCATGTGATGCAAGTATATGTGCCAGAAAATGTGCCTTAAAATGTGCCTGAAATGACCCAGTTTGAGGGAAAAAAAACACTAAGTGTTGGTGCAGCGCCTAGCAGGGAGGCGCCACACTATATAGTGCAACACCTAGAACAGAGGCGTTGCACAATACAGTGTGGCACCTCCCTGCTAGGCGCCACATCAACACTTAGCGAATTTTTGGCCCCAAACTGAGTGCAAACTTTCTGTTGCTCTCTGGATAGCTCTACCCAGGCGTGCAACGCCTCCGAGCTAGGCGCCACACCGTGCAGTGCAACGCCTAGCTCTGAGGCGTTGCATGCCTGGGTAGAGCTATCCAGAGAGCAACAGAAGCTACAGCCAGGTACAGCCTGGTGTGGCGCCTAGATCTGAGGCGCCGCACTGTATTGTGTAACGCCCAGCTCACAGGCGTTGCACTATACAGTGTGGCGCCTCAGTGCTGGGCGCCACACCAACACTTAGCCATTTTTTAGCCCCAAACTGGGTGCAAAGTTTCTGCTGCTCTCCGGATAGCTCTTCTTCTTTGTGCAACGCCTCCAAGCTAGGCGCCACACCACACAGTGCAACGCCTAGCTCTGAGGCATTGCACGCCTGGGTAGAGCTATCCAGAGAGCAACAGAAGCTACAGCCAGGTACAGCCTGGTGTGGCGCCTAGCTCTGAGGCGCCACACTGTATTGTGCAATGCCCAGCTCGCAGGCGTTGCACTATACAGTGTGGCGCCTCAGTGCTGGGCGCCATACCAACACTTAGCCATTTTTTGGCCCTAAACTGGGTGCAAAGTTTCTGCTGCTCTCTGGATAGCTCCTCTTCTTTGTGCAACGCCTCTGAGCTAGGCGCCACACCACGCATTGCAACGCCTAGCTCTGAGGCGTTGCACGCCTGGGAAGAGTTATCCAAAGAGCAACAAAAACTGCAGCCAGATACAGGCTGGTGTGGCGCCTAGCAGGGAGGCGCCACACTGTACAGCCCTCACGCATTGCTCGAACGCCCAAAATGCACGGCCAAATACTCGGACTTTTCTTCCTTCATGAACCGTTGTTTTTTCCCCATGAGGCTCGACCACATGAACCATGCCCGGGTTTGTGGCGGCCATGGCTAACAACAACCTAGGGATTCGGTTGTATGCTTCCTCCCAACTACCATACAACATCTTAAATGTGGCTTGCTTTGCCTTCCATGCCTTGCCGTATTTGACCTTGTAATGAAAGATGGCTTTCACAAGGTCAATGACATGTTGGATGCTCATTGTTGGAAGTGTGGATATTGAGTTGGAGAGCCTGTAAGCGATGAACTCGGATGTGAGTTGTCTGTGGTCTTGGGACACAACCTTGCCATCCACCCTTTTGCCTCGGCACATGTGAGTTAGCACACAACTCACTACGTGCCAAGTGGGACCTCCTTTCCATGGTCTTGCACGCACAATCCACGGACATTTTTCATCTTCACATGCACATGCAACCGTGTAGCGCACATTGACGTCCGAGTTCACCACCTTGTGTGGATGATAATGCGTAACCGAGTAGTTGTCGAGCCACATCTTCAATTCCAAGAAGGTTTCGAACTTAGACCCGCGAGCAATCCCGTTCTTGCCGTCATCCAAATCACGGTGAGATCTTGGCCTAACCCCAAGAGATATACCTTGGCCACCATCTACCACGGCTTCATCCGTGAGACTAACATCCTTGAACAATGTAGTCTGATGATCCCGACCGAATACCTTCTCGAAAGCTTCGGCCTCCTTCACCGTGAACCCCTCCTCATCAACTTGTTCATCGGGACCTTCGTCATCCGAATCTGATGCATAGCCACAGGAATAAGGGATGGAATGGTCCATTATCTCTTGCAAATGATATTTGTCGAGATCACCCACATTGTTGTCATGGAGATCAACTTCATTGTCATCGTCCGCATACTCATCATTCTCCTCTTGCAAAGCTTCATTTTGGTTGTTTGGAAACGGGCTGAATGTTGGCCTCACTTCTTGGGTCAAAAGAGGTTCAACAATTTCATCTCGGTTCAAGGGTGGGGGGCTACTAGCAACCAAAGGGGAGGGGTGCCGGTTCAAGTCCAAATGCAAACTTGAATCAACCTTCTTTGTTGCAAATAACTCAAGAGCCTTGTCTAGTGATTCGGCCACCTTCTCCTTGTATGCAACCCAACGTTGCTCCGAGTTGACCCGCATTGTCTTCCAACGGATGTGCATTCCAAAACCAACATTATGCCTTCCCTCCAACTCAACGATATCACTAGGGTCCATCCAATTCAAATCTTTCCTCACTTGTTGCAAGGGCTCCGCATAGCTAGGACTATTATCAAACACCATGTCAAGCTCATCCGGGTCCGGTTCAATATTGCCTTTCAAGAAGGCGTCTTTGTCCCCATGATGAACAAACACACATGTTCTTCCCATCCCTATAAGCATTTCAAACAACTCTATAAGCATTCAAACAACACAACGTAACATTTCTTCCATGAGTACTAGTCCAAGGATTAACACGGAATACAAATCCTAACATATATATGAAACAACAACCCTAACCCTAACCCTTGCCCCAACATAACAACACCCATAACCTTAACCCTAACATACTAACAAGTCTAACCCTAGCACCAACATAAGAACACCCATAAGAATAACCCTAACATACTAACAAGCCTAATCATAGGAAATTGGCAAACAAACATCTCACATCTCCATGCAAATCTCTAGATCCATACAAAACTAGGGTTTCCCAAACTAGCAACAAATGAGCAATTTGTTAACATTACTTGGATCAAAACAAGGGGATAGGAGAAGATTACCTTGAGGGAGGGTTTGAGTTCGAAATCCACGGACAAAATCTTCAAATTTGGAAGGATTTGAGAGGGGCAGAGAGGGGGGGCAGAATACGGGGGGAGATGGGGCAATGGATGCTTTGGGGGTGTGGGGTGTGTGTGGGGGGAGTGGGGGAGGGGGGGCCAGCCAGCCAACTAGTAACAGACAGTACAGCGCCTAAGGGCTAGGCGCTGCACATTACATGTGTGGCGCCTAGCTCCGAGGCGCTGCACTGCTAGGTGCGGGCCCAGGGGCTGCCACGCTGGACAGAGGTGCAACGCCCAGAGCTAGGCGCTGCACCGTAGGGTGTGGCGCCTCCGTGTCAGGCGCCACTCAAAAAGGTCAGCCGAGTGAATTTGTTTTAGGAGCAGTTCATTTTGTGAATTGATTTCGTCCACAGATCAAAATTGTCAAATTTGCCCTTAGAAGTGATCCTAGTAATCAGTCCTTATCTCCAAGACGTGGGGAGATCGGCCGAGTCGTGTGGCCAAGTCATGGGATTACTAGTGGCCGTTTGTACCGGCTAGTGGAGCTAGTCGTGGTGTGACTGGCTTGTGTACGTGCACTACTAATAGGCTATGTAACAAGTTCATTCCAGTTGAGAGAGAATACAAGAGAAAAGGGCACAAGTTGTGTGCGGTGCCAAGACTCTGTGTGTGTTCTTCTACCTGTGTGTGACAAAGTCTTCTTCAGTTCTTCTACCTTTGGGCAGAGATTACACTTGGTATCGGAGCCATGGTGAGTGAAGGTTCACACACTCCGTCGCCGGGTCGCAGCCGTGTCTTGGCCTCGCCGGTGCGCCGTGGCCAGAGCCCGATGCGGCGTGGCTGCCGCGAGGTGGTGGTGCAGCAGGAGGTCGTCCACCAGGCCAGCAGCACCGTCGTCTACCCGCCGCTGACGGTGACGAACTACTTCGAGTGGTCGCTGATCATGAAGGTGAACATGGAGGCCCAACGCGTGTGGGACGCCATCGAGGGAGGCGGGAGCTTCAGCCAGGACAGGGCAGCGCTTGCGGCCATTCTGCGAGCCCTGCCGCAGGAGATGCACTCCACGCTTGCTACGAAGGCGACGGCAAAGGAGGCATGGGATGCCATCAAGATCTTGCAGGTCGGCGATGCCCGCGTCCGTGAGGCCAAGGCGCAGACTCTCCTCAAGGAGTTTGATGCCGTCCGCATGAGGAGCGGCGAGACCCTCGACGAGCTCGCCATGCGCATGAACGGGATCGCCAACAAGCTGCGCACGCTCGGCGAGACCCTCGACGAGGTGAAGGTCGTCAAGAAACTTCTCCGCATCATGCCGTCCAAGTATACCCAGGTAGCTATTGCCATTGAGCAGCTTCTTGATCTTAAAACCATGTCCATGGAAGAGCTTGTGGGAAGGCTCAAAACAGCGGAGGACAAGAGCGACTTGGACGAGGGCGCCAGCAACTACGACCAGGGTGGTGGGAGTCGCCTGCTCCTCACGGAGGAGGAGTGGCTTGCTCGCCACCGCAGCGGCGCCGGCAAGAAGAAGAGAAACTTCGACATTCGCAAGGTCCGCTGCTACACTTGCCAAGAGTACGGGCATTACTCCAGGGACTGTACCGAGCCGAAGAAGGAGCGGGCGCTTCTCGCTGACGCGACCGCCGACGACAAGCCGGGGCTATACTGAAGGTCGCCATGGAGTTCCCAATAAAGCACAACAAGGTTAAGGGGGTGATTGTTGGTGTTAACCGTTGTTTTTTAGATTTTCATCATGGTTTTATTTCCAAGTTTGCATGTAGATGAAGCTGCGGCATGTGCAAACTTATAGATGTGGTCACGTGTACACATTGCAAAGCTTGTTAGTCGTGTTAAGAGGTGTCAGCTTGGTGTTGTGCATGTATGGCACCAAGTATGCGTGTGAGTCTGCATCCAAGAGTTAGTTAGTTGCAAGCCTGGATAGTAAGAGGAGTGAATCACATGTACATGCATGGATAGAGTTTGTTGGTAGATTGGCTTAGAAGTGATCCTAGTAATCAGTCCTTATCTCCAAGACGTGGGGAGATCGGCCGAGTCGTGTGGCCAAGTCATGGGATTACTAGTGGCCGTTTGTACCGGCTAGTGGAGCTAGTCGTGGTGTGACTGGCTTGTGTACGTGCACTACTAATAGGCTGTGTAACAAGTTCATTCCAGTTGAGAGAGAATACAAGAGAAAAGGGCACAAGTTGTGTGCGGTGCCAAGACTCTGTGTGTGTTCTTCTACTTGTCTGTGACAAAGCCTTCTTCAGTTCTTCTACCTTGGGCAGAGATTACACGGGCTGCCCGCCTCGTGCCACCGACGCCTCGCCTGCCGCCCACCGCCCGCATTAATGCGGCCGCGCCCCGCCCCCGTGCCCCGCCGGCTATATATGCCCGCCCCCCGCGCTGGCCTTCTCCACACCGCGGCGCTCTCCCCCTCTCCTCTCACCTTCTCCTCCACCCACGCCATGTCTTCGTGCGACTCCGACGAGGGCGCAGAGCCAGGTGGCGTCTGGCCGTCGAGCCTGACCCTCGGTCAGACGGAGGATCTGGCCCGGTCCAGGCACCTCGTGCCGCCGGCGGCCAAAGTGCCGGGCCCGTGGAGGATCGGGGCCGACGGCATCCCAACCCTCGGCCCGCCGGCGACGAGAGAGGAGCTCCGTGCATACCCCGGCGGCGGCTACAATAGGAGGGCCCGCTGCGTTTTTTGGCCCGACAAAGATTTTGACATGGTGGTCGGGGCGTTCAAACGAGTCGCAGCCGGACTCCCTGTCGGAGACATCATCGGCGAGGGCGGCTCTTCCCGCCGCCGTGCCGGCAACCCCGCCACCGGGGGAGCCGGCCCATCCCACCGCCGTGCGCCTACCCCGCCTGCCCCCGCCCCACCAGCCCTGCATGCCCCCGCGGAGGTCCCAATCCCGCCGGAGCAGGCGGCCCTCCTGCAGGATGGCGACCCCGACGACACGCGGGGCCTGCTTGCGGCACTGGCGCGGTCGGCAGACGAGGCCGCCGAGGCAGCGGCGCGCATGGCTGCGGACCAGGCGGCGGCCTTGGCGGCCGTGCAGGCGCAAGAGGCTGCACAACTCTGGGCCTATGACGACGATGACTTCGGCGGCGATGGCGGTGACGTCGGCATGGTGCCGGTCGTCGACCTCACCGGCAGAGACAAGGAGTAGTTTAGGTTTAGGGTTTAAAATTAAATTCCGTTCTAAGCTATGTAATATGTGTTCAAATATGAATGGAATTTGGAATGGTTTATCTAGAAAAAACGCCCCTATGCTTGATTAGATGATGTTAGGAATTGTCGTGCGACGAACTTTGGGAAAATAAACGAACATATGCGCATTTATACATTAGGAAATGGCTAAGCGCGAACATATTTAAGAAGAAAAATAAAATAGACCACTCGCATTTGTGCATCCGTTTAGACGAACCGGTCGTTTACCCGAATTTAAGCTGATTTGTCGTATGGACAAACATCCGTTCAGAAGGACCAGTTGTCTTACCCAAATTTGTACATCAGTAGTTTTTTAGGATTTTTGCGTGTACAAAGCCCTAGAAAATTGATCGGACAAAGGAAAATAACGAAACTTGTCTAGCGTGATAGCAATGTTGTTGTGCTGGTGTCAATTTTTTTTATCATTCCGTCGAATTGAATAAAAAAAATATCTGTCATTCTTGGCCTCCGGCAGACCCGAATGGTCCGGCAAGTGTTTTAGGGTATTTTCACCGGCAAAACCATACAAAATGCAAATGGTGGTAGAAAGCTACAAACCTGGCATGCATGCTTGTCATGATTGTACAAGATTGTGGAGAAAATTTGGATACATTTGAAGGATGTCAAAAAAAATTTATTGCATCATACCACGAGTATACATGTAATATAATGTAATAATAACTGACCGTTATAATCTTATGTGACTATTTAGACCACTAAACAGGAGTGTCCATAAACAATGTGGTACTAAATTAACGTATACCGATCCTAGTGCGTCCGCCGGACAAAAAATATGCCCACCCAACTTTCCGGGCCACAACAATCGACAAAAAATATGGCCACCCAACTACTCGGGCCGCAGCAATCCTACTCAGTCCGGACCGATCAAGCCAGTAGGAGAAAGGGCCGGCCTTTCGGCAGCAGTACGGCCCGTCGACGGGTACCAACGGGGCACAGGCGGGAAACGGGGCATTTGGAAGTGAGCTTGGCAACGAGCACGGACGCGGCTATTTAAGCCGGTCGTGGCGTCCTTCGGTGGCCGAGGTGGGACTAAACTTGCATCGTCAACCCCGTGACCCCCTTCCCCCCGCCCCACCCGCACCGTCAGTGGGCCGCCCACGCGCACCGTCCAGCGCTTGGACGCGCACCGTCAATGGGCCAGCCCACGCGAGCCGTCCAGCGCATGCACGAGCACCGTCACTGTGTCGGCCCACGCCCGCCGTCCCATTCACGATTTCTTTATTATGTGTTTTTTGATATAATTTATAAAATATTTAATAAATAATCAAAAACACCATTGAAATTGTACATATATGTTTAATAAATAATCAAACAACACCATTGAAGTTTATTATTATTCATTCATTATCATTTTAAAAAAATTCCATAATTATTATAAAAACAATGTTGAATCTAGAATTTTGTATGTATTTTAATTTATATTTACTAGCACATATGCCCGTGCGTTGCAACGGGAGATTTTTTTTTGCGAGAAGCATCGGGAGAGATAATTGGTGTGTCCATCAAAACGGTCTCCGCAGCGATGGGTCGACAGAGCGAGAGTTGCGGTGATCTCATGGGTCATGTTTGGCCCGCGAGATCTTGATAGTGGTGGGGTTGGTTGGGGCGGTGGCCACCACTCAACTTGTGCCTTTTTTCCCTCCAGGTACGCCTCCGTGTCTAGGTTATCGTTGCATTCTCATTTTGTGGCTGCACGGTGAGCTTTGGGGAATAGTAGCTTCGACCACTCTCTCCTACGATGGTGTAACCGGATGGATTACTAATTGCGGTGAATCCCATTTCATTGCCATAATCAGTGCATAACCAGGTATTCCCTGCTTTACTAGGGTTTATTGTCTTTAATTATTTTAGTGCTCATTTGCCTACAATATTTTAATCAAGGCCTAACCAACATATCCTCTTTTATTGGTATGTGCCTACAATTTTTTTTAATTATATCCAACCAACATATTCTCTTTTATCGTCAAATTGCATATGGGATGCACAACAGTTCGCGTCTGGGCCAGAACACTCGTAGTTACCAAAACAACATGTGTTTGTAAGGCACGAATAAAAATAAAAAATAACTGCTGAGTTTAAGGATTAGACTCACGACCTCAAAAACTCGACCACGTGCTGCTAGCCATTAAACAAACAACTCCTGCTAAAAAATGGCCAGTGCGAATGTTTAAGAACATACTGTAGCGTAAGATTCAAAACATTTTTTGATTTTTCTGATCTTTTTTAAACTTCTCAAAAAATAAGGTAATAGCTATGAAATTTTGAATATTCTTCGAAATGCGAACAATTTTTTAAATCCTGATTCTTTTTCTAAAAAATACGAGCATATTTTTGAAAATTTAATTAACTTTTCAAAAAAGATGAACAAAACTTGAAATGGCTTTTTTGAAATTCACAAACATTTTTTGAAAATATGAACCATTTTGTTTAATAAAACAAACATTTCTTGGATTTGTGAACAATTTTTGAAAACAGAAAAATGTTTTGAACATAGAAAACAATTTTATTAAAACATGTTTTTTAAACAGAAACATTCCTTTAAATTTGTGAACATCGCAATAAACATGAATATTTTTCGAATTTATATAATTTTGTAAAATACAATTTATTTTGAAAATATCAAACAATTATGGAAAATGTAAACATTTTATAAAAAAATGCGAACATTATTTTTAGTTTTGAACAAATTTTGGAACAAGAAGATTTTTTTTAACTTTCAAGCATATTTCAAAATGGGAACAAAATTTGAAATTCTACAGGTTTTATGAAAATTGTTTAAAAAATGGAATTCTGAAAAAATGAAAATTTAATTGATGAAAAAAGGAAAAAAGAAAAATAAACTTGGAAGGGAAAAAGGAAAAAAGAAAGAGAAACAAAATAGGAACAGAATGAGGAAAATAGAAAACGGCCTAGCCCAGTCTTTGGCGCCCTATGCGAAACTTCGACTATTTGCTGCCCCATGCGGTAAATATTGTTTCTCCGCTGGATGGGCAGGAAACAAATGGGTATGCTTTGCTGGGCTGCAGCATGCGCGGCCCGCATACAAAATTCTGAACAAAACTGTTTTTCTTTTCTACCAGATGGACACACAAAATTTTAGTACCACCTTAGATAGAACAAAAATCTTTTCAATGATGAACGGATGAAAAAATCAGAGAAACACACCTTACTTTATTAGTAGGTATAGATAATTGTGTTTTCATTATTTATGTAATTTTATTATAGTTCATGGTGATGCCAATGTGTGCAAAAAATTTGGGTTCACTTGAAGGACTCAGAAAAAAAAGTCCTTTCAGACGGGCCCTTCGCACCTACCCGAACGGCCTCAGAAGAACCAGGTCAACTTTTTGTCATCTTCAGAATGACCTCAATTTTTGCAAGTGAGTTTGTATTCCCACCCCCACACTCAATCCAAGAATTAAACGTATTAGGGCACCAAACGCATGTCGTGTCACGTCCGGGTAGTGTTTTAGGGCCAGTTCTTTTGGTGGCTTCTAGAATAAGCTGCAAAAAGCTGCCCCCTACCCAGCTTAATCTAGAAGCCCAACCAAATTTATTTTTTTAGAAGCCAAGTAGTTAAGACTTGACTAGTAGGCTTCTAAAAAGAAATTTTTGGTTGGTCTTCTAGAATAAGCTGGGTAGGGGGCAGCTTATTCTGGAAGCCCAAAAAAGCTAGCAAAAGAACTAGCCCTTAGAGTGTTTTCGCCGGAAAAATTGCACAAAATGCATAGTGGCAAAAAGCTACGAAACTTGGCATGCATGCTTGCCATGATGGTACAAAACTATGGAAAAAAATTTGGGTTCATTTGAAGAAGGTGAAAAAAAGTCGTTTCAGACGGGCCCTTCGCTCCTACCCGAACGGCCTCCGCGGAACAAGATCGATTTTTTGTCATCTTCAGAATGACCTCAATTTTTTCAAGTGAGTTCGTATGCCCACCCCCACACTCAATCCAAGGATTAAACGTATTCGGACACCAAACGCACGTTGCGTCACGTCTGGGTAGAGTTTAAGGGTGTTTTCACGGGGAAAATCATAGAACAAAGTTATTCTTTCCGATCAATCCATTGAGCTATTCCTATAAGTGTCACAAACAGCCCTAGAGTTCGTAGTAAAATAACACCATAATGATACACATCATGTAGGGGAACGCAGCAGAAAACAAAAATTTCCGACCTACGCACCACCCAGGAACCACTATGGAGACTGCATACAAGGTTTGATCATTTTCGTTACGACTCGTAGCGCAGCGGAAGTAGAGTCGATGACGATCGGCGGTGCAGATCCCCGCAGCTAGGATTTACAACCTCCCAACGTGAGGATGTATACCCTCATCCGCCCACCCGGACAGCCCTCGGGAGGCGGTCGGACAGTCCCCCGGACGGGTGTCGCGGACAGCCCTCGGGAGGACTCACAGAACTCGGACCGCCACTTGGACAGCCCTTTGGGAGGCACTCACGAACAGCCCCACGGGCACTAAGACGAAACTACGGACCTCTCTACAGAGTTGCACACATACGGTGTCTCTATCCGGCAGGGCTTCGCCGTCCAGAACTAGTTCCCACCGGACAACCAGACCGCCTTTCGGCACTACGAAACTATTTGAGGAGGGAGGAGAGAATGAAGATCATGCATGGCTTGTGTGAGAGAGTGGGAGTGGGATGGAGAGCTCCTCTCACCTCCTTATATAGTGGTGGAAGGGGTGAGGGCGGGGCTAAAATTCAGCCACAAAACATGCACCCACCAAACAAGGAAAACATGTTCCCACCAAACATGGAGAAAACATGTTCATTGTCCATGGTGTTCCCCATTGGGGCCCCACCTTCTCCCAACACTCTCCACCATTTGTGGGGGATGCCCCCCACCATGGGGGGCCCCAACACTTGTCCAGCCACAAGGGGGCTGCCCCCTAAAGGGGCCGCCCCCCAAAAACAGCCCAAAACAGCCCCCACGTAACGTGGGGATCTTGCCCCCTCACGCTGGGACAAGGAGTTTTCCGCGAATATACTTCTGAAAAATTCCGAAGGTCCCAGGACATTTCGGCACCCTCTAAAATTATCTGGACGTGCTCCGGAACATTTCCGGTATGTGGTTTAATTTAAAACCATCTTCGTTTACCCGGTAACAACTCGGCAGCTCTGAAACTTTTTTTTTCGGTTTTATCTCCGAAAAATTCCAGAATTACCAGACCAATCTGGCAACCTCAAAACATTCCCGGTGCTTGCCGAAACCTTATTGATCAATGGTTTTATCCAAAACAACTTTTCGGTTTTACCGAAACTCTTTTGGTGTTCTCTCTCCGGGAACCCTTCGTTGTCTCCGAAACTTTTTGGTGATTTTCTCTCAGACTCCCTGTCTAGTATTCAGCAGTAGATGACCCTAAGGTGTGACCCTATAGGTTCGGTGAAGTATAGACATGACCGGAACTCTTTCGATCAATGATCAACATCGGAGCGTGGACACCCATATGACCCCTATAACCACACGAATGAATAATAGAGTGAACCTCCAGTTGCCGTGTGCTATTCCTATTGCTTCGCGATATGTTACAAATACCCGAGGTGAGACATGTTGGCATCCTTGTGGATCAACAACTTGTCCACTATGCCAGTTACGTCGTTGCCGGTATTGTTCTCTTTTCTCGTTCCGTGTTCCGGCATCCCCGTGATAAATCACAAAGTGTCTGGCCAGACAATGATGGATACCGTAACACCAAGAGGGCCCAGAGATATCTCTCCATCGTCGGAGGAGAAAATCCCAATCTTGAGTTATCAAGGTACTTGACATACTTTTCATGAACGTAAGCCGCCGTAATAGCCACCATTTACGGATGACATTTAACAAACCCCAAAGTTCATGAAGCAAGCATGAAGAAACTCGATACTCCATGGTCTAAGGAATTATGCAAACGTAAACCATCTCTATGTTATTAACCATTAACTTGTGACTAATGTATTCTCATAGCATAACATCGATTCGGGTCGATTCAACACAAATGTTCTTCAAAATTGTGCCCTCAAAATTGCTGGCCTAGACATGCCCATGATCAGGAAAACAGAACCGTCATGCAACACTGAGCTAGGCTTAGAGGTAGATAGGAATACAATTTACCGTTATTATTCCACAGTGCATATGAGTCTTCCTCTGAGCCTCGTGGTATTGTATACTCGAGAACCATAGCAGTTATAGCATGGAACATAAACCAATTATGAACAGGGAGATAATCAATAACATTTATTATTGCCTTAGGGCATATCTCCTACACATCAATCAACCCTAATGTCACCTAGATACTCCACATGTCACCACAAGTATCCGTGGGTCAATATACGATATGCATCAAACAACTTCAGATTCATAATATTCAATCCAACATAAAGAACCTCAAAGAGTGCCCCCAGATTCTACCAGAGAAACAAGGACGAAAATGTGCATAACCCCTATGATAGATTACCCCAAGTCACCTCGGGAATCCTCGAGTTGAGTGCCAAAACATACATCAAGTGAATCAATAGAATACCCCATTGTCACACGAGTATCCCACGCATGATATACATCAAGTGTTCTCAATCCATAATAGTATTCAATCCATAATAGTGAAACCTCAAAGGTAAAACTCAATTCATCACAAAGTAGAGGGGGAAAAAACACCATATGATTCAACTATAGGAACAAAGCTCGTCGGGTACATCAGATCGTGCCATACAAGAACACAGAGAGGAGAGAGAGAGAGAGAGAGAGATCAAACACATAGCTACTGGTACATACCTCAGCCCGAGGGTGAACTACTCTCTCCTCGTCATGAGGAGACCGCCGAGATGATGAAGCTGGCCACCGGTGATGGTTCCCCCCTCCGGCAGGGTGCCGGAACGTGCTCCCCGATTATTTTTTCGTGGCTACGGAGGCTTGCAGCGGCGGAAACTTCGATCTAGGTTTATTTCTGGAGGTTTTGGTATTTATAGAGGTGTTGGCGTCGGGGACAAGTCAAGGGGGCCCACTAGGCGACGACAAGGCAGGGGGGGGCGCCCTCCACCCTTGTGGTTGCTCGGGACTCCTCTCTGATATCATTTCGTTCTAGTTATTTTTATATTTTCCAAAAATATTCTTCGTAAATTTTCAGCCATTCCGAGAACTTTTATTTCTGCACAAAAAAACGACACCACGGTAGTTCTGCTGAAAACAGCGTCAGTCCGGGTTAGTTCTAATCAAATCATACCAAAATCATATAGAATTTTTGTAAACATGGCATGAATACTTCATAAATATAGATACGTTGGAGACATATCAATAAGCAGAACTCCCTGGTGAAGCCGTTTTATGTATGTCATCACAAGGTCCATTGTGTAGTTTGGGGTTAGATGAAACCGCTGAGGTACTTGGCTTTCTACTCCTGCCACCGCCTTCGTTTAGGTGCCTTCGCTTCTTCCTCGGAGACAGTCCCTTCACGTGCAAACTTAGCACGTATGTATCTTTGCTTATGCAGTTATCAATCTCACAGGAAACAACAAAATGAATTAAATAACGAATATACCTAAATACTACGTGCAATAAATAACGACTACACTTAATGACTTACATTGCCGGTACCACACCCGTGTATGTGTCATAGTCGTCTCGCTTTTTCCCTTCAGTTTCTGGCCAGTTAAGCATCAGTGGGTACTCACGAGACAAAGGATCAAATATATCCACACCAATTGGCTCAAGTTTTTCTAGATGTACTGCATAATAGTAAATATAATTAGTTCCACAAATAACACATTAAAAATTGGTATGTACATTAAACTATTACCAAATGACAAATACCTGAACAAGCGCCAAGGACCCAATAGGCCATTAGAATTTTTCAAACATTCTACCGTCTTTTTAATAGCATCCATGCACACACCAACGTGAAAGCGTTCCAATTGTATGACTTGATAGCGTTAATGTCCTCCACCATTTTATAATAACGAAAGGAACAAACTTGGTGGATTGTGGTGCTATGACTGTACCCATAAGAACCAGTACGGCCTTCTCACAAAATCATCATCATATGACTGACTATGAACAATTATTTAACCAAGTCATCTATCAGTAGTAGCCCTGTTTTTTTATCTAGAAACTGATTCGGAACAATTTTTTGGCGTCTAGTTGTCCAGTAGCTATCGGCTCATCACATCATCACCCTCGTTACGTAGGCCGAATATGTGAAACATCTTCATGAAGCACAGTGTGAGTCGTCACTCTTCGGCCCAACAAATAAATCGCCTTGTGCTAGCATCATACATTGTTATCAAATTGCAATAAAAAAATTCTCATTGCGGCCGGAGGAATTCTCAACATACTGTCCAAATTGGTGCCACGTAGCCTCACGCGCTGTCGAGATTGAATTTTTCCACCACTCGCACCACTTTCAACTGAGCAGTCACCATCTCCATACTGTTCCTTCTAAATAAAAGTACGATTTAGACTAGCTACGAGATTGGAAAAAAATTACAAGTTGGCTACTAGTATACCTTCGGCGACGCGACGTGCACAAGCAGCGTCCGTTGGCTATGTAGCGGCAGTGGGTGAGAGTCGTGGCAGTGCTCTCTGCCGACATACTGCGCGTGGCGAATGCCCGCCCTAAGGTTTTGGTGCGGGCGAGTTTGCGGAGGAGCCACGTGCGGGCCGAGATCCCGGCCGCGCGCGCTGATGTAGAGTCGATGGCCGTGGTGAGGGCCGCCAACGAAGGGAGTTGCAATGGCGACGGCGCTACGACCTGGGATCGGGGTAGGTCATGCGTGGAGGCGGCGGGGTAGGCGGTTGTGGGGGAGGTAATGACAGGTAATTTCCCATGACCATGCAGGCACGTACGGCGATATGCACATGGTCACGTCAACTTGGGCCCGTCGTCCCCGTCCGCACAACATGCGCCAGTCGGCCCACGAAGCTTGCTTTAAATCCCGTCGCACGTAGTTTAGTACCACATCGCTCCACCGGCTCGCCGTTGACTCCTTATAAGTTTTCTCTTTGAATATGAACAAACATATGTGTTTGTTGGACTCTATTTGGAGGATATGCAGATCGATATATGTCTTCTCCTGCTCACAGGGGAAGGTTCATAAGAATCTTGCAAATTCTTCAAAAAGAGAACAATAATCACCGATGTTTTTTAAACGACGAAAACTCCAATGCATATTCTTCAAATTTTATCTTATTTCGTACCCGTACGAATTTCCAGGGTTTTTTATGCGCCAAATGACCCCAAAAATTTACATACACCCACATCATCACGGAATCATGCGTGCAAGTTTTTATCATTTTTTGACACCGTATGCATTCCTAGGGTTTTCTCCACGAAAACACCTAAAACACTGCCCGGTCATGACGCAACGTGCTTTTGGTGTCCGAATTCCATTCCAATCTTGCCTGGGGGGCTACGTTGGGCATGCACATGGCTGACAAAATTGGGTGTCATTATGCATGCCACCAGTAGCACCTATGCACAGCACTGTTCGAATCTGAAGGAGGGCAAGTCCGCAGTGTGTTTTTTCACTATGCCAAATGACCCCAAAAAATTTCCACGCACCCGCATCAACACCGGGATCATGCGTGCAAGTTTTTATCATTTTTCGACACCGTACGCATTTCCTAGGGTTTTCTCGGCGAAAAAACCCTAAAACACTGCCCGGTCGTGACGCAACGTGGTGTCCGAATTCATTCCAATCTTGCTTGGGGGCCTACGTTGTGCATGCCCAATGGCTAACAAAATTGGGTGTGATTTCATGCATGCCACCATGTAGCACCTGTGCAACCAGCACTGTTCGGATCTGAAGGAGGGCAAGTCCGAAGTGCGTTTTTTTTCGACTACGCCAAATGACCCCAAACTGTTTCCACGCACCCGCATCACCATGGTCATCATGCTTGCAAGTTTTTATCATTTTTCGACACCGTGCGCATTTCCTAGGTTTTCTCGGCAAAAAAAACCCTAAAACACTACCCGGTCGTGACGACACTGTGTTGGTGTCCGAATTCATTCCAATCTGCCTGGGGGACTACGTTGGGCGTGCCCAATGGCTGACAAAATTGGGTGTCATTTCATGCATGCCACCATGTAGCACCTGTGCAACCAGCACTGTTGGATCGAAGGAGGGCAAGTCCGAAGTGCGTTTTTTTACTATACCAAATGACCCCAATATTTTTCCACGCACCTGCATCACCACGGGCATCATGCGAGCAAGTTTTTTTCTATCTTTTTGACATCATACACATTTCCTAGGGTTTTCTAGGCGAAAAACATTAAACATTGCCGGTCGTGACGCCATGTGCGTTTGGTGTCCGAATTCGTTCCAATCTTGCCGGGGCCTCGTTGGGCATGCCAATGGCTAACAAAAATTGGGTGTCATTTCATGCATGCCACCATGCAGTACGTGTGCAACCCGGTACTATCGGATCTGAAGGAGGGCAAGTCCGAAGTACTTTTTTTTTTCGACTACGCCAAATGACCCCAAAAAAATTTCAACGCACCCGCATCACCACGGGCATCAGCATGCAATTTTTATCATTTTTTGACACTGTACGCATTTCCTAGGGTTTTCTCGGCAAAAAAAAACCCTAAAACACTGCTCGGTCGTGACGCAACGTGTGTTCGGTGTCCGAATTCATTCCAATCTTGCCTGGTGGCCTACGTTGGGCATGCCCAATGGCAGACAAAATTGGGTGTCATTTCATGCATGTCACATTGTAGCACCTATGCAACCAGCCACTGTTCAGATGTGAAGGAGGGCAACTCGAAGTGCTTTTTTTTACTAAGCCAAACGACCCCAAAAATTTCCCATGCACCGCATCTTGCGTGCAAATTTTTATCATTTTTCGACACCGTACGCATTTCCTAGGGTTTTCTCGGCGAAAAAACACTAAAACACTGTCTGGTCGACGCAACGTGTGTTCGGTGTCTGAATTCGTTCCAATCTTGCCTGGGAACTTTCGCTGGGCATGCCTAATGGCTGACAAAATTGGGTGTCATTTCGTGCATGCCACCTTGTGCACCTGTGCAACCAACACTGTTCAGATGCGAGGAGGGCAAGTCCGAAATGTGTTGTTTTTTTTCGATACGCCAAATGACCCCAAAAATTTTCACGCACCGCATCACCACCGGCATCATGCGTGCAAGTTTTAAATAATTAAGGAACTTTTAGAAATGACACAGTAAATCACATAAATAAAAAATACTGTACGTATATATATATACAATTTATAAAGTATAAAAATAAATAAATCAACCAATATTAGTTTCGAGGTTTGTTATATTTCGTAAACATTTTATAAAGTATAAACAAACACATAAGTAAAAATATTGTTCTGAATAATTCTTTAAATAAACGACTAAAAAAATTTAATCATCGCACTCGTGCCACGCGTGAGCCGACCCTGTAACGGCGCGCGAGGCATGCGGTGGACGGCGCGCGCGCCTTATGTGGCCCAGTAACGGCGCGCGTGGGCCGGCCCCAGAAGACGCGGGGCGGGAGGGGCGGGGGGACGGTCATGCGTGGGGGAGGCTTGTTTAGTCCCACCTTGCCCGCCGAAGGAGCTCTAGACGGCTTAAATAGTCCGTTGGTACAGCCAGGCATGGTCACATCAAATGCTGGGTAGAGCGGCGCAGCTGCAAACCATAAAATATGGCATGCTCTTTATATATAGATAGATAATATAGCTAGTAATAATGTCCTGATATGTGTGATTTGACTTTACACAACTGTCGTTCTATGACGTTGTGTAAGGTCAAATTACATATGTTAGAACATTATTACTAGCTGTATCTTTTTTTTACCTCTTTCAAGTGAACCCAATTTTTTCCATAGTTTGTACCATCATGATGACAAGCATGCATGCCAAGTTTCGTATTTTTTGCCACTCTATGCATTTTCTACGATTTTCCGGTGAAAACACCCTAAAACAATCCCCGAACGTGATGCAATGTGCGTTTGGTATCCTAATGTTTAATTCTTGGATTGAGTGTGCGGGTGGGCATACAAACTCACTTGCAGAAATTGAGGTCATTTGGAAGATGACAAAAAGTCGACCTTGTTCTGCGGAGGCTGTTCGGGCCTGTCTGAAAGGATTTTTTTCCGACCTCCTTCAAGTGAACCTAAATTTTTTTCATAGCCTTGTACCATCATGACAAGCATGCATGCCAAGTTTCGTAGCTTTTTGCCACTCTATGCATTTTTATGATTTTCCCCGTGAAAACACCCTAAAACACTACCCGGACGTGACGCAACGTGCGTTTGGTGTCCGAATACATTTAATTCTTGGATTGAGTATGGGGGTGGGCATACAAACTCACTTACAAAAATTGAGGTCATTCTGAAGATGACAAAAAATCGACCTTGTTCCGCGGAGGCCGTTCGGGGAGCGAAGGGCCCGTCTGAAAGGACTTTTTTTTACCTCCTTCATGTGAACCCAAATTTTTTCCATAGCCCTGTACCATCATGACAAGCATGCATGCCAAGTTTCGTAGAATTTTGCCACTCTATGCATTTTCTACGATTTTCCCGGTGAAAACACCCTAAAACACTATCCGGACGTGATGCAACGTGCGTTTGGTGTCCTAATACGTTTAATTCTTGAATTGAGTGTGGGGGTGGGCATATACACTCACTTGCAAAAATTGAGATCATTCTGAAGATGACAAAAAATAGACCTTGTTCCGCGGAGGCCGTTTGGATAGAAGCGAAGGGCCCGTCTGAAAGGATTTTTTTTTACCTCTTCAAGTAAACCCAAAATTTCCATAGCCTGTACCATCATGACAAGCATGATGCCAAGTTTCATAGCTTTTTGCCACTTTATGCATTTTCTACGATTTTCCCGGTGAAAACACCCTAAAACACTACCCGAACGTGAGGCAACATGCGTTTGGTGTCCGGAGTTACGTTAACTTGTTTGCTTTGGGGGTGGGCATACAAACTCACTGCAAAAATTGAGGTCATTCTGAAGATGACAAAAAATCGACCTTGTTCTGCGGAGGCCGTTCGGGTAGGAGCGAAGGGCCCATCTGAAAGACTTTTTTTTACCTCCTTCAAGTGAACCCAAATTTTTTCCATAGCTTGTATATCATGACAAGCATGCATGCCAACTTTCGTAGCTTTTTGCCACTCTATGCATTTTCTACGATTTTCCCGGTGAAAACAGCCTAAACCCTACCCAGACATGACACAATGTGCGTTTGGTGTCCGAATACGTTTAATTCTTGGATTGAGTGTAGGGGTGGGCATACAAACTCACTTGCAAAAATTGAGGTCATTCTGAAGATGAAAAAAATTCGACCTTGTTCCGCGGAGGCCGTTCGGTAGGAGCGAATGGCCCGTCTGAAAGGACTTTTTTTCGACCTCTTTCAAATGAACCCATATTTTTTCCATAGCCCTGTACCATCATGACAAGCATGGGTGCCAAGTTTCGTAGCTTTTTGCCACTCTATGCATTTTCTATGATTTTCCCAGTAAAAACACCCTAAAACACTATCCGAACGTGATGCAACGTGCGTTTGGTATCCTAATACGTTTAATTCTTGGATTGAGTGTGGGGGTGAGTATACACACTCATATGCAAAAATTGAGGTCATTCTGAAGATGACAAAAAATCGACCTTGTTCCGCGGAGGCCGTTTGGATAGGAGCGAAGGGCCCGTCTGAAAGGAATTTTTTTGGACCTCCTTCAAGTGAACCCAAATTTTTTCCATAGCCTTGTACCATCATGAAAAGAATGCATGCCAAGTTTCGTAGCTTTTTGCCAGTCTATGCATTTTTTACGATTTTCCCGGTGAAAACATTCTAAAACACTACCCGGACATGACGCAACGTGTGTTTGGTGTCCGAATACGTTTAATTCTTGGATTGAGTATGGGGGTGGGCATACAAACTCACTTGCAAAAATTGAGGTCATTCGGAAGATGAAAAAAAATTGACCTTGTTCCGCGGAGGCCGTTCGGGTAGGAGCGAAGGGCCCGTCTGAATGGATTTTTTTTCTACCTTCTTGAAGTGAACCCAAAGTTTTTACATAGCCTTGTACCATCATGACAAGCATGCATGCCAAGTTTTGTAGCTTTTTGCCACTCTGTGCATTTTCTATGATTTTCCCCGTGAAAACACCCTTAAACTCTACCCAGACGTGACGCAACGTGCGTTTGGTGTCCGAATACGTTTAATCCTTGGATTGAGTGTGGGGGTGGGCATACGAACTCACTTGAAAAAATTGAGGTCATTCTGAAGATGACAAAAATCGATCTTGTTCCGCGGAGGCCGTTCGGGTAGGAGCGAAGGGCCGTCTGAAACACTTTTTTTCACCTTCTTCAATGAACCCAATTTTTTTCCATAGTTTTGTACACATCATGGCAAGCATGCTGCCAAGTTTCGTAGCTTTTTGCACTCTGGCATTTTGTGATTTTTCCGGCGAAAACACTCTAAGGGCTAGTTCTTTTGCTAGCTTTTTTGGGCTTCCAAAAAGCTGCCCCCTACCCAGCTTATTCTAGAAGACCAACCAAAATTTCTTTTTAGAAGCCTACTAGTCAAGTCTTAACTACTTGGCTTCTAAAAATAAATTTGGTTGGGCTTCTAGATTAAGCTGGGTAGGGGCAGCTTTTTGCAGCTTATTCTAGAAGCCCCACAAAGAACTGGCCCTAAAACACTACCCGGACGTGACACGACATGCGTTTGGTGCCCTAATACGTTTAATTCTTGGATTGAGTGTGGGGGTGGGAATACAAACTCACTTGCAAAAATTGAGGTCATTCTGAAGATGACAAAAAGTTGACCTGGTTCTTCTGAGGCCGTTCGGGTAGGTGCGAAGGGCCCGTCTGAAAGGACTTTTTTTTCTGAGTCCTTCAAGTGAACCCAAATTTTTTGCACACATTGGCATCACCTGAACTAATAAAAATTACATAAATAATGAAACACAATTATCTATACTACTATAAAGTAAGGTGTGTTTCTCTGATTTTTTCATCCGTTCATCATTGAAAAGATTTTTTTCTATCTAAGTGTGGTACTAAAATTTTGTGTGTCCATCTGGTAGAAAAGAAAAACATTTTTGTTCAGAATTTTGTATGCGGGCCGCGCATGCTGCAGCCCAGCAAAGCATACCCATTTGTTTCCTGCCCATCCAGCGGAGAACAATATTTACCGCATGGGGCAGCAATAGTCGAAGTTTCGCATAGGGCGCCAAAACTGGGCTAGCCGTTTCTATTTCCTCATTCTGTTCCTATTTTGTTTCTCTTTCTTTTTTCCTTTTTCCCTTCCAAGTTTATTTTTTCTTTTTTCCTTTTTTCATCAATTAAATTTTCATTTTTTTCAGAATTCCATTTTTTAAACAATTTTCATAAAACCTGTAGAATTTCAACATTTTGTTCCCATTTTGAAATATGCTTGAAAGTAAAAAAAATCTTCTTGTTCCAAAATTTGTTCAAAACTAAAAATATGTTCGCATTTTTTTATAAAATGTTTACATTTTCCATAATTGTTTGATATTTTAAATAAATTGTATTTTACAAAATTATATAAATTCGAAAAATATTCATGTTTTTGCGATGTTCCACAAATTTAAAGGAATGTTTCTGTTTAAAAAACATGTTTTAATAAATTGTTTTCTATGTTCAAAACATTTTTCTGTTTTAAAATTGTTCACAAATCCAGAAAATGTTTGTTTTATTAACAAAATGGTTCATTTTTCAAAAAATGTTTGTTGATTTCAAAAAGCCATTTCAAGTTTTGTTGCATCTTTTTTGAAAAGTTAATTAAATTTTCAAAAATATGCTCGTATTTTTTAGAAAAAGATCAGGATTTAAAAATTGTTCGCATTTCGAGAATATTCAAAATTCAGAGCTATACCCTTATTTTTTGAGAAGTTTAAAAAAGATCAGAAAAATCAAAAAAGTTTTGAATCTACCGCTACAGTAGTTCTTAAACATTTCGCACTGGCCATTTTTTAGCAGGAGTGTTGTTGTTTAATGGCTACAGCACGTGGTCGAGTTTTTGAGGTCGTGAGTCTAATCCTTAAACTCAGCAGATTTTTTTATTTTTATTCGTGCCTTACAAACCACATGTTGTTTTGGTAACTACGAGTGTTCTGGCCAACGCGAACTGTTGTGCATCCCATATGCAATTTGACGATAAAGAGAATATGTTGGTTGGATATAATTAAAAAAATGTAGGCACATACCAATAAAGAGGATATGGTGGTTAGGCCTTGATTAAATATTGTAGGCAAATGAGCACTAAAGAATTAAAGCAATAAACCCTAGTAAAGCAGGGAATACCTGGTTATGCACTGATTATGGCAATAAATGGGATTCACCGCAATTAGTAATCCATCCGGTTACACCATCGTAGGAGAGAGTGGTCGAAGCTACTATTCCCCAAAGCTCACCGTGCAGCCACAAAAGAGAATGCAACGATAACCTAGACACGAGGCGTACCTGGAGGGAAAAAGGAGCCAGTTGAGTGGTGCCACCGCCCCAACCAACACCCACCACTATCAAGATCTCGCGGGCCAAACATGACCCATGAGATCACCGCAACTCTCGCTCTGTCGACCCATCTGCTTGGAGGCTAGGGAAAAGGACCGTTTTGATTGACACACGCACCATTTCTCTCCCGATGCTTCTCGCAAAAAAAAATCTCCCGTTGCAAAACGACGGGCATATGTGCAGTAATATAAATTAAATACCATCCAAATCTAGATTCACAACATTGTTTTTATAATATTAGGGAATTTTTTTCCAATGATATGCCAATGCAATATCATCCACTTCCAATGTTGTTTGTTCTATCTAATTCTATGCCCCTACTTAGTCCCATTTCTGGTGTTTTGATTTTTATCTTTTCTTTTATTCCATTCTAAAAACACATCCCCCCCTCCCCGAAAGATCGTGTAATGGGACGGCGGCCTTGGGCCGACAAAGTGACGGTGCTCTGCATGCTCTGGACGGCTCGCGTGGGCTTGGCCCCATTGACGTGCGCGTCCAAGCGCTGACGTGGCGCTTGGGCGGCCCATCTGACGGTGCGGTTGGGGCGGGGGAGGGGGTCACGGGGTTGACGATGCAGTTTAGTCCCACCTCGGCCCACGAAGGACGTCCACGACGGCTTAAAAGCCTCGTCCGTTGCTCGTTGCCAAGCTCACTTCCAAATGCCCCGTTTCCCGCCTGTGGCCCGTTGGTACCCGTCGACGCCGTACTGCCCGAAAGGGCCGGCCCTTTCTCCTACTGGCTTGATCGGTCCGACTGAGTAGGATTGCTGCGCCCGAGTGTTGTGGGTGGGGCCATATTTTTTGTCGATTGTTGTGCCCCC
>CM022303.1:688872646-689045537 GCA_011799875.1 Thinopyrum elongatum
ATGACCTCAATTTTTGCAAGTGAGTTTGTATGCCCACCCCTACACTCAATCCAAGAATTAAACGTATTCGGACACCAAACGCACATTGTGTCATGTCTGGGTAGTGTTTTAGGCTGTTTTCACCGGGAAAATCGTAGAAAATGCATAGAGTGGCAAAAAGCTACGAAAGTTGGCATGCATGCTTGTCATGATATTACAAGGCTATGGAAAAAATTTGGGTTCACTTGAAGGAGGTAAAAAAAAAGTCATTTCAGATGGGCCCTTCGCTCCTACCCGAACGGCCTCCGCAGAACAAGGTCGATTTTTTGTCATCTTCAGAATGACCTCAATTTTTGCAAGTGAGTTTGTATGCCCACCCCTACACTCAATCCAAGAATTAAACGTATTCGGACACCAAACGCACATTGTGTCATGTCTGGGTAGTGTTTTAGGCTGTTTTCACCGGGAAAATCGTAGAAAATGCATAGAGTGGCAAAAAGCTACGAAAGTTGGCATGCATGCTTGTCATGATATTACAAGGCTATGGAAAAAATTTGGGTTCACTTGAAGGAGGTAAAAAAAAAGTCCTTTCAGACGGGCCATTCGCTCTACCGAACGGCCTCCGCGGAACAGGTCGAATTTTTTTCATCTTCAGAATGACCTCAATTTTTGCAAGTGAGTTTGTATGCCCACCCTACACTCAATCCAAGAATTAAACGTATTCGGACACCAAACGCACATTGTGTCATGTCTGGGTAGTGTTTTAGGCTGTTTTCACCGGGAAAATCGTAGAAAATGCATAGAGTGGCAAAAAGCTACGAAAGTTGGCATGCATGCTTGTCATGATATTACAAGGCTATGGAAAAAATTTGGGTTCACTTGAAGGAGGTAAAAAAAAAGTCATTTCAGATGGGCCCTTCGCTCCTACCCGAACGGCCTCCGCAGAACAAGGTCGATTTTTTGTCATCTTCAGAATGACCTCAATTTTTGCAAGTGAGTTTGTATGCCCACCCCCAAAGGCAATCCAAGAATTAAACGTATCCGGACACCAAACGCATGTTGCCTCACGTTCGGGTAGTGTTTTAGGGTGTTTTCACCGGGAAAATCGTAGAAAATGCATAAAGTGGCAAAAAGCTATGAAACTTGGCATGCATGCTTGTCATGATGGTACAAGGCTATGGAAAATTTTGGGTTTACTTGAAGGAGGTAAAAAAAAATCCTTTCAGACGGGCCCTTCGCTTCTATCCAAACGGCCTCCGCGGAACAAGGTCTATTTTTTGTCATCTTCAGAATGATCTCAATTTTTGCAAGTGAGTGTATATGCCCACCCCCACACTCAATTCAAGAATTAACGTATTACACCAAACGCACGTTGCATCACGTCCGGATATGGTTTTAGGGTGTTTTCACCGGGAAAATCGTAGAAAATGCATAGAGTGGCAAAATTCTACGAAACTTGGCATGCATGCTTGTCATGATGGTACAGGCTATGGAAAAAATTTGGTTCACATGAAGAGTAAAAAAGTCCTTTCAGACGGGCCCTTCGCTCCCCGAACGGCCTCCGCGGAACAAGGTCGATTTTTTGTCATCTTCAGAATGACCTCAATTTTTGTAAGTGAGTTTATGCCCACCCCCATACTCAATCCAAATTAAATGTATTCGGACACCAAACGCACGTTGCGTCACGTCCGGGTAGTGTTTTAGGGTGTTTTCACGGGGAAAATCATAAAAATGCATAGAGTGGCAAAAAGCTACGAAACTTGGCATGCATGCTTGTCATGATGGTACAAGGCTATGAAAAAAATTTAGGTTCACTTGAAGGAGGTCGGAAAAAAATCCTTTCAGACAGGCCCGAACAGCCTCCGCAGAACAAGGTCGACTTTTTGTCATCTTCCAAATGACCTCAATTTCTGCAAGTGAGTTTGTATGCCCACCCGCACACTCAATCCAAGAATTAAACATTAGGATACCAAACGCACATTGCATCACGTTCGGGGATTGTTTTAGGGTGTTTTCACCGGAAAAATCGTAGAAAATGCATAGAGTGGCAAAAAAGTACGAAACTTGGCATGCATGCTTGTCATCATGATGGTACAAAACTATGGAAAAAATTTGGGTTCACTTGAAAGAGGTAAAAAAAAAGATACAGCTAGTAATAATGTTCTAACATATGTAATTTGACCTTACACAACTGTCATAGAACGACAGTTGTGTAAAGTCAAATCACACATATCAGGACATTATTACTAGCTATATTATCTATCTATATATAAAGAGCATGCCATATTTTATGGTTTGCAGCTGCGCCGCTCTACCCAGCATTTGATGTGACCATGCCTGGCTGTACCAACGCGACTATTTAAGCCGGTCTAGAGCTCCTTCGGCGGGCAAGGTGGGACTAAACAAGCCTCCCCGCACGTCATGACCGTCCCCCGCCCCCTCCCGCCCCGCGTCTTCTGGGGGCCGGCCCACGCGCGCCGTTACTGGGCCACATAAGGCGCGCGCGCCGTCCACCGCATGCTCGCGCGCCGTTACAGGGTCGGCTCACGCGTGGCACGAGTGCGATGATTTAAATTTTTTTAGTCGTTTATTTAAAGAATTATTCAGAACAATATGTTTTACTTATGTGTTTGTTTATACTTTATAAAATGTTTACGAAATATAACAAACCTCGAAACTAATATTGGTTGATTTATTTATTTTTATACTTTATAAATTGTATATATATATACGTACAGTATTTTTTATTTATGTGATTTACTGTGTCATTTCTAAAATGTTCCTTAATTATTTAAAAACTTGCACGCATGATGCCGGTGGTGATGCGGGTGCGTGAAAATTTTTGGGGTCATTTGGCGTAGTCGAAAAAAAACACATTTCGGACTTGCCCTCCTTCGCATCTGAACAGTGTTGGTTGCACAGGTGCTACAAGGTGGCATGCACGAAATGACACCCAATTTTGTCAGCCATTAGGCATGCCCAGCGAAAGTTCCCAGGCAAGATTGGAACGAATTCAGACACCGAACACACGTTGCGTCACGACCAGACAGTGTTTTAGTGTTTTTTCGCCGAGAAAACCCTAGGAAATGCGTACGGTGTCGAAAAATGATAAAAATTTGCACGCAAGATGCGGGTGCATGGGAAATTTTTGGGGTCGTTTGGCTTAGTAAAAAAAAAGCACTTCGGAGTTGCCCTCCTTCACATCTGAACAGTGCTGGTTGCATAGGTGCTACAATGTGACATGCATGAAATGACACCCAATTTTGTCTGCCATTGGGCATGCCCAACGTAGGCCACCAGGCAAGATTGGAATGAATTCGGACACCGAACACACGTTGCGTCACGACCGAGCAGTGTTTTAGGGTTTTTTTTGCCGAGAAAACCCTAGGAAATGCGTACAGTGTCAAAAAATGATAAAAAATTGCATGCATGATGCCCGTGGTGATGCGGGTGCGTTGAAATTTTTTTGGGGTCATTTGGCGTAGTCGAAAAAAAAAGTACTTCGGACTTGCCCTCCTTCAGATCCGAATAGTACCGGTTGCACACGTACTGCATGGTGGCATGCATGAAATGACACCCAATTTTGTTAGCCATTGGGCATGCCCAACGTAGGCCCCGGGCAAGATTGGAACGAATTCGGACACCAAACGCACATTGCGTCACGACCGGGCAATGTTTAATGTTTTTCGCCTAGAAAACCCTAGGAAATGTGTATGATGTCAAAAAATGATAAAAACTTGCTCGCATGATGCCCGTGGTGATGCAGGTGCGTGGAAAAATATTGGGGTCATTTGGTATAGTAAAAAAACGCACTTCGGACTTGCCCTCCTTCAGATCCGAACAGTGCTGGTTGCACAGGTGCTACATGGTGGCATGCATGAAATGACACCCAATTTTGTCAGCCATTGGGCACGCCCAACGTAGTCCCCCAGGCAAGATTGGAATGAATTCGGACACCAAACACATGTTGCGTCACGACCGGGTAGTGTTTTAGGGTTTTTTTTGCCGAGAAAACCTAGGAAATGCGCACGGTGTCGAAAAATGATAAAAACTTGCAAGCATGATGACCATGGTGATGCGGGTGCGTGGAAACAGTTTGGGGTCGAAAAAAAACGCACTTCGGACTTGCCCCCTTCAGATCCGAACAGTGCTGGTTGCACAGGTGCTACATGGTGGCATGCATGAATCCACCCAATTTGTTAGCCATTGGCCATGCACAACGTAGGCCCCCAGCAAGATTGGAATGAATTCGGACACCACTTTGCGTCACGACCGGGCAGTGTTTTAGGGTTTTTTCGCCGAGAAAACCCTAGGAAATGCGTACGGTGTCGAAAAATGATAAAAACTTGCACGCATGATCCCGGTGTTGATGCGGGTGCGTGGAAATTTTTTGGGGTCATTTGGCATAGTCGGAAAAAAACACACTTCGGACTTGCCCTCCTTCAGATTCGAACAGTGCTGGTAGCATAGGTGCTACGTGGTGGCATGCATGAAATGACACCCAATTTTGTCAGCCATTGTGCATGCCCAACGTAGCCCCCCAGGCAAGATTGGAATGAATTCGGACACCAAAAGCACGTTGCGTCATGACCGGGCAGTGTTTTAGGGTTTTTTCGTGGAGAAAACCCTAGGAAATGCATACGGTGTCAAAAAATGATAAAAACTTGCACGCATGATTCCCGTGATGATGTGGGTGTATGTAAAATTTTTGGGGTCATTTGGCGCATAAAAAACCCTAGGAAATTCGTACGGGTACGAAATAAGATAAAAATTTGAAGAATATGCATTGGATGTTTTCGTCGTTTAAAAAACATCGGTGATTATTGTTCTCTTTTTGAAGAATTTGCAAGATTCTTATGAACCTTCGCAAGCTGTGAGCAGGAGAAGACATATATCGATCCTGCATATCCTCCAAATAGAGTCCAACAAACACATATGTTTGTTCATATTCAAAGAGAAAACTATATAAAGGAGTCAACGGCGAGCCGGTGGAGCGATGTGGTACTAAACTACGTGCGACGGGATTTAAAGCAAGCTTCGTGGGCCGACTGGCGCATGTTGTACGGGACGGGGACGACGGGGCCCAAGTTGACGTGACCATGTGCATATCGCCGTACGTGCCTGCATGGTCATGGGAAATTACGCTGTCATTACCTCCCCCACAACCGCCTAACCCCGCCGCCTCCACGCATGACCTACCCCCGATCCCAAGGTCGTAGCGCCGTCGCCATTGCAACTCCCTTCGGTGGCGGCCTCACCACGGCCATCGACTCCTACATCAGCGCGCGCGGCCTGGATCTCGGCCCGCACGTGGCTGCCTCCGCAAACTCGCCCGCACCAAGAACCTTAGGGCGGGCATTCGGCCACCGCAGTAGTGTCGGCAGAGAGCAGCTGCCACGACTCTCACCCACTGCCGCTAGCATAGCCAACGGACGCTGCTTGTGCACGTCGCGTCGCCGGAAGGTATACTAGTAGCCAACTTGTAATTTTTTTCCAATCTCGTAGCTAGTCTAAAATCGATACTTTTATTTAGAATGGAACAGTATGGAGATGTGTACTGCTCAGTTGAGAAGTGGTGCGAGTTGGTGGAAAAATTCAATCCTAGACAGCGCGTGAGGCTACGTGGCACCAATTTGGACAGTATGTTGAGAATTCCTCCGGCCGCAATGAGAATTTTTTTATTGCAATTTATGATAACAATGTATGATGCTAGCACAAGGCGATTTATTTGTTGGGCCGAAGAGTGACGACATCACTGTGCTTCATGAAGATGTTTATCACATATTCGGCCTACGTAACGAGGGTGATGATGTGATGAGCACGATAGCTACTGGACAACTAGACGCCAAAAAAATTGTTCCGAATCAGTTTCTAGATAAAAAAAACAGGGCTACTACTGATAGATGACTTGGTTAAAATAATTGTTCATAGTCAGTCATATGATGATGATTTTGTGAGAAGGGCCGTACTGGTTCTTATGGGTACAGTCATAGCACCACAATCCACCAAGTTTGTTCCTTATCGTTATTATAAAATGGTGGAGGACATTAACGCTATCAAGTCATACAATTGGAACGCTTTCACGTTGGGTGTGTGCATGGATGCTATTAAAAAGACGGTAGAAGATGTTGAAAAATTCTAATGGCCTATTGGGTCCTTGGCGCTTGTTCAGGTATTTGTCATTTGGTAATAGTTTAATGTACATACCAATTTTTAATGTGTTATATGTGTGGAACTAATTATATTTACTATTATGCAGTACATCTAGGAAAAACTTGAGCCAATTGGTGTGGATATATTTGATCCTTTGTCTCGTGAGTACCCACTGATGCTTAACTGGCCAGAAACTGAAGGGAAAAAGCGAGACGACTATGACAACATACACGGGTGTGGTACCGGCAATGTAAGTCATTAAGTGTAGTCGTTATTTATTGCACGTAGTATTTAGGTATATTCGTTATTTAATTCATTTTGTTGTTTCCTGTGAAGATTGATAACTGCATAAGCAAAGAGTACATACGTGCTAAGGTTGCACGTGAAGGGACTGTCTCCGAGGAAGAAGCGAAGGCACCTAAACGGAAAGGCGGTGGCAGGAGTAGAAAGCCAAGTACCTCAGCGGTTTCATCTAACCCAAACTACACAATGGACCGTGTGATGACATACATAAAACTGCTTCACCAGGAGGTTCTGCTTATTGATATGTCTCCAACGTATCTATAATTTATGAAGTATTCATGCCATGTTTACAAAAATTCTATATGATTTTGGTATGATTTGATTAGAACTAACCCGGACTGACGCTGTTTTCAGCAGAACTACCGTGGTGTCGTTTTTTGTGCAGAAATAAAAGTTCTCGGAATGGGCTGAAAATTTACGAAGAATATTTTTGGAAAATATAAAAAATACTAGAACGAAATGATATCAGAGAGGAGTCCCGAGGCAACCACAAGGGTGGAGGGCGCCCCCCCCTGCCTTGTCGTCGCCTAGTGGGCCCCCTTGACTTGTCCCCGACGCCAACACCTCCTATAAATACCAAAACCTCCAGAAATAAACCTAGATCGGAAGTTCCGCCGCTGCAAGCCTCCGTAGCCACGAAAAAATAATCGGGAGCACGTTCCGGCACCCTGCCGGAGGGGGGAACCATCACCGGTGGCCAGCTTCATCATCTCGGCGGTCTCCATGACGAGGAGAGAGTAGTTCACCCTCGGGGCTGAGGGTATGTACCAGTAGCTATGTGTTTGATCTCTCTCTCTCTCTCTCTCTCTCTCTCGTGTTCTTGATATGGCACGATCTTGATGTACCGCGAGCTTTGTTCCTATAGTTGAATCATATGGTGTTTTTCCCCTCTACCTTTTGTGATGAATTGAGTTTTACCTTTGAGGTTTCACTATTATCGGATTGAATACTATTATGGATTTGAGAACACTTGATGTATATCATGCGTGGGATACTCGTGGTGACAATGGGGTATTCTATTGATTCACTTGATGTATGTTTTGGCACTCAACTCGAGGATTCCCGAGGTGACATTGGGGTAATCTATGCATAGGGGTTGATGCACATTTTCGTCCTTGTTTCTCTGGTAGGAATCTGGGGGCACTCTTTGAGGTTCTTTATGTTGGATTGAATATTATGAATCTGAAGTTGTTTGATGCATATCGTATAATTGACCCACGGATACTTGTGGTGACATTGGAGTATCTAGGTGACATTAGGGTTGATTGATGTGTAGGAGATATGCCCTAGAGGCAATAATAAATGTTATTGATTATCTCCCTGTTCATAATTAGGTTTATGTTCCATGCTATAACTGCTATGGTTCTCGAGTATACAATAACCACGAGGCTCAGAGGAAGACTCATATGCACGTGTGGAATAATAAACGGTAAAATGTATTCCTAGTCTAGCCTCTAAGACTAGCTCAAGTGTTGCATGACGGTTCTGTTTTCCTGATCATGGGCATGTCTATGCCAGCAATTTTGAGGGCACAATGTTAGAAGAACATTTGTGTTGAATCGACCCGAATCGATGTTATGCTATGAGAATACATTAGTCACAAGTTAATGGTTAATAACATAGAGATGGTTTACGTTTGCATAATTCCTTAGACCATGGAGTATCGAGTTTCTTCATGCTTGCTTCATGAACTTTGGGGTTTGTTAAATGTCATCCGTAAATGGGTGGCTATTACGGCGGCTTACGGGTTCATGGAAAAGTATGTCAAGTAACTTGATAACTCAAGATTGGGATTTTCTCCTCCGACGATGGAGAGATATCTCTGGGCCCTCTTGGTGTTACGGTATCCATCATTGTCTGGCCAGACACTTTGTGATTTGATCACGGGGATGCCGGAACACGGTAACGAGAAAAGAGAACAATACCGGCAACGACGTAACTGGCATAGTGGACAAGTTGTTGATCCACAAGGATGCCAACATGTCTCACCTCGGGTATTTGTAACATATCGCGAAGCAATAGGAATAGCACACGGCAACTGGAGGTTCACTCGAATATTCATTCGTGTGGGTATAGGGGTCAATATGGGTGTCCACGGCTCCGATGTTGATCATTGATCGGAAAGAGTTCCGGTCATGTCTATACTTCACCGAACCTATAGGGTCACACGCTTAAGGGTCATCTATCTGCTGAATACTAGACAGGGAGTCTGAGAGAAAATCACCAAAAAAGTTTCGGAGACAACGGAAGAGTTCCGGAGAGAGAACACCAAAAGAGTTTCGGTAAAACCGAAAAGTTGTTTTGGATAAAACCATTGATCCAATAAGGTTTCGGCAAGCACCGGGAATGTTTTGGAGGTTGCCAGATTGGTCTGGTAATTTCTGGAATTTTTCCGGAGATAAAACCGAAAAAAAAAGTTTCAGAGCTGCCGGAGTTGTTTACCGGGTAAACGAAGATGGTTTTAAATTAAACCACCATACCGGAAATGTTCCGGAGCACGTCCAGATAATTTTAGAGGGTGCCGGAAATGTCCTGGGACCTTCCGGAATTTTTCAGAAGTAATATTCGCGGAAAACATCTTGTCCCAGCGTGAGGGGGCAAGATCCCACGTTACGTGGGGGCTGTTTTGGGCTGTTTTTGGGGGGCGCCCCCTTTAGGGGGCAGCCCCCTTGTGGCTGGACAAAGTGTTGGGGCCCCCCCATGGTGGGGGGCATCCCCCACAAATGGTGGAGAGTGTTGGGAGGAAGGTGGGGCCCCAATGGGGAACACCATGGACAATGGAACATGTTTTCTCCATGTTTGGTGGGAACATGTTTTCCTTGTTTGGTGGGTGCATGTTTTGTGGGCTGAATTTTAGCCCCGCCCTCACCCCTTCCACCACTATATAAGGAGGTGGAGAGGAGCTCTCCATCCCCACTCCCACTCTCTCACACAAGCCATGCATGATCTGTCATTCTCTCTCCCTCCCACGAAATAGTTTCGTAGTGCCGAAAGGCTGTCTGGGTTCCGGTGGGAACTAGTTCTGGACGGCGAAGCCCTGCCGGATAGATGACACCGTATGTGTGCAACTCTGTAGAGAGGTCGTAGTTTCGATCTTAGTGCCCGTGGGGCTGTTCGTGAGTGCCTCCCAAAGGGCTGTCCAAGTGGCGGTCCGAGTTCTGTGAGTCCTCCCGAAGGGCTGTCCGCGACACCGTCCGGGGGACTGTCCGACCGCCTCCCGGAGGGCTGTCCGGGTGGCGGATGAGGGTATACATCCTCACGGTTGGGAGGTTGTAAATCCTAGCTGCGGGGATCTGCACCGCCGATCGTCATCGACTCTACTTCCGCTGCGCTACGAGTCGGTAACGAAAATGATCAAACCTTGTATGCAGTCTCCATAGTGTTCCTGGGCTGGTGCGTAGGTCGGAAATTTTTGTTTTCTGCTGCGTTCCCCTACATGATGTGTATCATATGGTGTTATTTTACTACGAACTCTAGGGCTGTTTGTGACACTTATAGGAATAGCTCAATGGATTGATCGGAAAGAATAACTTTGAGTTGGTTTTGTACCCTACAAGCAATTTCATCTTATGTTCTCCGCGATAGGAACTTTGGAGTGACTTTTGTCGCACATTGAGGGATTGCCATATGATCTAATTATGTTATCATTGTTGAGAGAACTTGCACTAGTGAAAGTATGACCCCTAGGCCTTGTTTTCAAGCATTGCAATACCATTTTTGCTCACCTTTGTTACTAGTTACCTTGTTGTTTTTATATTTTCAGATTACAAAAATCTATATCTACCATCCATATTGTACTTGTATCACCATCTCTTCGCCGAACTAGTGCTCCTGTACAATTTACCATTGTATTGGGTGTGTTGGGGACACAAGAGACTCTTTGTTATTTGGTTGCAGGGTTGTTTAAGAGAGACCATCTTTATCCTACCCCTCCCACGGATTGATAAATCTTAGGTCATCCACTTGAGGGAAATTTGCTACTGTCCTACAAAACTCTACACTTGGAGGCCCAACACGAGTCTACAAGAAGAAGGTTGCGTAGTAGACATCACTTATTCCCGATAGATGTGCACAGGTAATTTTGAATTTGTACTGAAGGTGCTTTAGTTATTCAGTTACTGAACGTGTTTCCACTGTGTTTGTAGATGGTCATGGAAAGGTTTAACACTGAAGGTGTGATGTACAAGCCCTCTAAGCGGGAGAGCTTTAACGAATTTGATGATGTAGCTGAAGGAGTTCGGCGAGAGAATAGCAAGTATAAGGAAAAATATTGGACAGAAGTTCAATCCGCTGGTACTTTGCATGTAAGTGCCGACGAGAAAAAAGAAGCATCTTTCACTTGTATGAATGATACCTCCTTGCCTGTTGATGACACGGGTGCTTCGGCCACGACAACGGGTAAATGTGAAGCTATGATCCCTTCATTATTGAGGAGAATGGAAACTCTCCGTCTTCGTCATCTACTGTACGGACAAAAGACTTCCCGTCTATGTCCCGAACCCCGCAAAATGCTACTATTTCCGACGAGTCTATGGGTGGTTTGTCGCCAACAAAGTCCAAAGAAACGTTTGATAGTTTTCGGACAATGTGCGACATAGCTAAGGCTGGTGGCAGTAAGAAGAATGAAGGTAAGCGCAAGCGAAATCCTTCAAAATATTATCAGCCCCCCTACGAGCAGGCCACCCAGAGAAAACGAGTTAAAAAAAGTAAGTAAAATAGTTATTTAGTTTGCATGCACGTGTTATGTAATTATTGTTATTATTTAACCGAGGGTAATTATATTCTTGTAGGTTTGTTTGCTTCACCACATTCTATTCTAGTAAGTTCAGATAATATGACTCCGGATCACATAGAGGCAGCCAAACTTTTTGTTGAGACTCTCGCATCGCCAGAAAAGCATGCGCACCGAACTGTGGTTAATGTGCCGCCACCAGATGGGGATGATGTCTACTACGCAAATTTATTCTTGTAGACACGTGTTGGGCCTCCAAGCGCAGAGTTTTGTAGGACAGTAGCAATTTTCCCTCAAGTGTATGACCTAATGTTTATCAATCCATGGGAGGCGTAGGATGAAGATAGTCTCTCTCAAACAACCCTGCAACCAAATAATAAAAAGTCTCTCGTGTCCCCAACACACCAAATATAATCAAAATTTGTATAGGTCCACTAGTTCGGCAAAGAGATGGTAATAAAAGTGTAGTAATGGTAGTAGATATTGATTTTTGTGATAGGAACAATAAAAAACAGCAAGGTAGCAAGTAACAAAAGTGAGCACAAACGGTATTGCAATGCTTGAAAATGAGGCCTAGGGTCCGTACTTTCGCTAGTGCAATCTCTCAACAATTCTAATATAATTGGATCATATAACCATCCCTCAAAGTGCGATGAAGAATCACTCCAAAGTTCCTATCTAGCAGAGAACATAAGAAGAAATTGTTTGTAGGGTACAAAACCACCTCAAAGCTATTCCTTCCGATCGATCTATCCAAGAGTTCATACTAAAATAACACCAAATAATTTCAGATTCATAATACTCAATCCAACACAAAGAACCTCAAAGAGTGCCCCAAGATTTCTACCGGAGAAACAAAGACAAGAATGTGCCTCAACCCCTATGCATAGATTACCCCAATGTCACCTCGTGGATCCGCGAGTTGAATGCCAAAACATATATCAAGTGAATCAATACGATACCCCATTGTCACCACAGGTATTCATAGCAAGACATACATAAAGTGTTCTCAAATCCATAAAAGTATTCAATCCGATAAAACGAAATCTCAAAGGGAAAACTCAACTCATCACAACAAGGGGAAAACACCATATGATCCAACTATATTAACAAAGCCCGTGATACATCAAGATCGTGACATCTCAAGAACACGAGAGAGAGAGATTAAACACATAGCTACTGGTACAAACCCTCAGCCCCGAGGGTGGACTACTCCCTCCTCATCGTGGTGGCTGCCGGGATGATGAAGATGGCCAACGGTGATGATCTCCCACTCCGGCAGGGTGCCGGAACGGGGTCTAGATTGGATCTCGTGGATACAGAGGCCTTGCGGTGGCGAAACGTTTGATCTAGGGTCACCGCGAGGGTTTTTGGAATATTTGGCAATTTATAGGGCGATGAGGCGGTGCGGGAGGCCACCGAGGTGGGCACAACCCACCAGGGTGCGCCTGGGGCCCAGGCGCTCCCTGGTGGGTTGTGCCCCCTCGGGGCACCCCCCAGGTGCTGCTCTGGCCCATTGGATGTCTTCTGGTCCATAAAAAATCCACAAAAACTTTCGCTGCGTTTGGACTCCTTTTGGTACTGATTTTCTGCGATGTAAAAAACAAGCAAAAAACAGCAACTGGCACTGGGCACTATGTCAATAAGTTAGTCCAAAAAATTATATAAAGTTGCTATAAAATGATCGTAAAACATCCAAGAATGATAATATAGCAGCATGAATACTTCATAAATTATAGATACGTTGGAGACGTATCAGCATCCTCAACTTAATTCCTACTCGCCCTCGAGTAGGTAAATGATAAAAGAAATAATTTATGAAGTGTGAATGCTAGCAAAGTGCATAAGTTTGATCAATAGTAATTTCAATCACTTTTCCTAGCATCATAACAACAACTCTTTCTCATAAAACTCATTATGTTAAAGTAGCAACCAATTCACATGTTAAGGTTCAAACAATGAATTCTCTTGAAACTCAACAACCTATATTCTTAGTCACCAAACAATTGCAATTCAACTTATTCAACTGAGTCTAAGTAAAAGCTCCACATACTCAACCATCATATAGACTTCTATGATTGCTAACACTCAGCGCATACACATGAGCAAAACATTTCAACCAGACACATAGAAAGATAGGGGCTAATAATTTTGCCTCCCAACGTATTCACCTCAAGGGTGATGTCAACAATAATAACTCATGCTACCCATATCCAACTGGATATATGTGCCTAGATCTTTCCTCACCACATGATGCTTGCCAAAAGAGAAAAATAAAAAGGAATAGAGAGAAAAACTTTGACTCTTGCATGAAAGTAAATACATAAAAGTAAAAGGTAGGTCCTTCGCAGAGGGAAGCAGAGGTTGCCATGCGCTTTTCGTTTGTTTGCTCAATCCCTTAGTGCAAAAGAACGTCACGTTATATTGCCCCTTATGATAGCAACCTTTATTATGCAGTCTGTCACTTTTATTCTTGTGATGCCCCGGCTTAATTGTGCACTAACCATACACGCAAATGCGCATGATCAAGCCTAAGGACTCACTTGAAGATATCACAACACAACTCTAAAACATAAATAAAGTCATACAAGCTTTATATTACAAGCCAGGGCCTCGAGGGCTCGAATACATAGCTCGATGGCATACAAGCGTCAGCGGAAGCATCAGATATCTGAGTACAGATATATTACAGAGAGAGATAGGCCTTCACAGAGGCGGGGCAAAATAAAATACTACGATCTAAAGGCGTAGCCCTCCTGCCCTGGACCCTCCGATCCTACTCCTGGTCGTCAGTCGGCTCCTCGTAGTAATAGTTCTCTCCGGGCTGGTAGTAGTAGTGGTCGTCGACTGGGGCATCTGGCTCAGGGGCTCCATTGTCTGGTGGCATGAAATGGATATGGGGGAAAAGGAAAGTAAAGCAAATGTGAGTACTCATCCGAAGTACTCAGCAAGTAAGGATCTACACTACATATGCAACATTGTCAAAAAGGGGGCTGTATATGTGGACTGGGCTGCAGAAATGCCAGAATAGAGGGGGAAGAAATAGGTAAACATAATGCAAACAGATGCAACACATTGCGTGCTGTGCTATGATCCAGTGCAGGGTTGCCTAAAGATGCATCTAGGTCCTTTTAGTTAATTTTGGAATAACCTGGGATTTATTAACCGGTATGTGTGCACTATTCATCTACCGGAATCGGGCTCGGAGTTACGAGTTCTCCTACGTAGGAGGTTCCGGCAAGGAAACAGACAACACGATCAAACTCGTCTCGTCGTTCTGAGCAACTTTCATATTTTAACTTTTTTGATCTGAGCTACGGTTTAAAAGATATGAATTTTTAAAGATTAATGGATTTTCTGGAATTATTTTTATTTACAGAAATGAATTATGACATCAGCATGTCGTCACTGTGACGTCAGCAGTCAACAGCGGCTGACCAGAGTCAAACCTGACATGTGGGTCCAGTGGGACCCACATGTCAGCCTCTGTTAGACTAATAGTGGATTTATCTAAAATAACAGAGGGATTAGTGGGGTGGGCCCCATATGTCAGTGAGTCATTAATCTAAACTAATTATTTTTATTTATTTAATTCGTTATTAGACTAATTAACCATGGGGGCCCACATGTCAGCGGCTGGGACGCCCAGTCAGCACGTTGACCCGAGTCAACGGGGTCAACGGGACCCACCGGGGCCACTGGCAGCGACCCAGGGTGGACCCCACGCCTGGCAACGTCAGCCACCGGTGTCGGGGCTACGCCGGCGACCAGAAACGCGGTGGAGCGTCGCCGGAGTGCGTTGGATTTGCGTTATAGTGCACCATTTCGCGTGCGGTTGGCTGCGTTCGATCGAGGACTCAACGCCGCGTTCATCTACGATGTCGGAACGGACAGGGGAGGCCTAACGTGATGGGGCATCCACATCGGCGGCGACAGAAGCTCGGTCGTGCTCAGGTTCGAGCATAGGGGCTCGCCCGAGCCAAGCTGATGCTTGTGAGCGATGCGCGTGACCACCAGAAGCTCGGTGGTGCCACTAACGCGGCGTGAGGTGCACTGCAGCCATGGCTGTGAGCTCGCCGGCGGCGACCAGAGTGCGGCCATGGCGGTAAGGTGGCTATGGCGAAGAACGCAGCGCGAGGAGTGAAGAGGAGGGAGGGAGGAGCTCACCGCGCGGCTAAGTAAAGCCCGTGATAGTTTAGTAGCGCAGACGAGCCCGGGGTCCACGGGGATCGACGGCGGGCGTCGGCGATGCAGAGAAGGGGATCGGCTTGATCCCGTGGCCGCGCTGCTTCCCGGGTCGATGCAGAGCTCCCACTCGAAGGAGACGAGGGGCCCGGAGCGCGTGGACACGGAGACGAGGCCGGAGGAGCTCGGTGTCCGCGACGGCGGGAGTTGCGCGGCGTCGAAGCTCTCGGGCGCCACCGTTTTTCGAGTGTAGGGAAGCGCATGGGAGAGACTGAGGGCTAGGGTTGCGGGTGGCGTCGGGTAGTTCTTGTAGGTGCTGGTGATCCGCGGGATCGTTGACAGCGAGGCTGCCGTCGCCGTGTCGGCCGGCGCGCGCGACAGCGCGCGATGGAGACGACGACCGGCTGTGGTGGGCTGGGTCCTGCGCTGTTTGGCTGGAGCCCAGTGCCACAGTAGTAGTTAGGCCCTTCTCCTATTTAGCCATTTTCTGTTTTTCTATTTTTCTTTTGTTTTCTTTTCTGTTTTGAAATAGCTGGGACACCTTTTCACTTATGAATTTGAGTTGATTTTCATATTTGAATTGAATTGCTTTGGTTAACCACTATGTTTAAGCACTGCAAATGATATGACTTGGCATTATCTACAGCTAACCACAGTGGCAATTACATAGGGGTGTTACAAATTCTCCTCCTCTAAAAGAAATTCTCGTCCCGAGAATTTAGGAGGTATAAGGAAAGAGGTCGGGATATTCTTCCTGAAGATGATCCTCGCGTTCCCAAGTGGCTTCATCTTCAGTATGATTCGACCACTGCACTTTCAGAAACTTGGTCGCCTTCTGACGAGTTCGACGTTCAGCTTCATCGAGGATGCGGATCGGATGCTCCTTATAAGATAAGTCATCTTGCAATTCAAGCATCTCGTGATCCACTGTGCGGTGCGGAGATTCCTTGAAGCACTTACGAAGTTGCGACACGTGGAAGACGTCGTGGTTATGAGAGAATTGCGGTGGCAACTCTAATTTATAAGCCACCTGTCCATGTCTGGCCACAATGTGAAAGGGACCAATATAGCGAGGAGCTAGCTTGCCCTTAATTCCGAAACGACGGGTGCCCTTCATAGGAGTGACACGAAGATAAGCTTGATCACCTGTTTGACAGATCACACCCCATCGTTTGCGATCATAATTGCTCTTCTGACGGTCTTGAGCCGCCTTGAGATTTTCTCGGACAATTCTGACTTGTTCTTCGTCATGTTGAATAATGTCCGGTCCAACAAGAGGTCGTTCCCCAGTTTCTGACCAATTCAGAGGGGTTCGACATTTACGTCCAGAGAGAACTTCGAAGGGGGCCATTTTCAAGCTGGCTTGATAGCTGTTGTTATAAGAGAACTCGGCAAACGGGAGAGATTCCTCCCATTTCTTACCGAAGGATATAACACAAGCTCGAAGCATGTCTTCAAGCACTTGATTAACCCCTTCAACTTGGCCTTGGGATCATGGATGATATGCTGAACTCCAGGTATTATGAGTTCCCATGGCTTTCAGGAAACTTTCCTAGAAATAGCCAGTGAAGATGCTGCCACGGTCTGAACTGATTTCCTTGGGAATACCATGGAGTGAAGCAATTCTGGAGATATATAACTCTGCTAACTGACAGGCAGTGATAGTCTCCTTGACAGGCAGAAAATGTGCAACTTTGGATAGTTGGTCGACGACAACAAGAATGGCATCGTGACCCTTCTGAGACTTGGGAAGACCAGTAATGAAGTCCATTTGCACTTTATCCCACTTCAACAAAGGAATAGGGAGTGGTTGCAGAATTCCAGCAGGTTTCTGATGTTCTGCCTTCACGCGACGGCAAACGTCACATTCAGCAACATAACGAGCAATATCTTGCTTCATTCTAGACCACCAGTACCTTTGACGAAGATCACGATACATCTTGGTACTACCCGGATGGATGGACAGGGGTGTATCATGGGCCTCCTTCATGACTTTGTCAGTCATCAGCTCGAAGCGCGGTACTACAATGCGGTCTCTGAAATATAAGGTTCCATCTTCAGCAATCGAGAAATCCCTGTATTTTTCAAGGTGAAGCTCCTTCTTCATCAGACCAATTTCAGCATCTTTAGCCTGTGCAATCTTGACAGCTTTCTCAAGATCTGGCTGTATCACAAGGTTATTAAGAGAACCTTGCGGGACAATACAGAGGTTCAGCTTGCGCAATTCCTCATATAGCTGAGGTTGAGCTTGCTTAACCATGAGGTTGCTACAGTATGACTTGCAGCTCAAGGCATCAGCCATCACATTAGCTTTGCCAGGGGTATAAGAGATACCACAGTCATAATCTGTGATTGTTTCCAACCATCGCTGCTGACGAAGATTAAGTTCTGGTTGAGTGAATAAATACTTCAAGCTTTGATGATCGGTGTAAATCTCACACCGATTACCAAGGAGGTAATGACGCCACTGCTTCAAGGCATAGATCACAGCAGCAAGTTCGAGATCATGCACTAGGTAATTCTTTTCATGTGGACGCACCTGTCGCGAAGCATAAGCAATTACTCTTCGCTCTTGCATTAGGACACAGCCTAATCCTTGACGAGAGGCGTCGCAGAAGATCACAAAATCTTTGCGGGAATCTGGAGGAGCAAGCACTGGAGCAGAGGTTAGCTTGTCCTTGAGGGTCTGGAAGCTTTCCTCACATTTGTCTGTCCACTCCAACTTAACACCTTTGTGGAGTTGATTAGTCAGGGGCTTGGCAATCTTAGAGACATTCTCGATGAAACGGCGACAATAACTAGCGAGGCCGAGGAAACTTCTGACTTGCTTGACATTCTTCGGAGGTGTCCAGTCAAGAATATCCTGAACACGCTCTGGGTTAACTGCGATACCATCCTTGGAGATGACATGTCGAAGGTAGGTTACCTCAGAAAGCCAGAATTCACACTTGGAATACTTTGCATATAACTTGTGCTCTCGAAGTCTCTCCAGAACAAGGCGAAGATGTTCAGCATGTTCTTCCTTATTCTTCGAATACACCAGAATATCATCCAGATATACCACGCTGAACTTGTCGAGGTAATCCATGAATATGTAGTTCATTAAGCAGGAGAACGTAGCTGGAGCATTTGTTAAGCCAAACGACATGACGGTGTACTCGTATGAACCATAAGGAGTAACGAATGCAGTCTTCCGAATATCCTCTTCGCGGACACGGATCTGGTGATAACCCAATCTCAAGTCGAGTTTAGAGAACACCGAAGATCCAGCAAGTTGATCATATAAATCATTGATCCGGGGAAGCGGATATTTATTCTGGATAGTTGCCTGGTTGATTGGACGGTAATCTTGAACCAAACGGTTAGTTCCATCCTTCTTCTTAACAAAGAGAGAAGGTGCTCCCCAAGCAGAGGAACTAGGGCGTATGAAACCCTACCTTAAGGATTTATCAATTTCTTCCTTAAGCTCAATAAGATGGTGCGGAGGCATCTTGTAGGGACGCTTCGCAATAGGGGTGGTGCCAGGCTTCAAGTCAATGATGAACTCGATAGCTCTAGCAGGGGGTATTCTTGGAAGTTCTTCTGGAAAAACATCCAGTAAGTCACAAACCACTGGGATGTTCTCGATCCCCTCTAAAGGTGAAGCGTTCAACGCATTCAAGGCATAAATTTGAGACTCGGCATTCTGAGTGATATGAGCATGGTAGTTCACTATCTCATTCATTGGGTGCAAGAGGTGTACCACTTTAGTGGCGCAATTGATTGAGGCGTAATGAGCCTTCAACCAATCCATTCCCAGGATAAGGTCAATCTTGGAAGATTTCAGAATAATAGGAAATGCTTGGAACTTCAAGTTGTGAATCTCAATAGTAACTTCGAGAATAAATAGGGTGGCTTGGCACTGGCCCGCAGGAGTGTTCACTGCTAACGGTTGGTGCATCTTTTCATATTTAATGCCATGCATGAATGCAAATTCTTCCGACATGAATGAATGCGATGCTCCTGAATCAAATAAAACAGAAGCTGGTACTGAATTAACAGGAAGTGTACCCATCATGGTATCTGGTTGATTCGGAGCTTCAGACATGTTGATGTGGTAGTACTGCCCACGACCATAAGATGGTCTGGCATAGTTGTTGCATTGCTGAGGAATACCACGGCCAATACCACGGCTAGCAGAGGGAAGAGCCAACTGATTCTGCTTCTGAGAACAATCCCTAGCACAGTGACCTGGCTGGCCACACTTGAAGCATAGTCCATTGTCAGGACGGGGCGCTGGAGCTCGAGGTGCTGTAGCTGGCAGAGGCTGCGTCGGTGGTGGAGGAGGCAGACGTGGAGCAGCATAAGAGGGCCTGTTCACAGGAGCTGCTGGACGGTACATGCTCTGAGGGATCCAGATGCGGCGCTTCTGGGAAGACGAGCCCGAAGATGAGCCCGCTTCACGAGTGCGTCTGGTCGCTTCTTTATGCTTCTTAAGACCAGTTTCAACCATGATAGCCTTATTCACCAAGGTGGCGAAATCAGGATAGTCTTGGACAAGCAGAGCTAACTGTATATCATGGTGCAGCCCTTCATGAAACTTCTCCTTCCTTCGTTCATCAGTAGGAATGTCCTCTTCAGCGTAGCGAGACAGGTCAAGGAACTCGCGCTGATAGACTTCCACAGTCTTGTTGCCTTGAACAAGACTACGAAACTCGGCCTTCTTCCGAGCTATGACAGCTTGAGGAATGTAGCGGGCACGGAAAGCAATCTTGAACTCTGCCCAAGTGACGATTGTACCAGGTGGCAGGGTATGTCGGTGAGTGGCCCACCATTGTGAAGCAGGACCCTTTAGAAGGTATGTCGCAAAGGTGACATAATTAACCGGGGTGACACCAGCGGACTCCATCTCATAGGAGATGTCACGCAGCCAGTCATCTGCATCCAGCGGGTTGACTGTGTTGCGGAAGAACGACGGGCTGAGTCTCATAAATTCTGGCAAGGTGATGGAAGGTGGATGCTGATTAGCATCAGGATGAGGGAATTGCTGCATAATCCCCGTCATGAATTGGCGGTTGAGTTCAAACTGTTGCATCATCGCTGCCATGTAATCAGGTGGCGGCGGCGGTGGTGGATTGTTGTCAGCCATCCTGCTAATTCAACAGGGGTAGTTTAGCCATAGCTTATGTGAGTATTCAGCAAGAAACATGATGTAACTTGACGATATTTAAGTAGTGCAACAGATACTAAAAATAGTCATTAAGGCATACAGATCCATACACAGTCGGTTACAATCGGGCAGCATAACGACGCAAATTGGAAAACTAGACACACTAGGCGGCACGCAGGCACGCGGTAAGGAAGTACACAACGAGACATAGCAAAGGCTACATCAACGTCAGAGAAAACCTCTGAAACGGGGTAACTGCAAGTGCGGACGACGAATGTTCGTCGCGGCAGGATCCTGTGCTCCATGTGCACTCTGACGCAGAACCCGGTCTCGAACTGTAAGAAGAGGTCCACGTGCAGGCGTGTGACCTCCCACTGCAGGCCAATCAATACCTAGCGGCATCTCCGTCCTGCGTGGGTAAAGGATATGCTCCGGATGTATCCCTGCACGAACAGCTAGTAGCAACTGTGTCATAGCCTCGTAGTAGCGTGCTCGAGTGGCAAACAACTCGACGGCAAGAGCCCGAACAGTGCGATCCAGAGCCTGAGTGCACTGAATCAGAACCTGCGGGTCGTAGCATCAAGACTCGTACGGGGCACAGATAGCTGTGTGGTATCCAATAGCATCTCCAACAGGTGCATACAGAATGTACCGAAACACAGACTCATCCAAGCTAGCATTGTGCTCTCCTCGGAGACGTGCGATAGCAGAGTAGGCGGCATCATGGACTGCCATCTCAATCATCACGCCGATACCGTGGAAAAGGTGTAGCTTAGTATCTGAGTCATTCTGCTGATCATAGATACGAACATCAGCATAGTACTGCTCCTGGTTGAACTCGCGATAAACCTCGTAGACCATGTACTCGGTATTCCAACGGTAACCCAGTCTAGTCAGGAGGGCGATCAGAACAGCTAGGAACCCAGGGGCATCACGAGCCCAAGTGCGAAGCACAAGCTGGGTCGTAGGCCGCGGTGGAAACAGACGATCCATCTGAAATAGAGAAGTTCAGGGTTGTCATAAGACGATGAGAATATATCAGATCTCGGAAGGAACGGTTAAACAAAACAATGGAAAGGAAAATGATTATCAGACTAATCAGATCAACGACAGGGAAATCGCACAGATATCCAGCTCTCCGGGAGGATGGGAATTATGAGATCCTAGGTGTTGGTGTTAGTAAAATTTTAACCCGAATAGAAGAGAGATCAGAGTCCCAGAGTAAAGATCAAGGAGTAAAAGATCCTAATACCACCCAGTTGGCGACGTGGGGCCATAAGCCACACAGCCAAGTTAGTAAAACAGTTTTGGACCACTAGACTCAACTTCGGCCAAGGAATTGGGAAGGGGGATACCTAGGGGCAGTCGGCTCTGATACCAACTTGTGACGCCCCGGCTTAATCGTGCACTAACCATACACGCAAATGCGCACGATCAAGCCTAAGGACTCACTTGAAGATATCACAACACAACTCTAAAACATAAATAAAGTCATACAAGCTTTATATTACAAGCCAGGGCCTCGAGGGCTCGAATACATAGCTCGATGGCATACTATGTATTCGAGCCCTCGAGGCCCTGGCTTGTAATATAAAGCTTGTATGACTTTATTTATGTTTTAGAGTTGTGTTGTGATATCTTCAAGTGAGTCCTTAGGCTTGATAGTGCGCATTTGCGTGTATGGTTAGTGCACGATTAAGCCGGGGTGTCACTATTCTTTGCCATCACAAGTTCGTACAACGCTCAATTTTCTCTTACACTAAATGATCTAACACTTTTAGAAGCAATTTTTATTGCCTTATTGCACCGATGACAACTTACTTGCAGGATCTTACTCAATCCTTAGGTAGGTATGGTGGACTCTTGAAAATAAGATTTGGGTTTAAGGGTTTTTGGATGCACAAGTAGTATCTCTACTTGGTGCGGAATTTTAGGCTAGCAAAGATGGGAGGCAAGCACCACATGTTGAAGGATCTATGACAATATAAGTTCAATGTGAATATGAACAAACATAAATCATTACGTTGTCTTCCTTGTCCAATTTCAACAATTTTGGCATATAATATTTTGATGGGGGCTCACAATCACAAAAGATTTCCAAGATAGTGTATTTGCATGTGAAAGTTCCTTTCCTTATAGTAATCATTCATGAATTGCTTGTATGACCAATATGGTGATTGTCAAGCTTCAAAAGATTTCACTTTCTAAACCCAATGTGAAGCTACCACTAGGCATGATATGAACAAATAATTTCAACTTCATGATATTCAATTCATTCAACAATTTACTCATAGGATATAAGTGAACCACTAGAGCAAATGACAAACTACTCCAAAAAGATATAAGTGAAGATCAAGTGAGTAGTTATGTAAATAGGTAGCTATGTGAAGACTCTCTCTTATTTAAAAACTTTCAGATCTAAGTATTTTATTAATACAGCAAGCAAAACAAAATAAAATGACATTCCAAGAATAGCACACATCATGTGAAGAAGCAAAAACTTAGGCTCAACCGATACTAACCGATAATTGTTGATGAAGAAAGGTGGGATGCCTACCGGGGCATCCCCAAGCTTAGATGCTTGAGACTTCTTGGAATATTAACTTGGGATGCCTTGGGCATCCCCAAGCTTGAGCTCTTGTGTCTTCTTCATTCTTCTCATAACACGGTTTCCCTAATTCTTAAAAACTTCGTCCACACAAAACTCAACAAGAACTCGTAAGATACGTTAGTATAAATCAATGCAACACCTTATCATTCTCTACTGTAGCAAATCACTAAAATTATTATTTAACATTGCATACTAAATGCCTCTGCATATTTAATACTCGTATCCTCAAATAGAATCATTAAACAAGCAAACATATGCCAACAATGCAAACATAACAGCAATCTGTCTAAACAGGACAGTCTGTAAAGAGTGCAATATTTATCATACTTCCCTAACTCAAGAAATTCTAAAAAATCACCACACTGTAGAAAATTTACTATAGCTTACTATGCAAAAATATTCAACCTTTTATCACATTCTGAATTTTCTAGATAATTTTTGCAACAGCGATAAACTTTCTGTTTTGAAACAGCAACAAATAGACTTGTGAAATAAGCATGGTAAAGGCTATCTTTGACATTTTTATTGAAATCAAAGATGCAAAACATTATTATAAATAGCAGCAAGAAAATACAAATAAAATAAAATGACGCTCCAAGCAAAACACATATCATGTGACGAATAAAATTATAGCTCCAAGTGAGGTTACCGATAATGTCGGAGACGAAAGAGGGGATGCCTTCCGGGGCATCCCCAAGCTTAGTTGCTTGGATCTTCCTTGAATATTACCTTGGGGGTTCCTTGGGCATCCCCAAGCATTGGGTCTTGTCACTCCTTATTCTCCTCATATCGATATCTCACCCAAAACTTGAAAACTTCAATCACACAAAACTTAACGGAACTTCGTGAGACGGGTTAGTATGATAAAGACAAACCATTCACTTTGGTACTGTCAATATAAGATTAATAATTGTTCTCACACAATTCCTACTGTAATCTACAATTTCCACAATTTATATTAACCAACATAAGCCATAGAATCCATAAAACAAGCAAACTATGCATTGAAAACATAATCTGTCAAAAACAGAACAGTACGTAAAGATCTGAATTAAGGTCATACTTCTGCAACTCCAAAAATTCTGAAAAATTAGTAAAACGTATAAAATTTGTATACACATCAACTGTAAAAAGTTCAGAATTTTTACACATTCCAGTAAAAAATAGGAAATTCTTTACTGGACGCAAAAGTTTCTGTTTTTGCACAGAATCAAGTCAACTATCATCCACACTATCCCTAAGGCTTTACTTGGTACTTTATTGAAACAAAAGCTATAAAACATGATTACTACAGTAGCATAATCATGTGAACAAACAAAAACAGTAGGTAAAAGTGTTGGGTTGTCTCCCAACAACCGCTCTTCTTTAATGCCATTTAGCTAGGCATGATGAGTTTAATGATGCTCACATAAAAGTAAAGAATTTAAACACAAAGAGAGCATCATGAAGCATATGACTAGCACATTTAATTCTAACCCACTTCCTATGCATAGGGATTTTGTGAGCAAATAATTCCTGGGAACAAGAATCAACTAGCATAGGAAGGCAAAACAAGCAAGACTTCAAGATTTTCAACACATAGAGAGGAAACTTGATATTATTGCAATATGTAAGAGCATATGTTCCCCTCTCATAATAATTTTCAGTAGCATCATGAATGAATTCAATAATATAGCTATCACATAAAGCATTCTTTTCATGATCCACATGCATAGAAATTATATTACTCTCCACATAAGCAAATTTATTCTCATGAATAGTGGTGGGAGCAAACTCAACAAAATAGCAATCATGTGATTGGGAATTAAAATCATAATGACAAGTGTCATGGTTATCATTATTCAATATAGCATACATGTCATCACCATAATCATCATAAATAGGAGGCATTCTTTCATCATAGTAAATATTCTCATAAAAACTTGGGGGACTAAAAATATCATCTTCATCAAACATAGCATCCCCAAGCTTATGGCTTTTCATATCATTAGCATCATGGATATTCAAAGAATTCATACTAACAACATTACAATCATGCTCATCATTCAAAGATTTTTTGTCGAACATTTTATAGAATTCTTCCTCTATCAATTGAGCACAATTTTCCTTTCCATCATTTTCACGAAAGACATTATAAAGATGAACAATATGAGACCACCTCAAATCCATTTTTTTATAGTTTTATTTTCTAAACCAAACTAGTGATAAAACAAGAAATTAAAAGATTCAATTGCAAGATCTAAATATATACCTTCATGCACTCACCTCCCCGGCAACGGCGCCAGAAAAGAGCTTCGTTGACGGGGTGTGAGTGCCGCTTACCTAACCTCCCCGGCAACGGCGCCAGAAAAGAGCTTGATGTCTACTATGCAACTTTATTCTTGTAGACACGTGTTGGGCCTCCAAGCACAGAGTTTTGTAGGACAGTAGCAATTTTCCCTAAAGTGGATGACCTAAGGTTTATCAATCTGTGGGAGGCGTAGGATGAAGATAGTCTCTCTCAAACAACCCAGCAACCAAATAATAAAAAGTCTCTTGTGTCCCCAACACACCAAATACGATGGAAATTTGTATAGGTGCACTAGTTCGACGAAGAGATGGTAATAAAAGTGTAGTAATGATAGTAGATATTGATTTTTCTGATAGGAACAATAAAAAACAGCAAGGTAGCAGGTAACAAAAGTGAGCACAAACGGTATTGCAATGCTTGAAAATGAGGCCTAGGGTCCGTACTTTCGCTAGTGCAATCTCTCAACAATGCTAATATAATTGGATCATATAACCACCCCTCAAAGTGCGATGAAGAATCACTCCAAAGTTCCTATCTAGCAGAGAACATAAGAAGAAATTGTTTGTAGGGTACGAAACCACCTCGAAGCTATTATTTCCGATCGATCTATCCAAGAGTTCGTACTAAAATAACACCAAATAATTTCAGATTCATAATACTCAATCCAACACAAAGAACCTCAAAGAGTGCCCCAATATTTCTACCGGAGAAACAAAGACAAGAACATGCCTCAACCCCTATGCATAGATTACCTCAATGTCACCTCGGGAATCCGCAAGTTGAGTGCCAAAACATATATCAAGTGAATCAATACGATACCCCATTGTCACCACGGGTATTCATAGCAAGACATACATAAAGTGTTCTCAAATCCATAAAAGTATTCAACCCGATAAAACGAAATCTCAAAGGGAAAACTTAATACATCAGAACAAGATAGAGAGGGGAAAACACAATATGATCCAACTATATTAACCAAGCCCGCGATACATCAAGATCATGACATCTCAAGAACACGAGAGAGAGATTAAACACATAGCTACTGGTACAAACCCTCAGCCCCGAGGGTGGACTACTCCCTCCTCATCGTGGTGGCCGCCGGGATGATGAAGATGGCCACAGGTGATGATCTCCCCCTCCGGCAGGGTGCCTGAACGGGGTCTAGATTGGATCTCGTGGATACAGAGGCCTTGCGGCGGCGGAACTTCTGATCTAGTGTCACCGCGAGGGTTTTTGGAATATTTGGCAATTTATAGGGCGAAGAGGCGGTGCGGGAGGCCACCGAGGAGGGCACAACCAACCGGGGAGTGCCTGGGCGCCCAGGCGCGCCCTGGTGGGTTGTGCCCCCCTCAGGACACTCCCCAGGTGCTGCTCTGGCCCATTGGATGTCTTCTGGTCCATAAAAAATCTACAAAAAGTTTCGCTGCGGTTGGACTCCGTTTGGTATTGGTTTTCTGCGATGTAAAAAACAAGCAAAAAACAGCAACTGGCACTGAGCACTATGTCAATAAGTTATTCCCAAAAAATGATATAAAGTTGCTATAAAATGATTGTAAAACATCCAAGAATGATAATATAGCAGCATGAATGCTTCATAAATTATAGATACGTTGGAGACATATCAGTGGACATATGCACGCCAGCAATGCTTAATGATGTCCTCATGTGTAAATGATTGAATGGATCTGTAAGTATGAGTTTTTTTTACTATAATTGTCATCTCTATTGCGGAAGTTTTGGGAAAATGTATAATAATGTATGCAGGTCACCAATTCATATTGTAAACACCTTGAGGCCCGTGGGTTTGCTGATCGTCACATATCAGCAAAGTGGTTTCACAAATTTCTTTTAAATAGGTCTAAAGGAAAGAATAAGTCTGTAAAGACTATAAAATCAGAGAAGGTTACAAAGAAAACAAAAGTCTTGACGAGAGTGATGGATGAGTATTTCGCACGGGACAAGGTATTGCTTTTGTATTTATTAGTTTTTGTTATGCAATAGTGTTTAATTGCACTAACATCATTTGGTTGTTATGTAGGCATATTTTCCTATGCACGTTAACGACAATCATTGGATAACCATAGTGATGCACACCGTGAAGGAGGGGTTTCAAGTTCTTGACTCTAAATCTAAGTGCGCAATTAGCCAAAGAGTTCGCAATATGATTAATACACTGGTAAGCTACTATTTTCGCACTCACATGAACAAAATTATTGGAACATGCATTTAGTCTAGTTTCGTTAATTTGTTTCAGAGAGCTGAAATCGCTAAACATATTATGGAGGCCAACTCAACTCTTGAAGAAAAAAATATCCAGATGTGTCGTCCTGGCCAATAAATGAGTACGAAATGCCGAGACAAACAGATGGGTCAGTTCATACTTGATACTATTATTACAAGCAATTGCACGTTACATCCTAAACTGACCGCACGTGTTTTTTTTCAGAGTGTCATGTGGACTATTTGTAATGAGGTGCATAGAGCACTGGGACGGAGATCGCTGGACATTTGAATTTGACCAGCAAGAGATTAATGCGTCAAGGCCACATACTGTCGCGGAAATTCTTTTTTGGAAGTTAACACATTAGATAAGATCAAGATGAAAATTGTTAAAATCATGGAGAAGGAATAGGTATTAGCATGCGGTAGGGTTTTACTCCCGCAGAAGGTTTCCCTGCCGTTGTTGGGTACCTATTACTTTGTAAAATGTAATGCGCCATGGCACTTTGAGTTTATTGGTTATGCTACTTGTCAGTTTTTTGAAGGATATAAGACATGGCACTTTATAAGTCTTTCTTACATGGGTTCATGTGATTCACAGTGAACATTTTTATTGTTTAAGTGTGTAATGTGATATATTTTTACTAATTTATTACTGCTGTCATGACTATTGTCGTAAGTTTAATATAACACAAAAAATAGTCTATGTCAAAAAAATATATATAAAAAAAGAGTCCCAGCCGCGGTCGGGCCCACGTTGACTGTACTTGAACCGTCCCGATCAAGCCCGAAGGCGAAAGGGACGGCCTTTCGACCGCCGAGCGGCCCAGCGACGGCGAACAACAGTGGTTTAGTCCCGCCTCGCCAGCTGATGGAAGCACGGACCGGCTTAAATAGCCGTCTCGCCGTTCCCTCATAAGATCATATATTCTAGTGAAGCGTTGGCTTGGCTACTTGTTCTAGCCGCGCAATTGGGCCTTCCCGTTAGTTAGTGCCAACATAGGACGGCGTGTGTATTTTTTAATATATAAAAACATCACCGCCACGAAGGACACCTTTTTATTTATTACAAGTGTTGTGGTACATAAATTTGTTAAAAAATAACAGCAACAATACAAACTGCTACTGATTAACAAAGCAACAATAATAGTTTTACACACACATAACATTGCAATAATAGTTGCACACACTTATAACATTTCTTCTCCCAACATAGTACCATTAATAGTTGGACACACATGTATTATTTAGTCTCAAGCCACAATAAAACGTTAAAAAATTGTCTGCATATATAGTATGTCTAGCATCAGATTGACATGCAAATTTATCTCTGCCTTGCTTTCATGAATAAAACTTCATCTCTAAACCTCGTACCTACATACCAATATGTAAACAACTCATTAGACAATTGTAGTATACAAACTATGATAAAAAACAAATAAACTGTATAACTTACCTTTCATTTGATTTGCACGTTTGCCGTCTATGGCCCTCTTTGTGACATAGGCCACAAAGAGGACCAGGTTTTTTCGAAGTAAAATATTTTGGCCTTCCATTTTTTGTAACATTTGGATCTTTCTTTGACCGCTCTGTCTTGCTCTGCTTAGGTGCGCTCTTCGTGGCAACTTTCATAGGATCACCTATAACATCAACACGTTGTTCCGGCTCACGTGCCTCCTCATTCGCATTCTTTCTATGACCAACAACATCATCATCAGGGACCTTTTTCTTAGATATTATATTCTTCAGATACTGCTTCAACTCATCGAACATGAATGGATCATTTGACGCAACATGGAAAGCTTCTGCTCCTGTTATACCGAGTTGACTATACCGAGCACGCAGCTCTGGCCCTGACCAACCCCAGCCAAACATGTCACTCTTCTGCTGTGCAGGAAGCCCACCTCTCGCAACTTTTGACATCCTCTTAAGGATGCAGCATTTAGGTATTTCAGATATTTTCAGATGAACCAGCACATATAGAATGTGTTTGCAAGGCAGCCCTTTCCGAACCATTCATCCACGACTACATTCTATAGTTTCCTCTGAGTTTCCAGGTCGATACTCAACTCTAAACTGAAATTTGCGGTTATTTTTCCATGTCACGATGAAGATGTGATGGTCAACTCCCACTAGCGTCTCAAAAATCTCCAGCTCTCCCACCTTCTTCATATCATCTTGAAGAATATAAAAATTGGCATGAGTGAATACATTGGCAGCATGCTTCTCAATGTCCTTATATTCAGTGACTCATTCTCACGTAGTCAAACTATGCAGTTCTCATAATGCACTACTAGATCCACAATAGTCATACCGCCGTCCAGGTGAAGGTGAAGACTAGAGTTCAGGTTTTCACTCCTCTGATTACTGCGCATACCAAGAAAAAAGCCATCAGAAAGATATGACGCTGCCCACAACCTCCTCTTCCTGTACATCCTATTCAGCCACTCTTCTGTTTTATCAGTCTTCCATTTACCGACAAAAGCAAGCCATCTCGCCTGAAAGTTAGCTGGAGAGGTGGAGTAGTACAAGAGTGACCTGAACTCATTCAGTGACTTAAAATTATGGCGATTCTGCATATTTTTACCACATGCCATGAGCAGAGCCGGTGTAACACATCTGGCAAAACCAACACAATAGCTCGGATCATTACAGCATCTCCATCTGTGATGACTAACCTTGGCTTCTTCTGACAATTGGCCTTCAGGAATGTCTGGAGCAGCCACACACACGTCACTTCGGTCTCATCAGACACAATGGCACAACCAAACACAGTGGTGCAACGGTGATTATTTACACCAACAAAGGGGATGAAGGGCAATTCATATCTGTTCATCTTATACGTGTTGTCAAACACAGTCATATCTCCATACAACTGATAGTCCCGCCGCGACTGTGCATCGCACCAAAACATGCTCTATAAACGGCCCTCCTTATCGAGCACATACTCAAAGAAGAAGTCTGGATCCTTCTCCTTTCTGCTCCTCTTAATCCCAATTGCCGTGTCAGCATCACTTTTTGCAATCAACTTCATTTTCTCTCGGCGGCATAAGTTGTGGACGTCTCGTCTCACAAGCCCCCACTTATCGTAAGAACCATACCTGCTAATGAAGTTGTCGACGATGATATGCTTTCTGATCCCAGCTCCTTCCATCACCAAGATCTCAGCTATCTGGTGATCTCCCATCACTCTATGTGACCGCAGGAATGCCACCTTGTCTGCTCTAGCCAGCAAATGGTTGTGATCATCCATGAAAGCTGCCACGAACCAAACTCCACGCCCTTTGTCCAACTTCACGACCAAATGTGCGCCACACTCGCACCGAGTCTCAGGCCTTAGCCAGCGGGTACGGCCCTCCGGGTTTAAAAATTTACTCTGTCGTTTTCCTGCCCTCGAACAAATGTACCGCCTGTACTGAATAGTGGTTGAAAGACCTTTCCCTCGTTTCACCTTATCTTTTCTGATACTGAAACCACGCTCTCTGGCGTAGTTATTGTAGAACATGTAAGCCTCCCATTGTGATCCAAAGGTCATAGACATAACCTTCCAATGTGTCTGCAGTGCCTGTTGCTGGATTTCAGTCTCCTCGATCAATGTCCATATCAGCTCCATCGTCATGCTCATGGCCATCATCACCACTCCAACCAACCAAGTTATCCTAAAATATCGCACATAAGTACGTGTAAGTTGTCATTATTTAGTTTTTATTATTGCATGACTTCTAAAAGTTTTGACCGAACCTGACTTATGTTTTCGGCGAAAGATTCCTCAAAATAATTTTCCTCATTGCGGACATCGATATCCACCTGCACATTAAAAATCATATGCATGTGTTGTCATTTGATGAATGGGATCACATCATTAGGAGAATGATGTGATGGACAAGACCCATCCATTAGCTTAGCATATTGATCGTTCAGTTTTTATTGCTATTGCTTTCTTCATGTCATGTACATATTCCTTTGACTATGAGATTATGCAACTCCCGGATACCGGAGGAATACCTTGTCTGCTATCAAACGTCACAACGTAACTGGGTGATTATAAAGATGCTCTACAAGTATCTCCGAAGGTGTTTGTTGGGTTGGCATAGATCGAGATTAGAATTTGTCACTCCAAGTATCGGAGAGGTATCTCTGGGCCCTCTCGGTAATACACATCATAAGAAGCCTTGCAAGAAAAGTGACTAATGAGTTAGTTGCGGGATGATGTATTACGGAACGAGTAAAGAGACTTTCCGGTAACAAGATTGAACTAGGTATGAAGATACTGACGATCGAATCTCGGGCAAGTAACATACCGATGACAAAGGGAATAACGTATGTTGTCATTAACGGTTCAACCGATAAAGATCTTCATAGAATATGTAGGAACCAATATGAGCATCCAGGTTTCGCAATTGGTTATTGACCGGAGCGGTGTCTCAGTCATGTCTACATAGTTCTCGAACCCGTAGGGTCCGCACGCTTAACGTTCGATGATGATTTTGTATTATATGAGTTATGTGATTTGGTGACCGAATGTTGTTCGGAGTCCCGGATGAGATCACGGACATGACGAGGAGTCTCGAAATGGTTGAGAGGTAAAGATTGATATATAGGACAATAATATTCGGACACCGGAAGTGTTCCGGAGGGTACCGGGTACATATCGGGTCACCGGAAGGGGTTCTAGGCACCCCCCGGCAAAGATATGGGCCTAATGGGCCAAGAGGGGAAATGCAGCAGCCAGCAGGGGCTGCTGCGCCCCCCATATGGGCTGAACCAGAAGAGGAAGGAAAGAGGGGAAGAGAGAAGGAAGGGGAAGGATTCGGCCTCCCCCTTCCTTCCCTCCTCCCTCCTCCTTCCTTCCCCCTCTGGAAAATATGGTATGGGGGGGGGGGGGCGAATTGGACTAGGCCCCCAAGTAGGATTCCTCCTACTTGGGGCGCCCCAAGGCTGTCCCCTCCCCCTCCCACCTATATATAAATGGGAGGGGGCGCCTAGAACACACACCAACAATTGTTAGCCGTGTGCGGCGCCCCCCCTCCACAGTTTACGCCTCCGGTCATATCTTCGTAGTGCTTAGGCGAAGCCCTGCGTGGATCACTTCACCATCACCGTCACCACGCCGTCGTGCTGACAGAACTCATCTACTACCTCGATACTTTGCTGGATCAAGAGCTCGAGGGACGTCATCGAGCTGAACGTGTGCAGAACTCGGAGGTGTCGTACGTTCGGTGCTTGATCTGTCGGAACAAGAAGAAGTTCGACTACATCAACCGCGTTGTCAAACGCTTCCGCTTTCGGTCTACGAGGGTATATAGACACACTCTCCCCCTCTCGTTGCTATCATCTCCTAGATAGATCTTGCTTGAGCATAGAAATTTTGTGAAATTGCATGCTACGTTTCCCAACAGTGGCATCCGAGCCAGGTCTATGCGTAGATGATATGCACGAGTAGAACACAAAGAGTTGTGGGCGGTGATCGTCATACTGCTTACCACCAATGTCTTATTTTGATTCAGCGGTATTGTTGGATGAAGCGGCCCAGACCAACCTTACATGGCCATGTTCATGAGACCGGTTCCACCGACAGACATGCAACTAGTTTTGCATAAAGGTGGCTGGCGGGTGTCTATTTCTCCAACTTTAGTTTAATCGAATTTGACTGCGGCCGGTCCTTGTTGAAGGTTAAAATAGCAAACTTGATAAATCATCGTTATGGTTTTGATGCATAGGTAAGAACGGTTCTTGCAAGAAGCCCGTAGCAGCCACGTAAAACTTGCAACAACAAAGTAGAGGACGTCTAACTTGTTTTTGCAGGGCATGTTGTGATGTGATATGGTCAAGACATGATGTGATATACGTTGTTGTATGAGATGATCATGTTTTGTAAAAGTTATCGGCAACTGGCAGGAGCCTTATGGTTGTCGCTTTATTGTATGAAATGCAAACACCATGTAATTGCTTTACTTTATCACTATGCTTTAGCGATAGTTGTAGAAGCAATAGTTGGCTAGACGATCACGACGCTACGATGGAGATCAAGGTGTCAAGCCGGTGACGATGGAGATCATGACAGTGCTTTGGAGATGGAGATCAAAGGCACAAGATGATGATGGCCATATCATGTCACATATTTTGATTGCATGTGATGTTTATCTTTTGTGCATCTTATTTTGCTTAGTACGGCGGTAGCATTATAAGATGACCCCTTACTAAAATTTCAAGGTATAAGTGTTCTCCCTGAGTATGCACCGCGACAGTTCGTCGTGCTGAGACACCACGTGATGATCGGGTGTGATAGGCTCTACGTTCACATACAACGGGTGCATGACAGTTTTGCACATGCGGAATACTCGGGTTAAACTTGACAAGCCTAGCATGTACAGACATGGCCTCGGAACACTGGAGACCAAAAGGTCGAACGTGAATCATATAGTAGATATGATCAACATAGAGATGTTCACAATTGATGACTACTCCATCTCACGTGATGATCGGACATGGTTTAGTTGAATTAGGTCACGTATCATTTAGATGACTTGAGGGATGTCAATCTAAGTGGGAGTTCTTAAGTAATGTGATTAATTGAACTTAATTTATCATGAACTTAGTCCTGATAGTTTTTGCATATCTATGTTGTAGATCAATGGCCCGTGCTACTCTTCCCTTGAATTTTAATGCGTTCCTAGAGAAAGCTAAGTTGAAAGATGATGGTAGCAACTACACGGACTGGGTCCGTAACTTGAGGATTATCCTCATTGCTGCACAGAAAAATTATGTCCTTGATGCGCCGCTAGGTGAAAGGCCTGCTGCAGGAGTAGATGCTGATGTTATGAACGTCTGGCAAGCTCGATCTGATGACTACTCGATAGTTCAGTGTGCCATGCTTTACGGCTTAGAATCGGGACTTCAAAGACATTTTGAACGTCATGGACCATATGAGATGTTCCAGGAGTTGAAGTTAATATTTCAAGAAAATGCCCGAGTTGAGAGGTATGAAGTCTCCAACAAGTTCTATAGCTGCAAGATGGAGGAGAATAGCTCTGTCAGTGAACACATACTCAAAATGTCTGGGTATCATAATCACTTGACTCAGCTGGGAGATAATCTTCCAGATGATAGTGTTATTGACAGAGTTCTCCAATCACTGCCACCAAGCTACAAAGGCTTTGTTATGAACTATAATATGCAAGGGATGGAAAAGACAATTCCCGAGCTCTTCGCAATGCTTAAAGCTGCGGAGGTAGAAATCAAGAAGGAGCATCAAGTGTTGATGGTTAACAAGACCACTAGTTTCAAGAAAAAGGGCAAAGGAAAGAAGGGGAACTTCAAGAAGAATGGCAAGCAAGTTGCCACTCCCGGGAAGAAGTCCAAGTCTGGACCTAAGCCTGAAACTGAGTGCTTCTACTGCAAAGGGACTGGTCACTGGAAGCGGAACTGCCCTAAGTATTTGGCGGATAAGAAGGATTACAAAGTGAACAAAGGTATATTTGATATACATGTTATTGATGTGTACCTTACTAATGCTCGTAGTAGAGCCTGGGTATTTGATACTGGTTCGGTTGCTCATATTTGTAACTCGAAACAGGGGCTACGGACTAAACGAAAATTGCCTAAGGACGAGGTGACGATGCGCGTCGGGAATGGTTCCAAGGTCTATGTGATCGCCGTCGGCACACTACCTCTACATCTACCTTCGGGATTAGTTTTAGACCTGAATAATTGTTATTTGGTGCCAGCATTGAGCATTAACATTATATCTGGATCTTGTTTAATGTGAGACGGTTATTCATTTAAATCAGAGAATAATGGTTGTTCTATTTATATGAGTAATATCTTTTATGGTCATGCACCCTTGAAGAGTGGTCTATTTTTATTGAATCTCGATCGCGGTGATACACATATTCATAATATTGATGCCAAAAGATGCCAAGTTGATAATGATAGTGCAACATATTTGTGGCACTGCCGTTTAGGTCATATTGGTGTAAAGCGCATGAAGAAACTCCATACAGATGGACTTTTGGAATCACTTGATTATGAATCATTTGATACTTGCGAACCATGCCTCATGGGCAACATGACTAAAACTCCGTTCTCCGGAACAATGGAGCGAGCTAATGAGTTATTGGAAATAATACATACCGATGTATGCGGTCCGATGAGTGTTGAAGCTCGCGGCGAGTATCGTTATTTTCTGACCTTCACAGATGATTTCAGCAGATATGAGTATATCTACTTAATGAAACATAAGTCTGAAACATTTGAAAAGTTCAAAGAATTTCAGAGTGAAGTGGAGAATCATCGTAACAAGAAAATAAAGTTTCTATGATGTGATCGCGGAGGCGAATATTTGAGTTACGAGTTTGGCCTTCATTTAAAACAATGTGGAATAGTTTCACAACTCACACCACCTGGAACACCACAGCATAATGGTGTGTCCGAACGTCGTAACCGTACTTTATTAGATATGGTGCGATTTATGTTGTCTCTTACCGATTTACCACTGTCGTTTTGGGGTTATGCATTAGAGACAGCTGCATTCACGTTAAATAGGGCACCATCTAAATCCGTTGAGACGACATCGTATGAACTATGGTTTGGAAAGAAACCTAAGCTGTCGTTTCTTAAAATTTGGGTTTGCGATGGTTATGTGAAAAATCTTCAGCCTGATAAGCTCGAACCCAAATTGGAGAAGTGCGTCTTCATAGGATACCCAAAAGAAACTGTTGGGTACACCTTCTATCACAGATCTGAAGGCAAGATCTTTGTTGCTAAGAATGGATCCTTTCTAGAGAAGGAGTTTCGCTCGAAAGAAGTGAGTGGGAGGAAAGTAGAACTTGATGAGGTAATTGTACCTTCTCTCGAATTGGAAAGTAGCTCATCATAGAAAACCGTTCCCATGATGCCTACACCAACTAGAGAGGAAGCTAATGATAATGATCATGAAACTTCAGATCAAGTTACTACCGAACCTCGTAGGTCAACCAGAGCACGTTCCGCACCAGAGTGGTACGGTAATCCTGTTCTGGAAGTCATGTTACTAGATCATGACGAAGCGATGATGAACCCAGATTCTGATAAATGGCTTGAGGCCATGAAATCTGAGATAGGATCCATGTATGAGAACAAAGTATGGACTTTGGTTGACTTGCCCGATGATCAGCGAACCATAGAGAATAAATGGATCTTCAAGAAGAAGACTGACGCTGATGGTAATGTTACTGTCTACAAAGCTTGACTTGTCGCGAAAGGTTTTCGACAAGTTCAAGGAGTTGACTACGATGAGACTTTCTCACCCGTAGCGATGCTTAAGTCTGTCCGAATCATGTTAGCAATCGCCGCATTTTATGATTATGAAATCAGGCAAATGGACGTAAAAAATGTTTCCTTAATGGATTTCTTAAAGAAGAGTTGTATATGATGCAACCAGAAGGTTTTGTCGATCCTAAAGGTGCTAACAAAGTGTGCAAGCTCCAGGGATCCATTTATGGACTGGTGCAAACATCTCGGAGTTGGAATATACGCTTTGATGAGGTGATCAAAGCATATGGTTTTATACAGACTTTCGGAGAAGCCTGTATTTACAAGAAAGTGAGTGGGAGCTCTGTAGCATTTCTAATATTATATGTGGATGACATATTGTTGATTGGAAATGATGTAGAATTTCTGGATAGCATAAAAGGATACTTGAATAAGAGTTTTTCAATGAAAGACCTCGGTGAAGCTGCTTATATATTGGGCATCAAGATCTATAGAGATAGATCAAGATGCTTAATTGGACTTTCACAAAGCACATACCTTGATAAAGTTTTGAAGAAGTTCAAAATGGATCAGTCAAAGAAAGGGTTCTTGCCTGTGTTACAAGGTGTGAAGTTGAGTCAGACTCAATGCCCGACCACTGCAGAAGATAGAGAGAAAATGAAAGTCATTCCCTATGCCTCAGCCATAGGTTCTATCATGTATGCTATGCTGTGTACCAGACCTGATGTGTGCCTTGCTATAAGTCTGGCAGGGAGGTACCAAAGTAATCCAGGAGTGGATCACTGGACAGCGGTCAAGAACATCCTGAAGTACCTGAAAAGGACTAAGGATATGTTTCTCGTTTATGGAGGTGACAAAGAGCTCGTCGTAAATGGTTACGTCGATGCTAGCTTTGACACTGATCCGGATGACTCTAAGTCACAAACCGGATACATATTTATATTGAATGGTGGAGCTGTCAGTTGGTGCAGTTCCAAGCAGAGCGTCGTGGAGGGATCTACGTGTGAAGCGGAGTACATAGCTGCTTCGGAAGCAGCGAATGAAGGAGTCTGGATGAAGGAGTTCATATCCGATCTAGGTGTAATACCTAGTGCATCGGGTCAAATGAAAATCTTTTGTGGCAATACTGGAGTAATTGCCTTGGCGAAGGAATCCAGATTTCACAAACGAACCAAACACATCAAGAGACGCTTCAATTCCATCCGTGATCAAGTCAAGGAGGGAGACATAGAGATTTGCAAAATATATACAGATCTAAATGTGGCAGACCCGTTGACTAAGCCTCTTCCACGAGCAAAACATGATCAGCAGCAAGACTCCATGGGTGTTAGAATCATTACTATGTAATCTAGATTATTAACTCTAGTGCAAGTGGGAGACTGAAGGAAATATGCTAGAGGCAATAATAAAGTTGTTATTTTATATTTCCTTATTCCTGATAAATGTTTATTTTTCATGCTAGAATTGTATTAACCGGAAACTTGATACATGTGTGGATACATAGACGAAACACCGTGTCCCTAGTAAGACTCTACTAGACTAGCTCGTTCATCAAAGATGGTTATGTTTCCTGACCATAGACATGTGTTGTCATTTGATGAACGGGATCACATCATTAGGAGAATGATGTGATGGACAAGACCCATCCATTAGCTTAGCATATTGATCGTTCAGTTTTTATTGCTATTGCTTTCTTCATGTCATATACATATTCCTTTGACTATGAGATTATGCAACTCCCGGATACCGGAGGAATACCTTGTGTGCTATCAAACGTCATAACGTAACTAGGTGATTATAAATATGCTCTACATGTATCTCCGAAGGTGTTTGTTGGGTTGTCATAAATCGAGATTAGGATTTGTCACTCTGAGTATCGGAGAGGTATCTCTAGGCCCTCTCGGTAATACACATCATAAGAAGCCTTGCAAGCAAAGTGACTAATGAGTTAGTTGCGGGATGATGTATTACGGAACAAGTAAAGAGACTTGCCAGTAACGAGATTGAACTAGGTATGAAGATACCGACGATCGAATCTTGGGCAAGTAACATACCGATGATAAAGGGAATAACATATGTTGTCATTAACGGTTCGACCGATAAAGATCTTCGTAGAATATGTAGGAACCAATATGAGCATCTGGGTTCCGCTATTGGTTATTGACCGGAGAGGTGTCTCAGTCATGTCTACATAGTTCTCGAACCCGTAGGGTCCGCACGCTTAACGTTCGATGATGATTTTGTATTATATGAGTTATGTGATTTGGTGACCGAATGTTGTTCGGAGTCCCGGATGAGATCACGGACATGACGAGGAGTCTCAAAATGGTCGAGAGGTAAAGATTGATATATAGGACGATAGTATTCGGACAACGGAAGTGTTCCGAAGGGTACCGGGTACATATCGGGTCACCGGAAGGGGTTCCGGGCACCCCCCGGCAAAGATATGGGCCTAATGGGCCAAGAGAGGAAACGCAGCATCGAGCAGGGGCTGCTGCGCCCCCCATATGGGCCGAACCAGAGGAGGAAGGAAAGAGGGGAAGAGAGAAGGAAGGGGAGGGATTCGGCCTCCCCCTTCCTTCCCTCCTCCCTCCTCCTTCCTTCCCCCTCAGGAAAATATGATGGGGGGGGGGGGGCGCCGAATTGGACTAGGCCCCCAAGTAGGATTCCTCCTACTTGGGGCGCCCCAAGGCTGTCCCCCTCCCCCTCCCACCTATATATACGTGGGGAGCGGGCGCCTAGAACACACACCAACAATTGTTAGCCATGTGCGGCACCCCCGTCCACAGTTTACGCCTCCGGTCATATCTTCGTAGTGTTTAGGCGAAGCCCTGCGCGGATCACTTCACCATCACCGTCACCACGCCGTCGTGCTGACCGAACTCATCTACTCCCTCGACACTTTGCTGGATCAAGAGTTCGAGGGACGTCATCGAGCTGAACGTGTGCAGAACTCGGACGTGCCGTACGTTCGGTGCTTGATCGGTCGGAATGAGAAGAAGTTCAACTACATCAACCGCGTTGTCAAACGCTTCCGCTTTCGGTCTATGAGGGTACGTAGACACACTCTCCACCTCTCGTTGCTATCATCTCCTAGATAGATCTTGCGTGAGCATAGAATTTTTTTGAAATTGCATGCTATGTTTCCCAACATAGATAACAGAGGCGAAGCGGAAAATAGTTACTTGAGGTTGACGCTAGCGCGGGAAAGGATGTCATGCAGTTGCTTAATTGTATTCGAGACATGTCAGTTAACTTGTATCGCTATGTCGTGATTATGATGAGACGACATGATTTGTGTTGGATGATATGATGACCCTATTATGTGTATGATATGATGAGCATATTGCATGTTTATGATATGATTAAAATACTTTATAAAACAAGTTCAAAAACATCGCAAATATGAAGCAAAATTTTTTATGTGAAAATAAAGCAGTAGCGCTGTTCTGCAGGAAGCAGTAGCGCCGTACACAAGCGCTACAGCTAATTAGCAGTAGCGCTGGTCGGACGAACGCTACTGCTAAATTACATAGCAATAGCGCTTGTCTGGAATGCGCTACTGCTAAGCAGGTATAGCAGTAGCGCGGTACAAACGACGCTACTACTACATGTTAGCTGTAGCGCCTTGTTAGTAGCGTTGTTGCCCGCGCTACTAATAGGCCTACGACCCGCGCTACTGCTAGGCTTTTCCCTAGTAGTGGTGCCTGTCCGTTAGCGTCATTCGGAACAGATTGTCTGCCAGGACCCTTTCCAAAGATTACTTTTAAATCCTTGACCATATCAAATATATCATCACCAGTACGGTGGCCATGCTTCTTCCGGTGATCTGACTCACCTTTAAAATGCTTGCCTTTCTTTCTTAAGGGATGCCTGGTCGGAAGAAATCAACGATGTCTCGGGTACACATTCTTCTTACATTTATCCAAATATATACTTTCAGTCTCATTTAAACAGTGCGTGCATGCATTGTATCCCTTGTATGTCTGTCCTGAAAGGTTACTAAGAGAAGGCCAATCATTGATGGTTACAAACAGCAATGCTCGTTGGTCAAATTCCTCCTGTTTGCGCTCATCCCACACACGTACACCTTTTTTATCCCACAACTGTAAAATTTCTTCAACTAGTGGCCTTAGGTACACATCAATGTCGTTGCCGGGTTACATAGGGCCTTAGATGAGCACTGGCATCATAATGAACTTCCGCTTCATGCACAACCAAGGAGGAAGGTTATAGATACATAGAGTCACAGGCCAGGTGCTATGACTGCTGCTCTGCTCCCCAAAAGGATTAATGCCATCTGTACTTATACCAAACCATAAGTTCCTTGCGTCACCTGCAAACTCCGGCCATTTTCTCTCAATTTCTCTCCACTGCGACCCATCAGCGGGTACTCTCAGCATCGCGTCTTTCTTACGATCTTCTTTGTGCCATCGCATCAACTTGACGTGCTCTTTGTTTTGGAACAAACGTTTCAACCGTGGTATTACAGGAGCATACCACATCACCTTGGCAGGAACCCTCTTCCTGGGGCGCTCACCCTCAACATCACCAGGGTCATCGCGGCTGATCTTATAGCGCAATGCACCGCATACCGGGCATGCATTCAAATCCTCATACTCCTTACCGCGGTAGAGGATGCAGCCATTAGGGCATGCATGTATCTTCCGCACCTCTAATCCTAGAGGGCAGACAACCTTCTTTGCGTCATACGTACTGTCGGACAATTCGTTATACTTTGGAAGCATCTTCTTTATCATTTTCAGCAACTTTTCAAATCCCTTGTCAGATACACCATTCTCTGCCTTCCATTGTAGCAATTCCAGTGTGGTACCCAGCTTTTTCTTGTCATCTTCGCAATTTGGATACAATAATTTTTTGTGATCATCTAACATGCGCTCCAACTTCAACATCTCCTTTTCACTTTCACAGTTTCTCTTTGCATCAGCAATGGCACGACCAATATCATCAGCGGGCTCATCTGAAGCCTCTTCTTCAGCTTCCCCCATTGTAGTACTATCGCATTCAGGGAACCCAAGATAGTTGTCATCATCCTCTTCTTCTTCATAGTCTTCCATTATAACCCTCTTTCTCCATGCTTGGTCCAACAGTTATAGCTGGACATGAAACCGGACTGAAGCAGGTGGCTGAGAAGGATTTTTGAGGTAGAGTAATCCTTATCATTCTTACAGATACCACATGGACAACACATAAAACCATTCCGCTTGTTTGCCTCAGCCACACGCATAAAATTATGCACGCCATTAATGAACGGCAGAGCGTCGATCATCGTACATACATTGCGGCTCATCTTCATTACACAACATCAAAGTGACCAAATTAATACAAGTTCATACATAAAGTTCATACATACTTCTCATAAAACAACATACAATTATGTAGCTAAAGCATTTAAACGCAACAACAAATGCGATCAAAATCGCAACTAAGGTAATAATTGATCCAACAGCATAATGATACCAAGCCTCTTTATTAATGGCATATTTTCTAATCTTTCTAATCTTCAAGCGCATTGCATCCATCTTGATCTTGTGATCGTCGACGACATCGGCAACATACAACTCCAATTTCATCTTCTCTTCTTCAATTATTTTTTTTTTCTTTCAAATAATCATTTTCTTTTTCAACTAAATTTAGCTTCTCGACAAGAGGGTCGGTTGCAATTTCCGGTTCACATACCTCCTAGATAAAAATATCTATGTCAACTTGATGGGCATAATTTTCATAAACACGAACTGAAACAAATAGTTATAAAAGATAATGTACCACATCCTAATCATAAACCGGACGAGGCCGACGCGGACGGACATCAAAACCATGGCACTATCTATAACAAGCTATCAAACAACTAAGAAAAATATACAATTAACTATCTAAATCATCAAAATGTTTTTTTACAAAAAGGATAAGAACAAGAGGCTCACCAAGGTGGTGCTGGCAACGGGATGGCGCGGCCGATCGACGGCGGTGAGGACCGGGACGGCAAGGCACTAAGTAAACCACACCTACACATATGCAAACTAAGAAGTTAATTTGAGCTCAAATTGCATATAAATCAAAGAAACTCCCACATAATTACTCACAAACTAAAACTCACAAATCACTATACTTATAGAGCATGAAACGTGCTATACTAGTAATGAGAGATGAAATGATGAAGTTGCCAACCTTTTAGAACACTTGGATAAATGGGGTGCCTCCAATATTGACAAATCTTGGCAAAAATGGAGGATGAACTCAAGCTTGGGGAAGGAAATAGAAAGGAGAGAAAGCTTGGACTCGGACTGGACGAAGCAGCTTTATATAGGGAAGACTTTAGTCTTGGTTGGTGATACCAACCGGGACTAAAGGGGCTCGCAGGCCCCCCAGCCTGACGCAACCCCTTTAGTCCCGCTTCGTATCACCAACTGGGACTAGTGATCCCATTTGAACCGGGACTAATACTGGCCGTGCCCCACGTCGCTTCTATCCGTTGGAACCGGGACTAATGCTCACATTAGTCCCGGGACCAAACCCTGCCGGGACTAGTGCTCCGGATGAAAGGTCGGCTTTGCACTAATGACCTCACCTCGCGGCCCAGACGCGACACCGATGGTCGACAATGGTATTTGTGGACCTGATATTTACTTACAAATACCATGGTAAATTTTGACCCGGACAAAAAAAAGTAGTTGAAACATACCCGAGAACTTCAGTGTAAACACCATGATAAGTTATGTACTATAGGCGTAATAGTTTATATAGTCGAGACGTGATAACTTTTGACCTGAAAAAAAAGTCGTCGAAACACACGAACATGGGATCAAGTTTCCAAGATCTCATTGCGACGGATTTTTTATATGAAAACGGTTTTTCCATTGGATCGATGGTTTGACCTACAAACATTTTAAAGTTTCGAAATGAAAAGAATCTTCTGCTGACATCATCTTTTGTCATTTAGTTGCATGCATGTATGAATCGTGAGTCAAGGCTCCACATACGAATCTTCAGGCACTACAAAGACCAGATTAGCATGCGTGCATGTGTGATTATCTAGGTAGGAAGAATGCGTTCGGATCTGTCGTTATGTTCGTCACGTTCGGTAGATAGCAAAGTCCTTTATTTTTATTTTTTACTTTCTTCTTGTGTATCCTTTTTATTTTTATTTTTTTCATTTCAATTTCTGAGACATTGTTTTGAAATTTGTGAACATGTTTTGAACCCGCAAACACTTTTTGAAATCACGAACAATTTTTCTAATTCGTGAAAAAATTCCAAATCCACAAAGATATTTTTCCTAGTTTGTGAACATCTTTTGAATTCAAGGAATTTTTAGAATTTTTATTTCACCTCCATTTTTCTAATTCGTGAAAATTTTCCAAATTCCTAAAGATATCACAAACATTTTTTACTTCACCTATATTTTTAAATTCATGAACAAATTTTGTATTCAAGGAATTTTTAGAAAACTTAATGAGCATTGACAGAATTCATGATCATTTTTTCGAATTTGAAAACTATTTTTGAAGTTCGTGGACAGTTTTTTTTAAGTCCTGGACATTTTTCAAACTCATGACATTTATCAAAATTAATTAACATTTTTTTGAATCTTGTACATTTTTTGAGTTTGCCATTTGTTTTGAATATATGAACATTTTTCGGATTTTGCAAATATTGTTTAATCCGCGAACAATTTTTCAAAATGGCAAACTGTTTTTAAATTTCGGAACATTTTTTGTCCAATTCATGATTTTTTTTCTCTAATATACTAACATTTGTTTTCCTAAATTCGCCATCTGTTTCGAAATTTGGAACTTTTTAAAATGTTGAATTAATTTAAAGAAGAAACAAAATAAGGAAAATGAAATGAAAAAAATTGGGGCACCTCCCATAGCACATGAGACGGCCCAAAATAGCGCGCTGGGGGAGTGTGGGTTGCGCATTGTGAGCCAAATAGGAGCTCTCTCGTTTGTGTATGGCCCCTGCTACCAATCATCCGGTTGATAATTGCCACCGCCGCTACGCCTTGCAATAGATTCATGATAATCCCTTTGTAAACAGATTTGCCATAGATTTTGGGACCGGAGCCTAAAAGCAACTAAAGCGGTTGTTCTTGACGAACCGCGTGCGCGTAGATGCGGCGGAGGCGGTTTCAAAACCGCCTCCGTTGTGCCGAGAATTAGCAACATATGCTTTGACCATAGCAGTGTTGGGGGAGGAGGAGGAGCATTGAAAGGAACAAGCAAGTACAAGAGGAGGGGGAGAAAGGAAGGGGGAGGAAGAAGAGGGGGGGGGGGGGGGAGTTGGTAGGTATTTTGGCTGGCGACCATAGCAGTAGCGCTGGCTACCAATGCGCGCTACTGCTATGGTCGCCAGCCAAAATATCTACTGCTAAGTTCTACTAGCTATAGCGCCGGTAGCAAAAACACGCTACTGGAAAAAGTGTATACATAGAAGAAATAACAGTAGCGCGTTTCTGAAAAAAGGCGCTATAGATCCTGATTTAATGGCCCACGCTGCTAATATTTTTTTGATTTGGTGGTGTGGTGTGGCACACTTACCAGTAGCATGTGCAAAAGAAACAAGCGCTGCTACTAATCTGTACCGGTAGCGTTCTTTGTGCCCAGCGCTATGGGTAATTACCAGTAGCGTGGGGGCACAAACAAACGCTACTGGTAAACTTCTATATATAAGCATTTTTCTGGTAGTGTCTCTTTGAAGTTGGTCATAAGACTGAACTTGAAACATGCATGTATGTACTAATGATCATGCAAATGTACATAGTATTACCTATATTCGTCGTATGTACTGGTGGGCAGAAGAAACAAGTACTCGTGTACTATATCAATCATTGGTGAGCAGATGATCACCACTGTTTGCAAACTGCACCTGCAGTATGTTGTTTCCTCCATGCACCCAAATTACATTCAGTGTCAACTCCTAATTATTCACTCAATTTAGTTATCCAACACCGAAAAGGGTGAAAGCAGATAGATAGATAATAGCATTGCCATGCGTTGGTGAGAGAATGTATGCCCAGAGGGAGAGAGTCAAAACATTCACTCTGGTCGAAGACAAACCCTGATGAACCTATTCTATTCAGTGATGGCCCTTAAGAAAGAAAGAGTAACAACCAACAGTAATTTGCGTAAATCGAAAGGATCAAATTGACATGGTAAATAATATATAGTGAATGAAAGGCGAAACGATTCAGTTTCCCCGGATCAGCAGGAACCACGGATCAACCAAACTATGAACCATTAATTACATACAGATACAGGAGTACAGGATGAACAGAAACCATGAACCATTACATACTATATATACACTACCGAGAATCAGAAGGACACTACCGAGAGACAAGAGAAAGCATGCATGAACCATTACATACATATAGATACAGGACGCAACTGGGCAACACGTACTACATGCATGCAGCGTACGTACTACTCGGCGGCGGCCTTCTTTAACTTGGAGGACTTGAAGTTGCCGGCCTTGTGGGCGGTCTTGTTGTTCTTGGGGAGCAGCACGGGGTTGATGTAGGGTACGACGCCGCCCTGGGCGATGGTGACGCCGGCGAGCAGCCTGCTGAGCTCGTTGTCGTTGCGGATGGCGAGAAGCAGGTGGCGAGGGGTGATGAGCTTCTTCTTGTTGTCCTTGGCAGCGTTGCCGGCCATCTCCAGGACCTGCATGCATGCATGCGATGCGATTCAAGAATCAAGAGGCGACCCACCAGAAAGGAAAGGAAGCCGGCCGCTCAATTAAAGTCGTCAACCGTGGCGTGGAAGTGGAACACGAGGAGAAGAAGGGAGATGGTCGAGGAGGGAGGGAGGAAGGGAGGGGAAAGGAATCGGATCGGTTGTGACCTCGGCGACGAGGTACTCGAGGACGGCGGCGAGGAAGACGGGGGGCCAGCGCCGCGACGCGACGCGCATAGCGGCCCTGCCTGAGGTACCGCCCGACGCGGCTGATGGGGAACTTGATCCCGGCCTTGAGGGGTCGCGACACGCCTATGTTCCTCAGCGCGCATCGTATCCTCTTCTTTACTTCTTCTTCTTCTTTTCTCAGGTCGGCCGGCGACGGGGAACTAACTGCAGACATCGTGTTATTTTGGCGCTGGATCGGAAGGAACTGCTCTGTTGGTGGATTGGATTTGGATGGGCGTCGAGGGCGCGGGTCTCCTTCCTTTATATGTGGGGCGCGATCCGTGGGAGGGTCAAATCCTCCAATCATAACGCTCGTGCGTGCGTGTGTCCAGTTACCATGCACGATCTCTCCATTACGTGCATGGGCTATGTACGTAGTGCGTGGTTTCTTCTTCTCTTTTTTCTTCTTTTCATCGTTTTTCTTCTTGTAGTGTGTGGGAAACGAAATTCGAAATTTGGGGGACCGGCCGGGAGAATGATGCATGGATAAACGAAATTCATTTACAGCTTTGTTTGGCACCTTCGGTTTCATTTCATTTGTTTCTGCACGGCTCGCTTGGCACCCAGGTTTTCATTTCATTTGGAGGATCTCATCTGGTGGGATTTGGATTTCAAGCCCATTTTTTCTTGTTTGGCTGCCAGGGGATTTTTTAAATGAATGCCATGTTTGGCTGCTATTTTCAATTGTAACTAGCTGGGTGACAGCGCGGCTAGATTTTGAATTTACACATAGAGTTTGAGTAATGATATGTATTTACCTTCCTACCTTCCTTTTTCGATGACATCTATCATATAATTAACGTTTTACGGCGTTACAACTTGAGGAAAACTATCATGTATTTGGAGTAGCAAAACCTTTGAATTTATTGTTTTTCTTGGGGTAACAAATTATCTTATTTTCATATTGGAAGGACAATATATGATCGAAGGAAGTTGGGCGGTACATGCAAAATTGACATCCATGCAAAATTTATAGTGAAGTTGGAAAAATGATTTCTTTTTTCTTACGGAAAATCTATACAAAGTAAATAAGATCAATTATCATAATATGTAAAAAAACACATCCATTGATTAGTAGGTGAATTTGGGCCCATGCAAAATTGACATCCATGCAAAATTTATAGTGAAGTTGGAAAATGATTTCTTTTTTCTTACGGAAAATCTATACAGAGTAAATAAGATCAATTATCATAATATGTAAAAAACACATCCATTGATTAGTGGGTGAATTTGGGCCCTGAGAAATTTATGGATATTGCTTCCAATTGTTTACAAACATAGTTGATTTTCCTACCAGTAAATGTATACCTTTCAAATTCACTTCTAAACCTCAGTCATTATAATTAGGACCCATTATAGAATTAAAAGAGCATATTCTAGCCAATGAATGTGATAGCTTATCTTTTCGTTGTTCTCTTCGTCTCCCCGGTCATGAGCCCAATTAGCTCCTTAATACCATATCTCATTGTGGTCTTAGTTCCCACGATATGCATGATGGCGTGTGTTTATGGTCATATGGTTTGTATTGTACTTCTACATTTTAGCATGTACATGCGAATATGCACATATGTCTCATTCTAACATATTTATACAACTATATTCGCTTTTCTTCTCTTTCATCTTTTATTGTGTTCTCTCATCTCCCTCATTTCTTCCAGCAAATAAAATCTAATTCGATTTGTTTGCTCATCAGTCGATCGGTCTCCTTCAACATAATTACTATTGCAAATCAATGTCACTGAATATACTTCAATGTGATACTCATATATACTCTAGTCTAGAGTTGTGCAAGTTTCCAATGATGTATGTGTTACTCTCTCATCTCGTCATTTCTACCCAGAAATAAATATTGAATCGATCTAATTAAATTCATCAAGTATAGACGACAATTGGCATATTCACAGGTTCTCCTAGAGTTGTACTTCTTTTTCATCATGATGTACTGTCCTTCTCCACATGTTCCAAAATATTTGGTGCATATTATTTGGAGTTTTTCGTTCATAATTTTAGCTACAATTTTCTTTGAGAACACATTAAAAATTAGTAAAATGATATATGACATTTTGCAGTCAGTACAACATTAATATTCTTACATCTCTAGTCCCTATACCTTTTTATATATTACTAGCAGATATGCCCGTGCGTTGCAACGGGAGGACCACGGTCCGACCAACAGCCAGTAGATAGCTTACAATGCGCAGAGAGACTCCCATAAAGATTTCGGCCTGCGACATGCAATTGACGTGACGATGGAGGTGGAGGGACGGCAATACAATCACGGCGGCGGTGGAGGGAAATAGAGGACAATCAACTCTAGAATAGCAACCACCAAACGTGTCTTCATGGACTCTTTTTGATTTATTGCAAAAAATACCTACCAGAATATCTCGTCTGACACGACAAAAGGCCTCCCAATCAAAATGCCATCTGCCAACATATCTTCTCAATCTCCCTTGTCACACAATTTGTTTTCCTCTTCATCCATCCAATCTAGCACACACAAGTAGTATCAATCCGGCAACGACACTTTGGGAGGCCTCGTTTGGCTATAATCGGGGCAGAATCACGTATTTAATCAGGATCATTAAATTAATATGCCTGTATCGTGAATCCTTTCTGACATTATGAATTCTAATTGGCCCCTTCTCTTCCCTTATTCTCATTAAGAATTCTAATTGGCCCCTTCTCTTTCCTTAATCTCATTTTTAATTCTAATTGCCAACATTAGCGGCGTCGCTGCATGCATGCAACAGCCATCTTTTCCTCCTATTAAATTTCACCACGAATGTCTCATGAACCGTGGATCTCTTTCCTTATTAATTTGAACAGGCAAGCGTCGCTGCGTACATGCCAACACAACCAATTTGGTCATATCTTTTCCTCAGATTAAATTTCACCATGAATGTCTCACGAAACTCGTGGATCTCTTTCCTTATTAATTCTCTAGCCGGCTTATTAATTCGAACCCGTGAACGTATATAAACAGTTGTGATTGTGTGCAAAGGAGCAAGGCGGTAGTAATATAATAGATATGGCACCTCCTTTTTGTATGCAAACGTGATTTTGTGGGAGTTCGATCCCCCATTTTTTTGCACTGGAGACGGATGGCCTGAGGCCCAAGCAGGCACATGGCGTGAGGCGTTTAGGAATAGAGGCCGAACTAATCTATTTCCACATATATTGAATGCGGGTTTATACTTAAAAATATCAGGGGCTTCTTTTTAAAATTTACATGACGGACTAAGAATACCTATTTGCTTTATTAGTAGGGTTTATACTTAAAAATATCAGGGGCTTCATTTTAAAATTTACATGACGGACTAAGAATACATATTTGCTTTATTAGTAGGCATAGATTTATCAAAGTTATAAAGCTTGACCGCATGCTTAGTTATGCGCATTATAGACAAAATTATTTTGCTAATATCTTTGGCCCACTCTTTGCTAAGTGCGTACCAATCTATCTCTTATTTTAAAATCTGGGGAGAGAAAGTTTGTATGATTTCCTAATAAGGCCAAAAAAGAGTACATATTGATTTATCTACTAATAAAATCATTCTCAGATTACATCAACGCATGCATTCCTTTTTTAACCGATCAGTGCATGTATTATTTTTTTAAACTATCAGCGCATGTATTCTGCTCGGACTTTGTTTTGTTTTAGGATGTTCACATGTATTCTGTCCGGACTCTTTTTTTTTGTTTATAATACTCTGTTCAGACTTGTTGGGTATATTGATTAGATTGGAAACATAGGTTAGACTAGGAAATATTCTGGCTTGCCTTGTACTCCAATTAAATCATGTACTCCTTTATATATGCCCACGAGGCTCAAGCAATACATCAACTATTCCGCCAATCCCTCTCTCCCTTCTAACATGGTATCAGCCTAATCGATCCTAAACCCTATCCGCCGCCGTCGCTTCCGCACCCTCGCGCCGCCCCCGGGGCGATCGGCCTCCATGACCGCCGTCGGGGGCCGCGCCGCGCCGTACCTAGGGTTCGTAGGCCGGTCGTGTTGACCGGCTGCCCTAGAGAGTCTTTTCCCGAGCCCTTGCTCGGGCTTTTCTCTCTCTCGCCGGTCGCTTTGATCGGCGTTTACTGTTTGGTTTTCCGATCTAAAATCGGGTTGTGTCGCCCACCGCCGCCGTCGACCTCCGCGCGCCTCTACTTTGACCCCGGCGCGACCAGCCGGCCTCTCCTCCGACCCAGCGGCCATGCGCGCCGCGGCGGCCCGTCAGGGCCAGCCGCCGTCCGTGCGTCGGTCCGCCCGTCGCCCTGCGCCGGCCATCACCGCCATGTCCCTGAGTTCAGCGCACCCAACCACCGATCGAGCAACGGGCTGCCGTTGCGTCGCCCCGTCGGGCCAGAGCGCCGCCGCCCTGTGGCTCTCCCCGTGGCTGCACTGATCCGCGCCGCCGCTGCGTCGCCCCTTCGGGCCGTAGCGCCACGGCACGTGGTCCCCGCCGCCGCCCCGAGACCGTTCCCGTGGTTGCACCAACCCGCGTGCTGCCGCTGCGTCGCCCCTTCGGGCCGTAGTGCCGCGGCCCGCGGTCAACTGCCTGTAGGAGATATGCCCTAGAGGCAATAATAAATGTTATTGATTATCTCCCTGTTCATAATTAGGTTTATGTTCCATGCTATAACTGCTATGGTTCTCGAGTCTGGAAATAAAACGAGGCTCGGAGGAAGACTCATATGCACGTGTCGAATAATAAATGATAAAATGTATTCCTAGTCAAGCCTCTATGACTGGCTCAAGTATTGCATGATGATCCTGTTTTCCTGATCATGGGCATGACTATGCCAGCAATTTTGAGGGCACAATGTTAACAGAACATTTGTGTTGAATCGACCCGATTGATGTTATGCTATGAGGTTCTTTCGTCACAAGTTAATGGTTAATAACACAGAGATGGTTAATGTTTGCATGATTCCTTAGACCATGAGAGTATCGAGTTTCTTCATGCTTGCTTCTTGAACTTTGGGGTTTGTTAAACGTCATCCGTAAATGGGTGGCTATTACGGCGGCTTACGGGTTCATGGAAAAGTGTGTCAAGTAACTTGATAGCTCAAGATTGGGATTTGCTCCTCCGGCGATGGAGAGATATCTCTGGGCCCTCTCGGTGTTACGGTATCCATCATCGTCTGGCCAGACACTTTGTGATTTGATCACGCGGATGCCGGAACATGGTAACGAGAAAAGAGAACAATACCGGTAACGAGGTAACTAGCATAGTGGACAAGTGTTGATCCACGGGAATGCCAACATGTCTCACCTCGGGTATTTGTAACATATCACGAAGCAACAGGAATAGCACACGGCAACTGGAGGTTCACTCGAATATTCATTCGTGTGGGTATAGGGGTCAATATGGGTGTCCACGGCTCCGATGTTGATCATTGATCGGAAGGGGTTCCGTGTCATGTCTATACTTCACCGAACCTATAGGGTCACACGCTTAAGGGTCATCTATCTGCTGAATACTAGATAGGGAGTCTGAGAGAAAATCACCGAAAAAGTTTCGGACACCGAAAAGTTTCGGACAGCGGAAAAGTTCCGCAGAGAGAGGTCACCGGATGAGTTCCGGTGAAACTGAAAAGTTGTTTCAGGGGATACCATTTAGTCAAAATGGTTTCCGCACATGCCTGATAATTCTTGGAGGATACCAGAATCATTCTGGAAACTTCTGGGAATTTTCTGGAAGAAAAACCGGAAATGTTCCGGGGCTGCCGGAACCGCTTCAGATGCTTTTCGCAGATGAAATCACTAAACTGGAATTGTTCCAGAACGCATTGAAAATTATTTTAGTGGGTACTGGAAATGTTCTAAGCCCACATAAATATTTTCAGTTCGAACGGACGCTGAAAAATGTCGTCGTGAATAGTGAAAGTGCTTTTTGGGAATTTTATGGAAAGCACCTTTTTGGAAATTCCAAAAGGGCCTTCTAGAAGGGGAAGGAGGGCATGGCACCTCATGGGGGGGTCCCCCCCCAAGGGTGGCCGGCCAAGGAGGTGGAGCACCATGGTGCTCCACATGGCACTCCCATATGGCATATTCCCTTTTGGAAAGGGATATTCCAAGGGCACTTTGGGGTTTTTGTGTGACAATTTTACCCCTTGGCTAGCCTATATATAGGAGTGATCTTGGCAGCCATTTCCCCATCCTTAGCTCTCACACAAGCCATGCATGATCTGGCATTCTCTCTCCCTCCCAGCGAAATAGTTTCGTAGAGCCGAAAGGCTGTCTGGGTTCCGGTGGGAACTAGTTCTGGACGGCGAAGCCCTGCCGGATAGATGACACCGTATGTGTGCAACTCTGTAGAGAGGTCGTAGTTTCGATCTTAGTGCCCGAGGGGATGTTCGAGAGTGCCTCCCGAAGGGCTGTCCAAGTGACGGTCCGAGTTCTGTGAGTCCTCCCGAAGGGCTGTCCGAGTGACCGTTCGAGTTTCGAAGGTCCTCCCGAAGGGCTGTCCGCGACATCGTCTGGGGGACTGTTCGACAGCCTCCCGGAGGGCTGTCCGAAGGGAAGACGAGGGTATACATCCTCGCGGTTGGGAGGTTGTAAATCCTAGCTGCGGGGATCTACACCGCCGATCGTCATCGACTCTACTTCCGCTGCGCTTCGAGTCGGTAACGAAAATGATCAAACCTTGTATGCAGTCTCCATAGTGGTCCTGGGCTGGTGCGTAGGTCGGAAAATTTTTGTTTTCTGCTGCGTTACCCTACAGTGGCATCATGAGCCGTGCTATGCGTAGATGCAGGTTGCGATCTAGAATACATGGAGATGTATGGGTGTTGCACAATATAATTAGGTAGTAGATGAGTTCTATTACTGAAAATTATTTGTGCGGGTAGCAGATGAAATCTGTTACCCGATGTTCTTGTTGCTTCCCTTGAATTTGCGTAGTCCTGATCTTGACAGCATTGTGGAATCTCACAAAGTTCTGGCAATCCGCGATCCTTTCATGCTGCTCCTGAGTATGCTGATTGACAGATTAACGAAGTGCTAACAGTTCTTTGGGTTCCACTTTAGTCAAAGAAAGATGGATGTTTCGCAGACGAAAGGGCAATGCAGATATGATCTGCACGGGGGTCATGCGTATGACGAAGTTTAGTATGGGGCTCGAGATTTTATTATCTCGGTTTTCATACACCCTGGAAAGTTAATCTAGCGACTTGAATTATCATACTTGATGATGGACGTTGGTAGCTTCGGTTTGTTTCGAAACCTTAGAAGCCACGTAAAACAAGTTTTTGCATGAACCGATTAGAGGCGTCTAACTTGGTTTTGCAGGAGGGTTTGCATGTGCATATGATGTGGTATAGCAGTGCTCATAATAATTTGATTATGTATGAGATGACTATATGATGTAAATTAATTAACATGACCTGCGTGTCATGATTTGGCATGATGGCTGGAGCCATATGATTGCACTTTAAATGACCTGCGTGTCAACCTTGTGTAATGCATTATTTTATTAGCTATAGAGATAGCAATATTATTTGGTGCATCGACAAGGTGGTGGAAATCTTCGCGAAGGTGATCACCGACGTGAATGCCGAAGACGAAGGAATACAAGACTTCTCCGTCAGAAAGGGCCATACTTTCATTATGAATGAGATGTATGTTATGAATATTGATAATAATACATTACCTCTGGGTTTACTTTCATAATTCATTTTAGAGTTTCATACACTCTAGGCCTTTGCACAATGTTTGTTGCAAAAGAATTGTTCATAGAAGAACAATTGTTGTTCAGTATTATGAATAACATGAGGGCCATACTTCCATCATCGATGGGACGTATGTTATGAATATTGATGGTAATATGATACATCCATAACACTAACGCTAAATGTCATAAGACTAAAAGAATACCACACAAGTGTGGCACTGCATTTGGTCACATTGGAGAAACCCGCATGGAAAATTCCATTATGATGGATTTTTGAAGTCGTTTGATTTTGAATCACCTGACACTTGCAACTTTCCTCCGAAAAGTGAAGTGACTGAAATACCGTTCACAGGCAATAAGGAACGAGCAAAGAACTTATTGGTGATCATACATTTTGATGTATGTAGTCCGATAAATGTTGTTGCAAGTAGTGGATTTATCTATCTTCAGAAATGACTCAAGTAGATATATGGATATTTACTTGATGAGACGTAAGTCTGGATCTTTTGAAATCATTTGAAAGGTTTTCAAAATAAAGTAGAAGTTATTGTAACAAGAAAATTATGTTTCTACAATTCGATTGCAGAAAGAAATATTTGAGTTACAAGTTTAGCGAATGTTTGATGAGTTGTGAAAAGAGTTTCATAACTTACACCACCCGGAACACCACTGTGAGTGGAAAGTCCGTGAAGATGTAATCGAACCATTTATGACATGGTAAGATCAAAGATGACATAAATAAATTTGCCATTATCCCTTTTAAAAGGTGATGCTTTAGAGACTACGGCTTTTACACTGAAAAGAGCTCCATCAGGTCTGTTGAAATGACACCATGGTATGGTACGCCCAACCATGTTATATCTTTTCTTAACATTTGGAATATGGGGCTTGTGTAAAAGGTTACAAACCTATTCCAAATCAGACAAGTGCTACTTTGTAGGTTATCCCAAGTCATTGGGTATTCCTCCCTCACTATACCGAGGCAAATAGGTTTGCCACAAAGAACGGTATGCTTTTAAAGAGAATTGTTCTTGCAAAAGGTGAGTGGGAGGACAGTGCAACTTGACGAGATAACCAGTATCTTCGTCATCAGGTCAAAGGAAAGGAACCTTGGAAGTGATTCCGGAGTTTCCTACTGCGACTGATACGGAAGTCTCTACAATAAAATGTATGGACTTCAGTCGAACTTGCAGCTGAACCACGTAGGCAAGGCTCGTGCAAACCTCTCAGGTGCGCAAACGAGATATTGTTGTTAGACAACAGTATACCTACGATACACAAGGAAGCGTTGATGGGCCCTGACTCCGGAATTGGCTAAATGCCAATACAATCCGAGATAGTTTCCATATAAGTGATTCAAGATTAAAACCTTGATACACCTTTCGGAAGACTTAGAGTCTGACGAATATTTATGGAACTTAAAACTGATACGGATAAAAATGTTTTATCCATAAAGCTCGACTTGTTGCAATATACAAGTTCAAGGAGTTGACTACGATGAGATTGTTTCACCGTAGCGATGCTTAAAGTCGGTTCGGGTTGAACTAGCAATTAATACATATTTCAGTCATGAGATATGAAACATGGATGCCAAAAGGATTTCCATAAGATGGAAATGCAACCTAGGACTTGTGAGTGATACAGTCCAAAGTATTTTGTCGATCCAGAGGATGCTAGTGAATGTGCATACTTCAGAGTTCCAGCAATGGACAGAAGAGAGAAAAATGGAGTTGGAATCTTCGCTTTGATGAAATGGTCAAAAAGGTTTTGACTTCATCAATGGGTAACGAAGATGCTTATGATTCAAGAAAGTAAGTGGGAGCATAACAAAATTTCTAAAAACCGTTGTGTGCTTGACACATTGTTAATTGGAAATAAATTTCTTGACACGAATTAGGACTTCATTTGAAAATAGTTTTTCGATGAAGTGCTTGGGCTAAATAGCCTTTATATTAGGCATGATGATCTATGGAGATAGATTTACCTAATGGGGCTGAGCAAAGATACATATTGACAAGATGCTAAAACCTTTTAGCATTAAAAACGTCAAGGAGTGATTCTTGCCGAAGTCACATGGAAAGAGTTTTTGCAAGACTCGGTGTCCCAAAACACTGATGAGCAAAATACATGATGGAGATTCCACACACTCTTGTGTTTGGATTAATCATGTATTCCATGGTATGTAAAAACAACCAGATATGTCCAATACTCCCAAAGTTGTTGCAAGTATAGATACCAAAGTGATCAAAAGTACTGATCATGGGACAACAGTGAAAAAGGGTCATTAAGTACTATAGTAGCACTGATGACATGTTTTCTCGCAAGCGGAGATCATGAAGAGTTCGTTTTAAAAGGTTACATCGATACAGTCTTCATCCATGCTCCAAGCAATTTTCGATTTATGTTAAGGGTTTTGTGCAATACACAATATGGTGGCACGGTAGTTGGAAATTGTTCCAAACAAGTTACTGTGGCGAATTCTATAACAGAGGCAAAGTATGTTGCCGCCTTTAAAAGCGACAAAGAAGATGTTGAATCATATAGTTCATTCATGAACTTAGTATGGTTCCAAGATGGCTTTTGTCAATGGGACACTACTGCAAGTAGTTGCTCCATAACTCAGTCTGAGGAATCCAGGTTCGACCTGTGATTCGCATACATACCAAGCCAAGTCCACACAAAATATGAATTTTGTGAAAGCGTGAAGACGCGAGGATATGCAAAGATACACACGGAGCTGAAGTCGTCAGATCCGTTGGACATTCAGGCTATACCACAAGCGAAGCATATTTACACCGGTGTGCCATAGGTGTAAAGTGCATTAGCATTAACTAGATTATTGACTCTAGTGCAAGTGGGAGTCTGTAGGAGATATGCCCTAGAGGCAATAATAAATGTTATTGATTATCTCCCTGTTCATAATTAGGTTTATGTTCCATGCTATAACTGCTATGGTTCTCGAGTCTGCAAATAAAACGAGGCTCGGAGGAAGACTCATATGCACGTGTGGAATAATAAATGATAAAATGTATTCCTAGTCAAGCCTCTATGACTGGCTCAAGTATTGCATGATGATCCTGTTTTCCTGATCATGGGCATGATTATGCTAGCAATTTTGAGGGCACAATGTTAACAGAACATTTGTGTTGAATCGACCCGATTGATGTTATGCTATGAGGTTCTTTCGTCACAAGTTAATGGTTAATAACACAGAGATGGTTAATGTTTGCATGATTCCTTAGACCATGAGAGTATCGAGTTTCTTCATGCTTGCTTCATGAACTTTGGGGTTTGTTAAACGTCATCCGTAAATGGGTGGCTATTACGGCGGCTTACGGGTTCATGGAAAAGTGTGTCAAGTAACTTGATAGCTCAAGATTGGGATTTGCTCCTCCGGCGATGGAGAGATATCTCTGGGCCCTCTCGGTGTTACGGTATCCATCATCGTCTGGCCAGACACTTTGTGATTTGATCACGGGGCTGCCGGAACATGGTAACGAGAAAAGAGAACAATACCGGTAACGAGGTAACTAGCATAGTGGACAAGTGTTGATCCACGGGAATGCCAACATGTCTCACCTCGGGTATTTGTAACATATCACGAAGCAACAGGAATAGCACACGGCAACTGGAGGTTCACTCGAATATTCATTCGTGTGGGTATAGGGGTCAATATGGGTGTCCACGGCTCCGATGTTGATCATTGATCGGAAGGGGTTCCGTGTCATGTCTATACTTCACCGAACCTATAGGGTCACACGCTTAAGGGTCATCTATCTGCTGAATACTAGATAGGGAGTCTGAGAGAAAATCACCGAAAAAGTTTCGGACACCGAAAAGTTTCGGACAGCGGAAAAGTTCCGCAGAGAGAGGTCACCGGATGAGTTCCGGTGAAACTGAAAAGTTGTTTCAGGGGATACCATTAAGTCAAAATGGTTTCGGCACATGCCTGATAATTCTTGGAGGATACCAGAATCATTCAGGAAACTTCTGGGAATTTTCTGGAAGAAAAACCGGAAATGTTCCGGGGCTGCCGGAACCGCTTCAGATGCTTTTCGCAGATGAAATCACTAAACTGGAATTGTTCCAGAACGCATTGAAAATTATTTTAGTGGGTACTAGAAATGTTCTAAGCCCACATAAATATTTTCAGTTCGAACGGACGCTGAAAAATGTCGTCGTGAATAGTGAAAGTGCTTTTTGGGAATTTTATGGAAAGCACCTTTTTGGAAATTCCAAAAGGGCCTTCTAGAAGGGGAAGGAGGGCATGGCACCTCATGGGGGGGGTCCCCCCCCAAGGGTGGCCGGCCAAGGAGGTGGAGCACCATGGTGCTCCACATGGCACTCCCATATGGCATATTCCCTTTTGGAAAGGGATATTCCAAGGGCACTTTGGGGTTTTTGTGTGACAATTTTACCCCTTGGCTAGCCTATATATAGGAGTGATCTTGGCAGCCATTTCCCCATCCTTAGCTCTCACACAAGCCATGCATGATCTGGCATTCTCTCTCCCTCCCAGCGAAATAGTTTCGTAGAGCCGAAAGGCTGTCTGGGTTCCGGTGGGAACTAGTTCTGGACGGCGAAGCCCTACCGGATAGATGACACCGTATGTGTGCAACTCTGTAGAGAGGTCGTAGTTTCGATCTTAGTGCCCGAGGGGCTGTTCGAGAGTGCCTCCCGAAGGGCTGTCCAAGTGACGGTCCGAGTTCTGTGAGTCCTCCCGAAGGGCTGTCCGAGTGACCGTTCGAGTTTCGAAGGTCCTCCCGAAGGGCTGTCCGCGACATCGTCTGGGGGACTGTTCGACAGCCTCCCGGAGGGCTGTCCGAAGGGAAGACGAGGGTATACATCCTCGCGGTTGGGAGGTTGTAAATCCTAGCTGCGGGGATCTGCACCGCCGATCGTCATCGACTCTACTTCCGCTGCGCTTCGAGTCGGTAACGAAAATGATCAAACCTTGTATGCAGTCTCCATAGTGGTCCTGGGCTGGTGCGTAGGTCGGAAAATTTTTGTTTTCTGCTGCGTTACCCTACACTGCCGCCCCGAGGCTGCACCGACCCTCGCGCTACCGCTGCGTCACCCCGTCAGGCCGTAGTGAGCGTGGCACGCGGTCCCTGCAACCGTCCTGAGGTCTTTCCTGCCGTCTCCCTAACCCGCGCGCTGCCGCTGCGTCGCCCCTTCGGGCCGTAGCGTCGCGGCGCGCGGTCCACTCCTCCGTCCCCGCACGTCGACTTCTACGTGGTATGCGTCGCGCCGCCTCCCTATGCGCGGGAACGCCACCATCCGCGCCGGTCCTTGTCACGTTGTCGGGTTCTTCCTCGCCCACTTTGAGCACTGTCATCGCGCTTCTGACCTAGCTGCCGCCGCCGCCGCTCTTCTTCCCAGTCCACGGCGACTACCTCGACACCGGCCACCCCGACTCGACATCGACCACGGCATCCCTTGCACGGCTACCTCAACAACGGCTACACCACCCTACGCTCTCGGCTACATCGACATCGGCACAAAGGGCTACCGCCTTGCTTGAGCAACTTCGTCGGTTTCCACTCCAATCACGACTTCGCGATGCATTGACCGGTACGACTGGGGGGGGGGGGGGGGTCCGTCGGTTCGGATTCTTCTCCAGTCTCACCGTCTGCGTCGCTACCGTTGGGACTGCGGGGGGATGTTGAGTATATTGATTAGGTTGGAAACATAGGTTAGACTAGGAACTATTCTGGCTTGCCTTGTACTCCAAGGAGATCATGTACACCTATATATATGCCCATGAGGCTCAAGCAATACATCAACTATTCCGCCAATCCCTCTCTCCTTTCTAACAGGACTCTTCCACTATTTCTTCAATCTACATGCATGCGTTTTATTGGAACACATACATGTGTTTCGTCTGGTGCATCTAGTCCTTCAATGGACTCTTGCTGGTCTATATAGATTCATTAAGTCTCAGCTGTTCTTCTTTAGTAGCCTCGTCTATTTTATTTGTCTTCCACATACAGATCTATATAGATTGATTCATTAAATCTCTAGCGTCCCCTGCTCCTCCGGCGGCCAATCAAACCTGCCCGCCTGTGGCGCACTGCTCCTTCGGCCGCCCCTTTTCTCCCTCACCGTGTACGATGGCGAGACTAACTTACGAGGTATCCCTCCCTCCTTCACGGGATCCTCTTATCCAGTCACCTTATTCGTGGGCTCCTCGACACATAGGTGTTAAACATGTAACGTAGAGATATAGTTGTTAGGATAGTAACAACCGTGATCTCTATCTTGTTGTAACAAACGATGTATATCCGGCTGTGCCGAGGTGCCCTAGAGCATGTATATATAAACCCCCAAAGGCCATCGGTATTAGATGAGCCGATCCAATCTCCTTCTCTAGTTTTCACATGGTATCAGGCCCTCTCGCTTAACAGCACGATGGGTTCTCCTTCCGCTCCTGCGACTTCCTCCGCCCTCATGACCAGCCTTTCCCTGCCCGCATCCTTCTCTTCACCGGCCGCCGCCGCTGCTCCTGCGCCATCTGCTTGCCAAATCACTGCCAAGCTCTCCTCCACCAACTGTGGAAGGCTCAAGTTCTTCCTCCCCTCCGCATCGCCAACGCCACCGGCTACATTGACGGCGGCATCCCTGCTCCTGATCAGCTCCTTCCACCCGATGACAAGGCCCTCCAGGCGCCTAGTCCGGCGTACGCGGTCTGGTACAAGCAAGACCAGATCGTCGTCAGCTACTTGTTGGCCTCCCTTACCGACGATATCCTGACGCAGGTGATTCGTTTTGACACCTCTCGAGCCATCTGGACTCACCTCGAGGAGATGTACTTCTCGCACACTCGTGCACAAATTGTGCAGATCAAACTGGACATGGCGAATTTCCGCAAGGGAAACCTCTCCATGGTGGACTACTTCAACAAGATCCGCATCAACGCTGATCACCTCGCTGCCGCCGGCCGGCCCATGCGTGATGAGAACATCATCACCGCCGTCGTCACCGGCCTCGACAGCGACTACGAGCCGCTCATCACCGCCGCCACCACTCGCCCCGACCTCATGACGCTGGGGGAATTCTACTCGAGCGCCGCCGCGAGTTCAACGCGGCCCGTTTGCATCAGGGCTCCGGTGTCTCCTCCGTCAACTACACCGCCAGCGAGAAGGGCGGGAACAACCGCGGCAGGGGCAACTATCGTGGCAAGGGCCGCGGCAACCCCGGCGATCACGCCGGCTACCAAGGCGGCAACAACAACTATCGCGGCAATAACCGCGGTGGTGACCAAGGGGGCAACCGCGGCCAAGACCGTGGTGATCGCGGTGATCACTGTGGTGGCGCTGAGGGTGGGCGTCCTCACTGTCAGATCTGCCGCAAGCCTGGTCATCTCGCGTTGGAGTGTTACCAGTGCTTCAACTTCGCCATCCAGCCACAGCAAACACGGATGGCCAACTTGGCTGCTGCATCACCGCCATCCATACTAGGTGATCCCACCTGGTACACCGACACTGGAGCAACAGACCACATCACGTCTGATCTGGACCGCCTCACCACCAGGGAGAAGTTCCCCGTCCGTGATCGTATCCATACAGCTGATGGATCAGGTTTGTCCATATCTCATCCTGGTCATGCTTTACTTCCGACTCCCTCTGCCACTTTGAAACTTCGCAATGTTCTTCATGTCCCCAACGCAGACAAAAATCTTCTCGCTGTTAATCGCCTTATTACTGATAATAATCCCTATCTAAAATACTATCCCACTTATTTTCTCATGAAGGATTTGATCACCAAGAGGGTTCGTCTTCAAGGCAGATGTGAGAATGGACTCTATCCAATTCGGCCATACTCTTTTCATGCTCTCTCTTCAGTCCGGCTCACAGCGGAAGATTGGCACTCCCGGCTTGGTCATCCGGCGTCTCAAGTAGTTCAGCACATTTTGTCCTCAAATAAGTTAGCTTCGTCGAATAGGACTTTGAATAATGTGTGCAATGCATGTCAGCAAGGAAAGTCACACCAATTACCTTTTTCTCGGTCATCCCATGTTTCATCTCTTCCTTTAGAGTTAATCTATTCGGATGTATGGGGACAAGCTAAGACTTCATCTAGCGGTTTCCAGTATTATGTATCATTTATTGATGATTATAGCAAATTCGTTTGGATCTATCTTCTTAAGAAAAAGAGTGATGTGTTCGATGTTTTCCGTGATTTCCTTGCTCACGTTGAACGACTTCTCTCTCGGAAAATTATTTGTGTTCAATCCGACTGAGGTGGTGAGTACGAAAAACTTAGCAATACCTTTTTTCGCCAACTTGGCATTGCTCACCGTGTCTTGTGTCCACACACGCATCAACAAAACGGTGCAGCAGAACGCAAACACCGTCATATTGTTGATATGGGGCTGTCTCTCTTATCTCATGCATCCATGCCCTTACGCTACTGGGATCATGCTTTCCTTTCTGCTTGTTATCTTATAAACCGGTTGCCAAGCCGTGTCATCAACAGCCTAAGTCCCAAGGAAAAATTGTCCCAAACAAAACCAGACTATGTGTCTCTTAGGATTTTTGGATGTGCATGCTGGCCCAACCTATGTCCTTATAATGATCACAAGCTTGCTTTTCGCTCCCATCAGTGTGTATTTATTGGGTATAGTATTCGTCATAAGGGATACAAATGTTTTCATACTCCTACTGGTCGAATCTATATCTCAAGAGACGTTGTATTTGATGAGAAAATCTTTCCCTTTGCACTACCCCCAACAGACCCAATCCCTCCCAGAATCTCGGAGCAGTCTATTCTTTTATTTCCTTTTGACCACATGAAATATGGATTACCTGTTCTGGATACTAACCTGGATGCAGGATCGTCGCCGCAGAGAATCCCGACCGACAGCTCTGGAGCTGTCTCCTGCTCGCGATCCGGTGCTGATCGCGCCTCGGATCCCGTGGCAGGTGCGGATAGCGACCCGCTGTCCCCACCGCCTGCTGATATGGGCGGGACCGCCTCCCTATCGGTCCACGTGGCTGGCTCGGTCGAGCCGGTCTCCCCGGTGCCCGACACGTCTGCGGGCGCAAACCCCACGGGCACCTCGCTTCCACACCGGTCGCCTGCGTCGGGTGGGTTCCCCGCGCCGGGCCCTGACGCTGGATCCCAGGAGAATCTGTCTCCGACTGCGCCCGCGCCAGGCCCTGACGCTGGATCCCAGGAGGATCTGCCTCCCACCGCGTCCTAGCCATGCAACGCGGGAGTCTCGGCGCCTGTCGCTGACACGGGATCCCATGCAGATCCGTCTGTCATTGCGCCTTCTGCATGCAATGCGGGATCTTCTGTGCAATCTGGATCTCGTGTGCATGCCATGACAACACGTTTTCGCGACCACACCTGGAAAAGGAAAGAGCGCACCGATGGCACTGTTTCCTATGATCCGACTCGTTGTGCGTTTCTGGTTACCCGTGAGCCTGTGGATCATCGTGAAGCTGCACGCTTCCCTGAGTGGCAACAAGCCATGCGTGTTGAGCTCGATGCACTGCCTGCAAATGGTACCTGGACATTGGTTCCTCCTCCGTCCAATGTCAACGTCATTGACTGCAAATGGGTATTCAAAATCAAGCGTCAGGCTGTTGGGTCCATTGATCGTTTCAAAGCTCGACTCGTCGCCAAGGGGTTCAAGCAATGTCATGGCTTGGACTATGATGACACGTTCAGTCCTGTGGTCAAGCCCGTCACCGTGCGTCTTGTCCTCTCCATTGCTGTGTCTCGTGGCTGGTTCTTACGCCAGTTGGACGTTCAGAATGCATTCCTTCATGGGGTACTTGAAGAGACTGTATACATGCGTCAGCCACCTGGATGTGAAGACCCGGTGCACCTCACTACTTGTGCAAGCTCCACAAGGCCTTGTATGGTCTCAAACAAGCACCGCGCGTGTGGTATTCTCATCTCAGCTCTCGCCTTCAAGAACTTGGGTTCGTACCATCCAAAGCAGATACGTCCTTGTTTGTATTTCACCATGCTGGCATCACGATTTTAATGCTTGTCTATGTGGACGATATCATTGTTGCTAGCTCCTCTGAAACTGCCACTGCCAAGTTGCTTGCTGATCTCAAGGCCACGTTTGCTCTCAAGGACCTTGGTCCGCTTCACTATTTTTTGGGTGTTCAGGTGATGTCCTCGCCAGGGGGAATTGTTCTCTCTCAGCAGAAGTACATTGGCGATATCCTTCACCGTGCCAACATGGCAAACTGCAAGATTGCAACCACGCCCATGTCCTCAAGTGAGAAGATCAGCAAGGACAGTGGGTCGCCCCTTTCTCAAGATGACAGCACAAAGTATCGAAGCTTGGTTGGTGCTCTACAATACTTGACACTCACGAGACCAGCCATTTCTTTTGCTGTAAATCGAGTTTTTCAATTTCTTCATACACCAACCACAGCACACTTCTCAGCAGTTAAACGCATTCTGCGATACTTGAAGCATACATGTGAGATGGGACTGTCAATACGCAAGTCTCCATCCATGCTACTCAGCTGTTTCTCAGATGCAGATTGGGCGGGATGCAGTGATGACTGGAGATCCACAGGAGGGTTTGCAGTATTTCTTGGTCCAAATCATGTTTCTTGGAGTTCAAGAAACCAAGCCACGGTCTCACGATCCAGCACAGAGTCAGAGTACAAAGCTCTTGCAAATGGTACAGCTGAAGTTATTTGGATACAGTCAGTTCTTGGAGAGTTAGGGGTCTTCATGTCACGGCCACCAGTTCTATGGTGTGACAACATGGGAACCACGTATCTATCTGCCTATCCAGTATTTCATGCTAGGATAAAGCACATAGAAGTGGACTTTCATTTTGTCAGAGAAAGAGTAGCCGCCAAAGCCCTTGACATCTAATTCATTTCCTCTAAGGAATAGGTTGCAGATATCTTCACTAAACCGTTGGCAGAGACACTATTTGTGTCAAACAGAGACAATCTCAACTTGATTGATAAAAGTTGAGATTGAGGGGGAATGTTAAACATGTAACGTAGAGATATAGTTGTTAGGATAGTAACAGCCGTGATCTCTATCATGTTGTAAGAAACGATGTATATCCGGCTGTGCCGAGGTGCCCTAGAGCACGTATATATAAACCCCCAAAGGCCATCGGTATTAGATGAGCCGATCCAATCTCCTTCCCTAGTTTTCACAATAGGGACAGGGATGCAAGGGGATCTGAGAGAAAGGTGCTTCGGCCTTGTTACAATTTAAGAGTTGTACCACCTTAGGCAATGTTCAGTTGTTTGGGATTTGTTCCCACCATGGAATTGATCACCATGTGGTTTGAGTGAAACCTCTGTCTGTCACTCCTATCCCTTTTAATCCCTGTCCACTTCAGGGATTGAATAGAATTTGTACAGGAATACAGTTTAACAGTTGCACTAAGTAAAGATTCATCTCTAAATTCAGTTTGCACATGGAAGGCTTTATATGTAGTGTAAGCATTGCACTGAGTAAACATTCATCTTCGAATTTAGTTTTTATAGGGAATATTTGATACGAATATTTAGGGAACATAGTGTAAGCTAGGCACATCCGCTGTTTCAGATATTATAGTGGAATATTCCAAAATACTCAAGACTTTGGGACTCACTAGTAGAGGAACCGCCTTTAGTCCCGGTTGGGAAGCGCCTTTAGTCCCGGTTCACCAACCGGGACAAATAAATTAGGACTAAAGGCCCCCACCCTTTAGTCCCTGTTGGCCACGACCCGGGACAAAATCTCTTCCACGTGGCCGGCAGCGCGCGCCGGTGGCTGGGGACCTTTAGTCCCGGTTGTTGTCACCAACCTGGATTAAAGGTTTAGGGGTTTAGAGTTTTAGGTTTTATGGTTTATTTTTCCTTTTGATTTTGTGTTTTCCATTTAATTCTTTTTCATTTCAAACATATTTTATGCTACTGCAGTCGTCAAGTGCCACTGCAGCGCACAAGCAGAGCGGCACACGGGAAGGATGACAACACAGTGCATGCAAGTGCCACGAAGCTGACTTCCGTTTGCAGCTGTCGCCCTTTCTTTATCCAAGCGGCGGGACGGGACGGGAGAGCCCCTCGACTTGACTGATATGACAACACCTCCACTGTCTCTTCTGCCGTCAAATTTCTCGTACAACCAAGCATACACACATATATATACAATTTGGTATATACAATTTCTCCTACAATCTGCAGATCATTACATGCAGGCATTAGGTGTAATGGTATTCTTCGTCGGGAGATATGACCTGCTCAAGCAAAAATCCCGCAATTTCCTTTTGAAGTGCTCGTATTGCGGTCCTTTGGTAGGAGCCCATCATGCATCTCCACCATCTTTAATTAAATAAGGAGAAAAATATGAATATATTAGTTGTGTGTATTTATATTAGATCATGATAAAAAAATGTGAATAGTGTCTACGTACCCAAAGATATCTTGCATCTTTGCTCCTTTCGGTCATAAAGCGAATGTTCTCGCAAACGTAGCATGCACATAAATTATTCCCCTTTGTCTGCCTCATGCACTTTACGAGAATAGAATTCAATCAGATAATAATCAAGCATGATAATGGTATTGAAACTAGAATTAAAGAGATGCGCGGACGTAGCTAGTACTACTTAAATACCTTGGGCCGTCGCCATTTCAGCTTTGGGCTCCATTCACCGACAACCTCTTCGATGAACTTCTCCAAACACTGCCCGACAAAGAAAATGAATAAAGGAGTTATTAATTACTTGATATCAGGAAATGAACTAAAGAGGCCGACATAGTGTGATAATGATTGAAATTACCTGTCGAGTATCAAAATCAGGCTGCTGTATTCTCTCGTCAGTTAGTGAGTCCAGTGCTTCAACAGTTCTCTCGTCAACTCTAATGATTAGCAAGATCCAATGGAAACTGCGCACACGTTTGTATAAGCGGGCATGCATAACTCATCAACTACACTTAACATCGAGTAAGCAAAATAGAATTTTTAGTACATGACAGTAACACTCACTTAAAGTTGTAAGGAAATAGTATTTCTGGTTTGGTATTTAGATCCTTCAATAACAATAGCAAGTTATTCTCTGTATCTTCTGTGTGGTCTTTTAACATAGTTGCATTAACGGTATTTGGGTCAATGAACCCAATGCCATAGACTCCATCTCTTTTCAATTCAAAAATCTTCATTCTCCATAATACCACACAAAAGAATATAGTGAGGATAATTACATGCAATGAACGAGCTGAGCTAGAGACTTAAATTACGGAAATAAATCACTTATAGACAATAGCAACTGAAGATAGATTTATCGAGTGCGTCTTGATTGAATAACTGAAAATTTCTGAAAACTCAATCCACACATCGTTTCCATGGAAGTAATGTTCTGGCCTGACTTTCACCATGAGGCTCTCTCGCCCGGCGTTAAAATCTCTCAGGTACCAGTCATGCAATATGCGCATTTGCGTTGATAGAAGCGGGACCTCCTCAGGCCTGACCAGAGGGTTCCCGGGGACAAATTTACATGCAAATTCAGTAGCCACGGGGAGTTCCTCGGTGCCTAGGAGTTGCTCAATACTGAGACCAAATTCTTTAGCAAGAGCGCCGGTTACCGCCTTATCGGTACTCACCTTGAGAGGGGGGATTGATTGCACTGCCTGTTCTCCGAGCTGGGGAACGGTTTTCCCGCTTTTATTACTATCTGTAAGGCTCGACTGCTTATTTTTTTGTTCATGATATGACTTGCTAATAGAGTGTTCACAGTATGATCGTCTTTTCTCCACAGGTGCCGGTTTAGCAAGATCCAAAAAGTGTTGTACGACTTTATCAGGTATTTTCTCCTTTGGCGGCGGGGGCGGTTTCTGTGCAAAATGGGCCTTCACTTCGGAAGCCATGACCGCGGCGGTTTCCTCCTCAGTCATGTCGTAAGCCAACTTCTTTTTGGCAGGAGGCTCGAGTTTGTTCTTTGGTGCTCTCTTCCTCTTTGGAGTCGGTTTCCTCCTCAGTTATGTATTACTTCTATGCAAATTTAACATTAGAATTATAAAAAAGTAAAAAATTAACATCCATTTAACATCCATCTTTCTAATATTTTTATTCATCCATCATTCTAACATACATCAATATATAACATCTACCCATCTACGTATCCATCTAACATTCATCTACACACAAAAATACATAAATCGATAACATTCATCTACACACAAAAATACATAAATTCATCTAACATCCACATGTCTGCACAAATCCATCTAAAATCCATCTATCTACATCCACTAGATAGCAAGCAGCGGTGGCGGCGGCCGGCAACTAGAGCAGAGCAAAGCAGCGAAGAAGGGAGGCGGCGGCGTGGCCGTGCGGTGGCCAAAACAGCGGTGGCAACCGCCGGGGCGTGGGCCGGGATGTGGGCGTGGGCGTGGCTGACGACGTGGGCATGGGCGTGGGAGGCAGCGACGTCGAGCGGGCGGCTAAGGGCAAGGAATCGCCGGGGAAACGGGGGGGGGGGGGGGGGGGGGGGCTCACCGGGAGGTCGAAGCGATGCTCAGCGGGCTTGGGGAGAGGCCGGAGTGAGCGGGACAGCGTCGGCAATCTCCTGCGTCGGAGGTTGAAGACGAGCGGCCTGGCGGCGTGGTGTTTGATCTGTCTCCCGAGCGGTGGCTGGCCCCGGGATACTAAGTGTTAGGTTATGTACCCTCGACCTTTAGACCTGGTTCCAGCCACGGGCCGGGACTAAAGTGCTGTTTTCGGGGCCCAAATTAAGCGCGGGAGGAGGACCTTTAGTCCCGGCTGGTTGTGGCAACTAGGACTAAAGTTTTTTTTCATGTTTTCTGTTTTTTTCTTTATTTTTTTCTTTTGTTTCTACTTACAGCCAAATATTTAGAGTTTTTGAGTGAATCTTTTTGCTTTAGGTCAAAAAAATTATAAATTTTCTGTTAGTGCCATTAGTTTTCAAATTTGAATAGTTTAAATTTGAATTCTTTGAAATATGTGCGAATCACTAGTTTGTGAATAACTTTAGTTTCAAAATAGATTTTTTAGTGATTCTTTTTCCTGTTGTTTAATATTAGTGTGTTTTATAAGTATGTTCAATTTGGGACATTATTTGTCCATATATTTGTCCATATATAAGAGTTTCAACACATGGTCACAAAGTCTCTGGATATTCCAAGCTTTTGAAATATTTTCAAAGGAAAAATTCATCATAAATACCAAGAAAATTCTAGCATGTCAAAAATGCCATATTTGATGATCTTGCCAAGTCTAATGTCTTGGAAAACAAGATAACATCATCAAATTCCCTCAAAGTCCGAAAACTCGATCACTAGAGAAGAAAGTGATTACGATGAAGCCGGTCACATCCCAGAGTGGCATCTTGGGGTTTAAAACTTTTTCTTCGCGTGTGTCCCTTTGTGCCGTAACCATGGACAATCTTCATCATTTAACAGGATGCTTGGGTCAGTCTTCACTGTGAAGGGGGGAATTTCATGAAACTTTTCATAATCTTTTTTTTGAACACAGTACAGACGCAAGCGCTCATACATACGCGCATACACTCACCCCTATGAACGCACACACACACACCCTACCCCTATGAGCATCTCCGGGAGACTGAGCCGGCATATCATCTTGAGATTTACGAAGTCACCGCAGGCGCCTGTCGTCGACGGGAATGTGTCCTCCCACTGAAAGCGCATCGCCGGAAATCCTGAAATAGATCCAGGAATATTGCAAGCACCAGGACTTGAACCCTGGTGGGTTGGGGATACCACTGTCCCTCTAACCATCCAATCACAGGTTGGTTTCCAACTTTTTATAATCTTCTAACTTGTCTGCCTTGTCCTCTTTTCCCACTAAAAGAACTATGTGGCGCTTTGGCTCATCGTATGATGTATTCGCTTCCTTATCTTTTCTTTTTCTCGATTTGGTAGACATGTCCTTCACATAGAAAACCTGCGCCACATCATTGGCTAGGACGAATTGTCTGTCTGTGTACCCAAGATTGTTGAGATGCACTGTTGTCATTTCGTACCGCGGTTCTACCTTTACCCCGCCTCCTGTCAGATTCACCCATTTGTACCGAAACAAAGGGACCTTAAAATCACGTCCATAGTCAAGTTCCCATATCTCTTCTATGTAACCATAATATGTGTCCTTTTTCTTATTGTTGTTTGTTGCATCAAAGCGGACACCACTGTTTTGGTTGGTGCTTTTTTTATCTTGGGCGATCGTGTAAAATATATTCCCATTTATCTCGTACCCTTTGAAAGTCAATATAGTCAAAGATGGTGACTTGGCCAACAAGTACAACTCATCTCCAACAGTGTCGTCATGCATAAGATGTGTTTGCAACCAACCGCCGAAAGTCGCCATGTGTGTACATTTAATCCAAGGCTCAGACTGCTCCGAGTTGTTGGAGCATACAATATCCATGTGTTACTCGATATACGGAGCCACGAAGGTGGAATTTTGTAGAACTGTGTAGTGTGCTTGCGCCCAAGAATGCCCGCCTATGCATATTACCGAATCCTTTCCCAGCGTGCCTTTTCCACTCAGTCTGCCCTCATGCCGCGATTCAGGAACACCAATCGGTTTAAGGTCAGGAATAAAGTCAACACAAAACTCAACAACCTCCCCTGTTTCATGGCCCTTGGAGATGCTTCCTTCTGGCCTAACACGGTTATGAACATATTTCTTTAAGACTCCCATGAACCTCTCAAAGGGGAACGTATTCTGTAGAAATACGAGACCCAGAATGGCAATCGCGTCGACTAGGTGAACTAGGACGTGCGTCATGATACTGAAGAAGGATGGTGGGAACACCAACTCGAAACTGACAAGATATTGCACCAAATCATTCTGTAACCTTGGTAGGATTTCTGGATCGATTACCTTCTGAGAAATTGCATTGAGAAATGCACATACCTTCACAATGGCTAATCATACATTTTCGGTAGAAGCCCCTTCAATGTAACTGTAATCAATTGTGTCATAATCACGTGGCAGTCATGAGACTTTAGATTTTGGAATTTTTTCTCTGCCATATTTATTATTCCCTTTATATTCGACGAGAAGCCAGACGGCACCTTCGTACTGAGCAGGCATTCAAAGAAGATTTCATTCTCTTCTTTGGTAAGAGCGTAGCTGGCACGACCTTGACACTGCTTTGGATGCATGCCGTCTTTTTCATGCATACGTTGTTGGTCCTCCCATGCCTTCGGTGTATCTTTTGTCTTCCCATACACGCCCAAGAAGCCTAGCATATTCACTCAAAGATTCTTCGTCAAGTGCATCACGTCGAAATCAGAGCGTACCTCTAGCTCTTTCCAATAGGGTAGGTCCCAAAATATCAATTTCTTCTTTCCACATGATTGTCCGCCAGGACCCTTTCCAAAGATTACTTTTAAAGCCTTGACCATATCAAGTATATGATCAGCAGGATGGTTGCGAGGCTTCTTCTGGTGATCTGCCTCACCTTTGAAATGCTTGCCTTTTTAATTAAGAGATGCTTGATCGGAAGAAATCGACGATGTCCCAGGTACACATTCTTCTTACATTTATCCAAATATATACTTCTGGTCTAATCTAAACAAGTCTTTGGGACTCACTAGTAGAGGAACCGCCTTTAGTCCCGGTTGGGAAGGGCCTTTAGTCCCGGTTCACCAACCGGGACAAATAAATCAGGACGAAAGGCCCCCACCCTTTAGTCCTGGTTGGCCACGACCCGGGACTAAATCTCTTCCACGTGGCCGGCAGCGCGCGCTGGTGGCTGGGGACCTTTAGTCCCGGTTGTTGTCACCAACCGGGATTAAAGGTTTAGGGGTATGGAGTTTTAGGTTTTATGGTTTATTTTTCCTTTTGATTTTGTGTTTTCCATTTAATTCTTTTTCATTTCAAACATATTTTACGCTACTGTAGTGGTCAAGTGCCACTGCAGAGCACAAGCATAGCGGCACATGGGAAGGATGACAACACAATGCATGCAAGTGCCATGAAGCTGACTTCCGTTTGCAGCTGTCGCCCTTTCTTTAACCAAGCGGCGGGACGGGACAGGAGAGCCCCTCGACTTGATTGACATGACAACACCTCCACTGTCTCTTCTGCCGTCAAATTTCTCGTACAACCATGCATACACACACACACACACACACACATATATATATATATATATATATATATATATACATATATACAATTTGGTATATACAATTTCTCCTACAATCTGCAGATCATTACATGTAGGCATTAGGTGTAATGGTATTCTCCGTCGGGATATATGACCTGCTCAAGCAAAAATCCCGCAATTTCCTTTTGAAGTGCTCATATGCGGTCCTTTGGTAGGAGTCTATCCTGCATCTCCACCATCTTTAATTAAATAAGGAGAACAATATGAATATATTAGTTGTGTGTATTTATATTAGATCATGATAAAAAAATGTGAATAGTGTTTACGTACCCAAAGATATCTTGCATCTTTGCCCCTTTCGGTCATAAAGCGAATGTTCTCGCAAACGTAGTATGCACATAAATTATTCCCCTTTGCCTGCCTCATGCACTTTGCGAGAATAGAATTCAATCATATAATAATCAAGCATGATAATGGTATTGAAACTACAATTAAAGAGATGCGCGGACATAGCTAGTACTACTTAAATACCTTGGGCCGTCGCCATTTCAGCTTTGGATTCCATTCACCGACAACCTCTTCGATGAATTTTCTCCAAACATTGCCCGGCAAAGAAAATGAATAAAGGAGTTATTAATTACTTGATATCAGGAAATAAACTAAAGAGGCCGACATAGTGTGATAATGATTGAAATTACCTGTCGAGCATCAAAATCAGGCTGCTGTATTCTTTAGGGTCTCTATTTAGTGAGTCCAGTGCTTCAACAGTTCCCTCGTCAACTCTTAATGATTAGCAGGATCCAGTGGAAACTGCGCACACATTTGTATAAGCAGGCATGCATACTCATCAACTACACTTAACATCGAGTAAGCAAAAGATAATTTTTAGTACATGACAGTAACACTCACTTGAAGTTGTAAGGAAATGGTATTTCTGGTTTGGTATTTAGATCCTTCAATAACATTAGCTAGTTATTCTCTGTGTCTTCTGTGTGGTCTTTTAACATAGTTGCATTAATGGTATTTGGGTCAATGAACCCAATGCCATAGACTCCATCTCTTTTAAATTCAAAAATCTTCATTCTGAATAATACCACACAAAAGAATATAGTGAGGATAATTACATGCAATGAACGAGCTGAGCTAGAGACTTAAATTACAGAAATAAATCACTTACAGACATTAGCAACTGAAGATAGATTTGTCGAGTGCGTCTTGATTGAATAACTGAAAATTTCTGAAAACTCAATCCACACATCATTTCCATGGAAGTAATGTTCTGGCCTGACTTTCACCATGAGGCTCTCTTGCCCGGCGTTAAATTCTCTCAGGTACCAGTCATGCAATATGCACATTTGCGTTGATAGAAGCGGGACCTCCTCAGGCCTGACCAGAGGGTTCCCGGGGACAAATTTACATGCAAATTCAGTAGCCACGGGGAGTTCCTCGGTGCCTAGGAGTTGCTCAAGACTGAGACCAACTTCTTTAGCAAGAGCGTCGGTTATCGCCTTATCGGTACTCACCTTGAGCGGGGGGATCGATTGCACTGCCTGTTCTCTGAGCTAGGGAAAGGTTTTCCCGCTTTTATTACTATCTGTAAGGTTCGATTGCATATTTTTTTGTTCATGATATGACTTGCTAATAGAGTATTCATAGTATGATCGTCTTTTCTCCACAGGTACCGGTTTAGTAAGATCCACAAAGTGTTGTACGACTTTATCAGGTATTTTCTCCTTTGGCGGCGGGGGCGGTTTCTGTGCAAAATGGGCCTTCACTTCGGAAGCCACGACCGCGGCGGTTTTCTCCTCAGTCATGTCGTAAGCCAACTTCTTTTTGGCAGGAGGCTCGAGTTTGTTCTTTGGTGCTCTCTTCCACTTTGGAGTCGGTTTCCTCCTCAGTTATGTATTACTTCTATGCAAATTAAACATTAGAATTATGAAAAAGTAAAAAAGTAAAAAAATTAACATCCATTTAACATCCATCTATCTAACATTTCTATTCATTCATCATTCTAACATACATCAATATATAACATCTACCCATCTACATATCCATCTAACATTCATCTACAAACAAAAATACATAAATCGATAACATTCATCTACACACAAAAATACATAAATTCATCTAACATCCACATGTCTGCACAAATCCATCTATCTACATCCACTAGATAGCAAGCAGCGATGGCGGCGGCCGGCAACCGGAGCAGAGCAAAGCAGCCAAGATGGGAGGCGGCGGCGCGGCCGTGCGGTGGCCAAAACAGTGGTGGCAACCGCCGAGGCGTGGGCCGGGACGTGGCCGTGGGCGTGGCCGACGATGTGGGCATGGGCGGCAGCGACGTCGGGCGGGCGGCTATGGGGTAAGGAATTGCCGGGGAAATTGGGAGGGGGGGGGGAGGGGGCTCATCTGGAGGTCGAAGCGATGCTCAGCGGGCTCGAGGAGGGGCTGGAGCGAGCGGTACGGCGTCGACGATCTCCGGCGTTGGAGGTTGAAGACGAGCGGCCTGGCGGCGTGGTGTTTGATCTGTCTCCCGAGCGTTGGCTGGCCCCGGGATGCTAAGTGTTAGGTTATATACCCTCGACCTTTAGTCCCGGTTCCAGCCATGGGCCGGGACTAAAGGGCTGTTTTCGGGGTCCAAATTAAGCGCGGGAGGAGGACCTTTAGTCCCGGCTGGTTGTGGCAACTAGGACTAACGTTTTTTTTTTCATGTTTTTTGTTTTTTCTTTATTTTTTACTTTTGTTTCTACTTACGGTCAAATATTTATAGTTTTTGAGTGAATCTTTTTGCTTTAGGACAAAAAAATTATAAATTTTCTGTTAGTGCCAGTAGTTTTCAAATTTGAATAGTTTAAATTGGAATTCTTTGAAATATGTGCGAATCACTAGTTTGTGAATAACTTTAGTTTCAAAATAGATTTTTTAGTGATTCTTTTTGCTGTTGTTTAATATTAGTGTGTTTTATAAGTATGTTCAATTTGAGACATTATTTGTCCATATATTTGTCCATAAATAAGAGTTTCAACACATGGTCACAAAGTGTCTGGATATTCCAAGCTTTTGAAATATTTTCAAAAGAAAAATTCACCATAAATACCAAGAAAATTCTGGCATGTCACAAATGCCATATTTGATGATCTTGCCAAGTCTCATGTCTTGGAGAGCAAGATAACATTATCAAATTCCCTCAAAGTCTGGAAACTATATCACTAGAGAAGAAAGTGATTACGATGAAGCCGGTCACATCCCAGAGTGGCACCTTGGGGTATAAAACTTTTTCTTCGCGTGTGCCCCTTTGTGCCGTAACCATGGACAATCTTCATCATTTGACAGGATGCTTGGGTTAGTCTTCACTGTGAAGGGGGGAATTTCATGAAACTTTTCATAATCTTTTTTTTGAACACAGTACAGACGCAAGTGCTCATACATACGCGCATACACTCACCCCTATGAACGCACACACGCACACCCTACCCCTATGAGCATCTCCGAGAGACTGAGCCAGCATATCATCTTGAGATTTACGAAGTCACCGCAGGCGCCTGTCGTCGACGGGAACGTCTCCTCCCACTGAAAGCGCATCGCCGGAAATCCTGAAATAAATCCAGGAATAATGCAAGCACCAGGACTTGAACCCTGGTGGGTTGGGGATACCACTGTCCCTCTAACCATCCAACCACAGGTTGGTTTGCAACTTTTTATAATCTTCTGACTTGTCTGCTTTGGCTCATCGTATGATGTATTCGCTTCCTTATCTTTTCTTTTTCTCGGTTTGGTAGACATGTCCTTCACATAGAAAACCTGTGCCACATCATTGGCTAGGACGAATTGTCCGTCTGTGTACCCAAGATTGTTGAGATGCACTGTTGTCATTCCGTACCACGGGTCTACCTTTACCCCGCCTCCTGTCAGATTCACCCATTTGTACCGAAACAAAGGGACGTTAAAATCACGTCCACAGTCAAGTTCCCATATCTCCTCTAACCATAATATGTGTGCTTTTTCTTATTGTTGTTTGTTGCATCAAAGCGGACACCACTGTTTTGGTTGGTGCTCTTTTTATCTTGGGCGATCGTGTAAAATATATTCCCATTTAGCTCGTACCCTTTGAAAGTCAATATAGTCGAAGATGGTGACTTGGCCAACAAGTACAACTCATCTCCAACAGTGTCGTCATGCATGAGATGTGTTTGCAACCAACCGCCGAAAGTCGCCATGTGTGTACATTTAATCCAGGACTCAGACTGCTCCGAGTTGTTGGAGCGTACAATATCCATGTGTTACTCGATATACGGAGCCACGAAGGTGGAATTTTGTAGAACTGTGTAGTGTGCTTGCGCCCAAGAATGCCCGTCCATGCATATTACTAAATCCTTTCCCAGCGTGCCTTTTCCACTCAGTCTGCCCTCAAAGGGGAACATATTGTGTAGAAATACGGGACCCAGAATGGCAATCGCGTCGACTAGGTGAACTAGGACATGCGTCATGATATTGAAGAAGGATGGTGGGAACACCAACTCGAAACTGACAAGACATTGCACCAAATAATTCTGTAACCTTGTTAGGATTTCACAATGGCTAATCATACATTTCCGGTAGAAGCCCCCTCAAAGCATCTGGAATCAATTGCGTCATAATCACGTGGCAGTCATGAGACTTTAGGTTTTGGAATTTTTTTCTCTGCCATATTTATTATTCCCTTTATATTCGACGAGAAGCCAAACGTCACCTTCATACTGAGCAGGCATTCAAAGAAGATTTCCTTCTCTTCTTTGGTAAGAGCGTAGCTGGCAGGACCTTGATACTGCTTTGGATGCATGCCGTCTTTTTCGTGCATATGTTGTTGGTCCTCCCATGCCTCCGGTGTATTTTTTGTCTTCCCATACACGCCCAAGAAGCCTAGCATGTTCACTCAAAGATTCTTCGTCACGTGCATTACGTCGATTGCAGAGCGTACCTCTAGCTCTTTCCAATAGGGTAGGTCCCAAAATATAGATTTCTTCTTTCCACATGGGTGTGTGTCTGTCAGCGTCATTCAGAATAGATTGTCCGCCAGGACCCTTTCCAAAGATTACTTTTAAAGCCTTGACCATATCAAGTATATGATCACCAGTACGGTTGCGAGGCTTCTTCTGGTGATCTGCCTCACCTTTCAAATGCTTGCCTTTCTAATTAAGAGATGCTTGATCGGAAGAAATCGACGATGTCCCAGATACACATTCTTCTTACATTTATCCAAATATATACTTTCGGTCTAATCAAAATAGTGCGTGCATGCATTATATCCCTTGTTTGTCTATCCTGAAAGGTTACTAAGAGCAGGCCAATCATTGATTGTTACAAACAGCAACGCTCGTAGGTCAAATTCCTGCTGTTTGTGCTCATTCCACACACGTACACCTTTTAGATCCCATAACTATAAAAGTTCTTCAACTAATGGCCTTAGGTACACATCAATGTCGTTGCCGGGTTGCTTGGGGCCTTGGATGAGCACTGGCATCATAATGAACTTCTGCTTCATGCACAACCAAGGAGGAAGGTTATAGATACATAGAGTCATAGGCCAGGTGCTATGATTGTTGCTCTGCTCCCCAAAAGGATTTATGCCATTTACACTTATACCAAACCATAAGTTCCTTGCGTCATCTGCAAACTCCGGCCACTTTCTCGCTATTTTTCTCCACTGCGACCCATCAGTGGGTACTCTCAACTTTCCGTCTTTATTACGGTCTTCTTTGTGCCATCGCAACAACTTGACATGCTCTTTATTTTGGAACAAACGTTTCAACAATGGTATTATAGGAGCATACCACATCACCTGGGCAGGAATCCTCTTCCTGGGGCTCGCCCTCAACATCACCAGGGTCATTGCGGCTGATCTTATAGCACAATGCACCGCATACCGGGTATGCATTCAAATGTTCGTACTCCCCACCGCAGTAGAGGATGCAGTCATTAGGGCATGCATGTATCTTCTGCACCTCTAGCCCTAAAGGGCAGACAACCTTCTTTGCTTCGTACGTAATGTCGAGCAATTCATTGTCCTTTGGAAGCATCTCCTTTAACATTTTCAGCAACTTTTCAAATCCCTTGTCAGATACACCGTTCTCTGCCTTCCATTGCAGCAATTTCAGTGTGGTACCCATATTTTTCTTGACATCTTCGCAATTTTGGTACAACAATTTCTTGTGATCCTCTAACATGCGCTGCAACTTCAACTTCTCCTTTTCACCTGTGTAGTTTCTCTTTGCATCAGCAATGGCCAGACCAAGATGATCAGCAGGCTCATCTGATGCCTCTTCTTCAGCTTCTTCCGCCATTGTAGTACCATCGTATTCAAGGAACCCAGGATAGTTGTCATCATCCTCTTCTTCTTCATTCTCTTCCATTATAACCCCTCTTTCTCCGTGCTTGGTCCAACAGTTATAGCCGGACAAGAAACCGGACGTAAACAGGTGGACTTGAAGACTTTTGAGTTAGAGTAATTCCTATCATTCTTACAGACACTACATGGACAACACATAAAACCATCCCGCTTGTTTGCCTCAGCCGCACGCAGAAAACTAGGCGCTCCATTAATGAACTAGGGAGAGCGTCGGTCATGGTAAATCCATTGTCGGATCATCTTCATTACACAACACCGAAAACACCAAATTAATACAAGTTCATACAGTTATTCTCATAAAACAACATGCAACTATCTAGCTAGCTAAAGCATCTAAATGCAACAACAAATGCGATCAAGATCACAACTAAGGTAATAATTTATCCAACAGCATAATGATACCAAGCCTCTTTATTAATGGCATATTTTCTAATCTTTCTAATCTTCAAGCGCATTGCATCTATCTTGATCTTGTGATCATCGACGACATCGGCAACATACAACTCCAGTTTCATCTTCTCTTCTTCAATTATTTTCAATTTTTCTTTCAAATACTCGTTTTCTTTTTCAACTAAATTTAACTTCTCGACAAGAGGGTCGGTTGCAATTTCCGGTTCACATACCTCCTAGATAAAAATATCTATGTCAACTTGATGGGCATAATTGTCATAAACACGAAATGTAACAAATAATTATAAAAAGTATATACCACATCCGAATCATAAACCAGACGAGGGCCGACAGGGACGGATATCAAAACCATGGCACTATGTATAACAAACAATCATACAAGTAAGAAAATTATACAAGTAACTTTCTAAATCATGCAAATAAGATTTTTTTAACAAAACGATAAGAACAAGAGGCTCACCAAGGTGGTGCCGGCGACGGGACCGGCGATCGACGGTGGTTAGGACGGGGACGGGAAGGCACTAAGTAAATGTCAGGACCGGTTTTTCAACAAACATTTATTGAAAAATCGCCCCTTTTGTCAGACCAGTACAGAAAAATCCTTCTTACTGGTAGACAATTCCTTGATACAGAAATCCAGTAGTACTAAATATTATACAGGGTTGAGCTGAGGCTGCTCAACAATTTATTTCAAGCACGCCAATATTACACATAAAGGCGGATATGACACAAAGGGTATGGTGGCATAACTACTAACTCGTAATAAAAAGTGGTGGTGGATATGTCACAGTGAAGTGGGTGACATGACTCCAGAAATCTTACAACTCATCAAGCGCCGGAGTGAGGCTCGATGATTTTATTAGGGTAGCGGAAGCATATATAAAACAAGTGACCAACTCCAGGATCGCAAGGGACTAACTGGGACACCTCTAGGCGTCGGACTCGCTATCGTACTCTTCATCCATAAGATCGCCTTCGTCAACATCTGGCCAAATCAACAAGCCAGGTGAGTACTTTGAATGTACTCGCAAGATAGTTTGGACATAAGATGTAACAAATGCAAACATGATGCACATGAGCAGACTAGTAATACACGCTCAGGTAATAAATTTGCACTGCAAGATAAATAAAAAGGAAGTCAGGCGGCAATCCTCCCGAAATCCCAATAAAATAGCAGAAGACCGATCGGGTGTCTGAAGCGACACCTCGAAAGGTAAAAACAAATTAACATGCCGCATTCGGGCATCAGGGCGACACCACATAAAGGGCTTATACTGAAAAGTAAAGCACAGTATGTGCCACAGTCAGACATCTGAATGCGACATCTCGAAAAGGGCTCATAATGAAAGTAAATAACAAGAATGCCACAGTCAGACGTCTGAGCGACATCACATAAAGGGCTTATATCAAAAGTAAATAACAAGAATGCCACAGTCGGATGTCGGAGCGACATCACATAAAGGGCTTATATCAAAAGTAAATCACAAGAATGCCACAGTCGGACGTCTGAGCGACATCACATAGAGGGCTTATATCAAAAGTAAATAACAAGAATGCCACAGTCGGACGTTTGAGCGACATCACATAAAGGGCTTATATTTCATCATTCGAATTCGAGTAGTCCATGGAGGTAGCACCGTCCCAAGGAATACTTGGTACATAATGATAAACGGGTTAGTCCATCCATAGGAATAATATTCAGCCAGGTTTGCTACTGTCAGTTAACATATTTGTTCTCCAGAGATTGACGCTGAGACTGACACTGAGACTGACACTTGACCTGTCAACCAACGTCCTTGACCGTGGACATGGTTACTCGAATGGTTTTGACTCTGCAGAGTTTGTACTCTTTACCCACAGCCAATGGATTTCAGTAGCCACAAAGGACTAGTTTCGTCTATGGTATTTTTGAAGAAAACACATCTAACCAGTACACACCCATTCCACATCCTGATGCCAGGAATCACCCTAGGCAACGTTCAAGAAAAACTCTAAGACGGGGAGGCCAACACATCGAATAGCATGGGATCAAATTTATATCGCGCGCTCTAAGGGGTGCCCCCCTCTCGGTCCCAACCGGAAACACCCATGCCCCCTGACCGGATGACGGTCTTTAATCTAGGGCCATGGAACCCTCATCATGGCCCCTCTATTTGGTGTGTACATGGAAAGAGGTTTGCAACTTACTAAACCGTATTCTTTGCAGAAAACATGTGGCAGTACGAAAAGAAGGCGAACGGGAACAAGACTCGATCCACGTCAACACTGGAGTTAAACAGTTGTTTTAGAACTGGCATGCTCCAACAATACTAGCTTGCAACCTATCATGCCACCACATGATTAGGTTGTTTCACCATCTTATGATCACATCAAGTTTTGTAGCTCACTTGCAACTTACCTTGCATGAAATATAACTTTCAACAAATGTTTATATAAACATGCCATGAGAAAACCACTCAAGCAAACATGAAAAACACTCATCATATCAAAGGTTCAAACATGCTTGCCTGGTTCGGAGTAGTCGGAGTCTAGCTCGGCGAAGTTGACGGCACCGTCACCTCCTTCGGTATCTACGTTACATAAAAATATTGAATTCTAACGTAAATACCGTGCGTGCATAAAAATAGCTCCAAATATTTTTCAAATAAATATGATAAAAAACTAGACAGAAAAATAGAGATGACAGAAAAAGAATTAACTCAAAATCATCTTTTGTTTAAAAGTTATAAAGGTTTTAGTCCAGGGACTAATCTGTTATAAACAGAAAATTATCCAGGGGCTAGTTTGAATAAACTGAAAACGCTTCGGATAGAAATACGTCAAACAGAAGAGAAAACGTATTCTGCCGGAAGGCGTCTTCAGAAAACGGTTCGAATAAGAAGAGAAGAGGCTGACGAGGGGGTCCCACCCATCAGGTTTAAAAAAAGCTCGCCGGCGCCAGAAGCAAACGGTGAACGCCGGCGACGACCGACGGCGAACTAGAGGAGGGCAAGGGGATGGTTGCACTTACGGGACAATTCCGCGTCGGTGGGTGGTGGAATTGGTCGTCGGCCAGTACCACGTCGACGACCACTTCCTCTACGGCGGACGGCGCCGTCGGGCAGGGATGGATCTCACCGAGGAGAGCTGCCGACGCCAAATTGACGCGCGGGTCAGGGGAGTGAGTGCACTAGGAGGCGGTTGACCAAATCTGGGCTGTGGGAGCTCACTCACCAAAGAGGATTTAGCCGGAGCCCGAAGCGGATCGGGGCGGCCGGAGGCGAGGAAGAAGACCCTCCCGAGGCCCTCTGATGAGAGGCGCGTGGTTCTGAGGAGAGGTGGAGTGGTGCTGAGGTGCTGGATGGCTCGCGGCCTTCTATTTATAGGCGGGTGATCGGGGTTGCCGTGACGGAGATTTACTCCGGCGCGGATCATGGCGGTCGGCGTGGTTAGCAGGGAGGTTATGGCTGCGGGCATGCTGCTGCACCTCTCTAGTCTCCATATTAGCACTAAACCAAGCTGGTTATGCAGGGGACTCGCCGTTCGACGGAAAGGTGGCTTACGGCCACGGCGGGTGCAGAGAGCGTGCTCTGCACTGCTCAGGCCACGCCGACGGCTCTGCCGTGCGTGTGCAGGTGAGGGATGGCCACGTGGAGGTCCCTGGTGGTTTGGGCGGTGCTGTGCTGCGGCTTTCTGCAAGGGAGGCCTCTGGTGATGGTGGCCGACGGCCCTGTTGCCGTGGAAGGGGGCGATGCCGGCGCGCCAGCTCACCACCGACGCCCACAACCGGCCAACCGTCCATGCGACGCCCAGGATAAGAAGGAGGAACAGGGAGCAACGGGCCAACGCGCGCACTGGCGAGATTGACGCGGAGCTCTAACGAAAACGACACTGTCACCTGAAGCTTAACACTGAAACTCTGAATTTAACTGAAACAGTGCACGCCAGTTGTTCGATGAAATGTTTGACGCACGTGGAAAATTTTTCCTGGAGTTGAAACTTGGAGGGGTGGTCTCTTGATGCATCCAGAGACTACCTGAATTTTCTCAGAATTTTTAGAAAGGGAAAATAATGAATTTCACCAAAAATAGCAAATCTGGTCCAAGCTTGCAATAAGCAAAATTTGAAAATTTTGAACTGTGGACCAACAGCTCTTGATGGATCTAGGTTTAGGGTACCAAGGAGTAGCTAGGGTAATTTAGTTGGGATTTAAAGCTCAAGGAATCTGGTACTTCCTTTGTAAATCCCAAGAGTCCAAAATAAATGGAAGAAAAATATTTGAGGTTAGAATAAATAGAAATAAAATCTAAAAGATGTTGAAACTTGCTGGAATTGGATGCTTGGCTTGACCCAAAGTAGGGAGGAGGGTTTAGGAAGAAAATTTACAACATAGGTCATGGCAAGAGAGTATTTTTGAATAGGGAAAGATAAATCCAAAACTTATAGGAATTCTTTTTAATAAAAGAAATAGTAAAACAACCCAAGAGTATTTGTGTTGAACCAACACATGTTGAAAAACCCTCAAGACCAGAATCAAGATCGAGAAGGACTCATAAATGATTTGTCATAAAAAGGATTTGAGAAGGAGAGTCCCTCTTTAGAAAAATTCAAATAACCTCCTTTAAATCCAATAAAGAATTTGGTAAAAATCAAACCAAAATTTTGGGGTGTTACAACACCTACCCCCTTAGGAAAAATCTCGTCCCTGAGATTTCAGCTGATCCTCAAATAGGTGTGGGTACTCTGCCCGAAGAAAATCCTCTCTTTCCCATGTTGCTTCATCCTCGGTGTGATTGCTCCACTGAACCTTGAAAAACTTAATTGTCTTCTGACGGGTCCTTCTTTCAGACTCCTCCAATATTTTTATTGGACGTTCCCTGTAGGTGAGGTCTGGTTGCACGTCAATGCTCTCATGAGATACATGCTTCTCTGAGTTGCTTACACATTTCCTCAACTGTGAGATGTGGAACACGTCATGGACGTCTGACAGTTCTTCAGGTAGGTCTAGCTGGTAGGCCACTGTGCCTCTTCGTGCAATCACACAGAAGGGTCCAATAAATCGTGGTGCCAGCTTTCCTTTAACTTTGAATCGTTGCATGCCCCTCATAGGTGATACTCGTAGATACACATATTCACCGGGTTCAAAACTGACTTCACGATGTTTTTGATCGTAATAACTCTTTTGTCGGCTCTGGGCTGTCTTGAGTCGATCCCTGATTAGTTTAACTTTCTCCTCAGCTTCCTTGAGCATGTCTGGGCCGAAGATACGACTGTCTCCTATCTCTGACCAATTTAAAGGGGTACGGCATCTTCGCCCATACAAGGCTTCAAAAGGTGCCATTTGTAGACTGTCGTTGCCCGAGCTTGGGTTTCGACTGAGAGCATCTGCCACTACATCCGCCTTTCCTGGATGGTAGTGAATGCCAACATCATGATCTTTCACTAATTCCAACCAGCGTCATTCTCGTAAATTGACTTTTGGTTGTGTGAAAATATATTTGAGGCTTTTATGGTCTGTATATATTTCACAACGATTCCCAAGCAAAAAGTGCCTCCATTCTTTGAGTGCATGAATAACTGCTGCTAATTCCAAGTCATGAGTAGGATAATTTTCTTCATGCCTTCGTAGTTGCCTGGAAGCATATGCGACTACTTTGCCTTCTTGCATTTATACGCATCCGAGGCCTTTCCTGGACGCGTCGCAATATACTTCAAAAAATTTGTGTATGTCTGGCACGACTAATACTGGTGTTGTTGTTAATCTCCTTTTGAGTTCTTGGAAACTATTCTCGCAAGCTTCAGTCCACACAAATTTCTTATCCTTCTTGAGTAGCTGTGTCATAGGTTTTGCTATGGTGGAGAATCCCTTAATAAATCTTCTATAATATCCAGCCATTCCCAGAAAACTTCGTATATCTGTTATGTTGGCTGGTTGTTTCCAGTCAAGTACGGCTTTGACTTTTTCGGGGTCTACGGCAACACCTTCTTGGGTTAATACGTGGCCTAGAAAACCAACTTGTTTTAACCAAAATTCACATTTGCTGAATTTGGCGTACAATTGATGTTTCCTTAATTCTCCCAGTACAAATCTGAGATGTTCAGCATGTTCTTCTGGTGTCTTGGAATATACTAAAATATCATCAATGAACACCACAACAAATTTGTCCATAAATTTCACAAACACTTTGTTCATGAGGTGGACAAAATATGCGGGGGCGTTTGTCAGTCCGAACGGCATTACTGTAAATTCATATAACCCGTATCTGGAGGTGAATGCTGTCTTAGGGATATCTTCTGTCCGTACTTTTAATTGATGATATCCCGACCTTAAATCAATTTTTGAGAAAACCTTGGCTTGTGCGAGCTGGTCAAATAAATCATTTATCCGTGGCATCGGATATTTGTTTTTGATAGTGACCATGTTGAGTGCTCGATAGTCTATACATAATCTCAGTGTCCCATCTCTTTTCTTGGCAAATAATACTGGTGAACCCCAAGGTGAGGAGCTGGCCCTGATATAACCTTTGTCCAGTAATTCTTTTATTTGCTTCTTCAATTCTACCAACTCGGAGGGTGCCATTCTGTATGGTTTCTTGTAAATGGGAGTGGTTCCAGGTGCTAGTTCAATGATGAACTCTATTTCCCGGTCTGGTGGCATGCCTGGTAACTCTTCGGGAAATACATCAGGAAACTCACACACCACTGGAACTTTACTGAACTCTGAAATATCCACCTTGTTCAATCTTGGTCGCAGTGATATTGATCTTTCTTGAGCTGCAATTTTTATTGTCTTCCCGTGATGATGAGTGAGAATTACAGTCCGATTGAAACAGTCGATAAATCCCTTGTTGGTGGTTAACCAGTCCATTCCTAGGATAACATCCAGTCCCTTATTTTCCAATACAATGAGGTTCGCCCGAAACTTTAATCCCTCAATCTCAATAACCACACCTTGGCAGTAACTCTGAGTGATTTGCTTAATCCGGGGGGACTTGATGGTCATGGAATTTTCCATGGGGAGAATCGGAAAATCATGTTGCAAAGCAAATTTCTTGGAAATGAATGAGTGAGAAGCTCCAGAATCGAACAAAATCATGGCAGGTATTGTGTTGACAGGGAACGTACCGAGTACGATGTCCGGAGCATTCTGTGCTTCCTCCTGGGTCACATGGTTCACGTGACCCTTCCTGTGATTGTTATTGGGGTTGAAGTTGTTGCGCTTAGGGGCTGAATTATTTCCATTATTGTTCGGCTTGAGGGCCGAGTTTCTTGGCTTTGGGCACTGCTTGGCATAGTGTCCTTCCTCTCCACAGACGAAGCAAGTAACGCCTGGGCGATACGTAAAATCCTTGTCCCTTGCATGAAATTTTTTGTTTGGGCGTGGAACATTGGTTGCGGATTTGTTCACCCCATTTCTCTGGAAATCATTCTTGTTCCGGTTGTTGCGAGAATGAGTAGTCTTGTCCCTTTTGCGCTTGCGAATATCCTCCAAGCTGCGGCGCTCATTTTCCAATGTAATAGCCTTGTCCACAAGCGTTTTGAAATCTGGGAACATGTGCACGACCAGCTGGCATTTAAGTGCTGGTGCCAGACCGTCCAGAAATTTTTCCATCTTTTTATTTTCAGTCATATGTTCTTCGTTGGCATAACGAGATAATTGAGTAAACTGACTATTGTACTCAGTCACTGTCATGCTTCTCTGCTTGAGGTCATCAAACTCCCTTTTTTTGATCTTCATAACACTTCTGGGAATGTGCGCCCCACGAAAATATTCCTTAAATTCCTCCGAGGTGATGTTATTTTCAACAGGGTGCATGTGTAGGAAACTTTCCCACCATGATGCAGCTGCTCCAGTGAGGTAGTGAGGTGCATAAAGTACCTTCTCACGGTCCGAACATTGTGCAATAATTAATTTCCTCTCAATTTCTCGAAGCCAATCATCGGCCTCAAGAGGTTTATCCGTGTGAGAGAAAGTTGGGGGACGTGTCTTTTGTAGTCCAGACAATTTGGAATGCTGCTGGTATGGTTCGCGGTGATTTCCCATATTGATAATATGGTTCATCATTTCTTGATGCTGCTGCTGGCTTTGCTCATAAAGGCGGCATACTTGAGAAAACGCTGCTTCACTGCCTTGCTGACTTGACTGCCCCTGTGTGAAATTGTTACTTGTCTGGGTACCATAATTTTCTTCTGGCGGACTTGGCATGGAACGAGTCCAGGGACGAGGCATTTCCACTCTGGGGTATTTTTGCAGAACTCATGAGAAAAATCTGAGTAGCAAAATAAATAATTTTGCAAATGCAGAAATTTAAAAACTCCAAGATTTTTTTTCAAGAAATATACTTGATTGCGCAGGGAGAAGGACCGCTCAGTACATATCTTACAAGCAAGCCGTAATTATACAGTACATCACTCAGGACGTGCGTACACATTCCTGACATGTTATTTAGGCTAGTGCACTTCTCCGAGTTCCTACATGATGCGCACACAAACTACTTCTCACCTAGCCTATATACATATAAACATATCTTTGACTGAGTGCACCGAGCAGCCGTGTGATGTACCAGCAACACTAACTGGGGTAGGAGCAATGACTTGGTCAAACTCCTCAGTGGTAGGCAGGCGGCGAGCGGTGGCTAAGATGGCGGGTGCATAGGATGCTGAGAACGAGATGTATGATAGTGGTGGTGCTGTATGGAGGAGCTCCCTCCTGTTGGCGGCACAGCCCTGAACTAAGTCCATACGCGCAGCCACAAAGTCGTCCACGAGGTTATCAAAAGCTGCCTCAAGAGCTTTGAGATACTCAACAAGCATCTCAATAGCATCATCTCTCTCTCCCCTAGAGCAAGCAAATGCATAGTGACAAGTGTATGGCACGTGGCATGGGAGGTAGCGGTAGCGACGAGCCTTCATCGAAGGAAGAGCATCCCGGAGACGAGCTATTGCCTCACGGGCAGCCATCTGCATGGCATGCCTTTCCGTAGGCATGGCCCTCCCAACAAATCGGAAGTGGCGTGATTCAGAACGCCCTCCCTTGAATTGCACCGCGGCCTGGTGCATAGACACACTGTCGCTGAGCTTGTGCTGGTAGAGTGTGAACTCCGGACGAGTCGATGGCCCGATCGCGACCTTGGTGATGGAGGCGAGAAGCTTGATAAACCCCTCAGGTACATTGGCGAACACCTGTGACTCACAGTCGCGGCCAGCCATCTACAAAAGTAGACAAAAATTACAGATAGTCAAATCATAAATTTATGATGACTAACAGAAAATTGCTACAATTCGCAAAGTGCTAAATAGCACCTATTACGCTAATAACCGATTAGCGATCGCACCTAGTGGCTTCCTACAGTCAGCCTGGCTCTGATACCAAGGTTGTCAGGACCGGTTTTTCAACAAACATTTATTAAAAAATCGCCCCTTTTGTCAGACCAGTATAGAAAAATCCTTCTTACTAGTAGACAATTCCTTGATACAGAAATCTAGTAGTACTAAATATTATACAGGGTTGAGCTGAGGCTGCTCAACAATTTATTTCAAGCACGCCAATATTACTCATAAAGGCGGATATGACACAAAGGGTATGGTGGCATAACTACTAACTCGTAATAAAAAGTGGTGGTGGATATGTCACAATGAAGTGGGTGACATGACTCCAGAAATCTTACAACTCATCAAGCGCCGGAGTGAGGCTCGATGATTTTATTAGGGTAGCGGAAGCGTATATAAAACAAGTGACCAACTCCAGGATCGCAAGGGACTGACTGGGACTCCTCTAGGCGTCGGACTCGCTATCGTACTCTTCATCCATAAGATCGCCTTCGTCAACATCTGGCCAAATCAACAAGCCAGATGAGTACTTTGAATGTACTCGCAAGACAGTTTGGACATAAGATATAACAAATGCAAACATGATGCACATGAGCAGACTAGTAATACACGCTCAGGTAATAAATTTGCACTGCAAGATAAATATAAAGGAAGTCAGGCAGTAATCCTCCCGAAATCCCAATAAAATAGCAGAAGACCGATCGGGTGTCTGAAGCGACGCCTCGAAAGGTAAAAACAAATTAACATGCCACAGTCGGGCGTCAGGGCGACACCACATAAAGGGCTTATACTGAAAAGTAAAGGACAGTACGTGCCACAGTCGGATGTCTGAATGCGACATCTCGAAAAGGGCTCATAGTGAAAGTAAATAACAAGAATGCCACAGTCGGACGTCTGAGCGACATCACATAAAGGGCTTATATGAAAAGTAAATAACAAGAATGCCACAGTCGGACGTCTGAGCGATCTCACATAAAGGGCTTATATCAAAAGTAAATCACAAGAATGCCACAATCGGACGTCTGAGCGACATCACATAGAGGGCTTATTGCAAAAGTAAATAACAAGAATGCCACAGTCGGACGTCTGAGCGACATCACATAAAGGGCTTATATTTCATCATTCGAATTCGAGTAGTCCATGGAGGTAGCACCGTCCCAAGGAATACTTGGTACATAATGATAAACGGGTCAGTCCATCCATAGGAATAATATTCAGCCAGGTTTGCTACTGTCAGTTAACATATTTGTTCTCCAGAGACTGACGCTGAGACTGACACTGAGACTGACACTTGACCTGTCAACCAACGTCCTTGACCGTGGACAAGGTTACTCGAATGGTTTTGACTCTGCAGAGTTTGTACTCTTTACCCACAGCCAACGGATTTCAGTAGCCACAAAGGACTAGTTCCGTCTACGGTATTTTAGAAGAAAACACATCTAACCAGTACACACCCATTCCACATCCCGATGCCAGGAATCACCCTAGGCAACGTTCAAGAAAAACTCTAAGACGGGGAGGCCAACACCTCGAATAGCATGGGATCAAATTTATATCGCACGCTCTAAGGGGTGCCCCCCTCTCGGTCCCAACCGGAAACACCCATGCCCCCTGACCGGATGACGGGCTTTAATCCAGGGCCATGGAACCCTCATCACGGCCCCTCTATTTGGTGTGTACATGGAAAGAGGTTTGCAACTTACTAAACCGTATTCTTTGCAGAAAACATGTGGCAGTACGAAAAGAAGGCGAACGGGAACAAGACTCGATCCACGTCAACACTGGAGTTAAACAGTTGTTTTAGAACTGGCATGCTCCAACAATACCAGCTTCCAACCTTTCATGCCACCACATGATTAGGTTGTTTCACCATCTTATGATCACATCAAGTTTTGTAGCTCACTTGCAACTTACCTTGTATGAAATATAACATTCAACAAATGCTTATATAAACATGCCATGAGAAAACCACTCAAGCAAAGATGAAAAACACTCATCATATCAAAGGTTCAAACATGCTTGCCTGGTTCGGAGTAGTCGGAGTCTAGCTCGGCGAAGTTGACGGCACCGTCACCTCCTTCAGTATCTACGTTACATAAAAATATCGAATTCTAACGTAAATACCGTGCGTTCATAAAAATTGCTCCAAATATTTTTCAAATAAATATGATAAAAAACTAGACAGAAAAATAGAGATGATAGAAAAAGAATTAACTCAAAATCATCTTTTGTTTAAAAGTTATAAAGGTTTTAGTCCAGGGACTAATCTGTTATAAACAGAAAATTATCCAGGGGCTAGTTTGAATAAACAGAAAACGCTTCGGATAGAAATACGTCAAACAGAAGAGAAAACGTATTCTGCCGGAAGGCGTCTTCAGAAAACGGTTCGAATAATAAGAGGAGAGGCTGACGTCGGGGTCCCACCCGTCAGGATTAAAAAAAGCTCGCCGACGCCAGAAGCAAACGGTAAACGCTAGCGACGATCGACGGTGAACTAGAGGAGGGCAAGGGGATGGTTGCACTTACGGGACAATTCCACGTCGGTGGGTGGTGGAATTGGTCGTCGGCAAGTACCACGTCGACGGCAACTTCCTCTACGGCGGACGGCGGCGTCGGGCGGGGATGGATCTCACCGAGGAGAGCTGCAGATGCCAAGTTGACGCGCGGGTCAGGGGAGTGAGTGCACTAGGAGGCAGCTGACCAAATCTGGGCTGCGGGAGCTCACTCACCAAAGCGGATTTAGCCGGAGCCCGAAGCGGATCGGGGTGGCCAGAGGCGAGGAAGAAAACCCTCCCGAGGCCCTCTGATGAGAGGAGCATGGTTCTGAGGAGAGGTGGAGTGGTGCTAAGGTGCTGGATGGCTCGGGGCCTTCTATTTATAGGCGGGTGATGGGGGTTGCCATGACGGAGATTTACTCTGGCACGGATCACGGCGGTTGGCACGGTTAGCAGGGAGGTTACGGCTGCGGGCATGCTGCTGCACCTCTCTATTCTCCATATTAGCACTAAACCAAGCTGGTTATGCAGGGGACTCACCGTTCGACGGAAAGGTGGCTTACGGCCACGGCGGGTGCAGAGAGCGTGCTCTACACTGCTCAGGCCACGCCGACGGCTCTGCCGTGCGCGTGCAGGTGAGGGATGGCCACGCGGAGGTCCCTGGTGGTTTGGGCGGTGCTGTGCTACGGCGTTCTGCAAGGGAGGCCTCTGGTGACGGCGACCGATGGCCCTGTTGCCGTGGAAGGGGGCGGTGCCGGCGCGCCAGCTCACCACCGACGCCCACAACCGGCCAACCGTCCGTGCAACGCCCAGGATAAGAAGGAGGAATAGGGTGCAACGGGTCAACGCGCGCACTGGCGAGATTGACGCGGAGCTCTAACGAAAACGACACTGTGAACTGAAGCTTAACACTGAAACTCTGAATTTGACTGAAACAATGCACGCCAGCTGTTCGACGAAATGTTTGACGCACGTGGAAAATTTTTCCTGGAGCTGAAACTTGGAGGGGTGGTCTCTTGATGCATCCAGAGACTACCTGAATTTTCTAAGAATTTTTACAAAGGGAAAAGAATGAATTTCACCAAAAATAACAAATCTGGTCCAAGCTTGCAATAAGCAAATTTTGAAAATTTTGAACTGTGGACCAGCAGCTCTTGATGGATCTAGGTTAAGGGTACCAAGGAGTAGCTAGGGTAATTTAGTTGGGATTTAAAGCTCAAGGAATCTGGTACTTCCTTTGTAAATCCCAAGAGTCCAAAATAAATGGCAAAAAAATATTTGAGGTTAGAATAAATAGAAATAAAATCTAAAAGAGGCTGAAACTTGCTGGAATTGGATGCTTGGCTTGACCCAAAGTAGGGAGGAGGGTTTAGGAAGAAAATTTACAACATAGGTCATGGCAAGAGAGTATTTTTGAATAGGGAAAGATAAATCCAAAAATTATAGGAATTCTTTTTAATAAAAGAAATAGTAAAACAACCCAAGAGTATTTGTGTTGAACCAACACATGTTGAAAAACCCTCAAGACCAGAATCAAGATCGAGAAGGACTCATAAAAGATTTGTCATAAAAAGGATTTGAGAAGGAGAGTCCCTCTTTAGAAAAATTCAAATAACCTCCTTTAAATCCAATAAAGAATTTGGTAAAAATCAAACCAAAATTTTGGGGTGTAAAGATTCAAATTTACATCGAGGTCCATGGACCACCGAACAACCATTGCCGCCGCTAGAACGAGCCGCCGACGCGCTGCTGTCGCCGCTCACATACCGGAGCCGGCCTGTCCTTATCGATGACAGTCGGGAAGTCCTACTTGCAACACGGCCATTATCTGGCTGGCTATGTAAGTTAATTGTACCCAGACTTTCAACTGATCCAATGTATGTCTTCAGACTCTAGGATTTATGGACAAACGACAGAAGTGACAAGCAACAATCACTGTGGTAAATAAATTATGTCGAGAAGCAACAACGGCCATAGGGCACTCCATGTTTCATGTTGTTTCTTATGAGATAAGCCAATAAACTTCAATAAAAAATTTGTGGATAATTTGCTTGATATGATCAGTTGTCACCAAAAATCCTCTTTGCAATTAACTTTTAGCTTATAATTAAAACTATGTCTGGTTGGTCTAATCGGATGGTGAAAGTGCATGCAATCTCGTGGTGTACCTACTATGGGGTGTGAATTTGGGGGGGGGTGTTGGAGATATGCCCTAGAGGCAATCATGTATGATGATATTTCCTATGTGTTTATGAATAAAGATAATCCTTGGACATTATCAATGATGTGTATCAGCAAGTACGTGACTTGTTTGTGGGACTATACGTACATTGTATGATGACTATCCTAAAAGGTCCCTAGTCATAAGTGACGTGCGGGCACACGTCGGAATAGATTAGCATATGGCACGGTGGATGGCTTGGTCTCACTAGCCATGGAGCATTGGATGCTAACCGGATAATATGGACTTGGAAAGGTCTGGTCGGATTCGACATAGTCGGATTCGAGTCGAGATAAGGTCCGAGTCGGACAGACCCAACTATGAGACGCAACGATATGTCATCTGTGAGTCTCTAGTACAACATACGTTCTATGTCCTAAGATCTGAGCTGACGCATGCACTCGGGATGGTGACAGACTTGCTTTGGGCCGACCAAACGCTACTCCGTAATTGGGTAGTTATGAAGGTAGGTTTCGGACTTGTCCAGACCCATGCTGCGAGACATGGTTGAGCATGATGGGATTTGCCCCTCCGACCAGGAGAGATATACTCTGGGCCCCTCGTGTGATCCGACCGGGATAAGCATGGCCATGCGACAAGGATTATGAGATAATCTGGTTTGGGTTGGAATCACTGGAACGAGAAAGAGGTCGGGCTAGCACAAGGATGACAGTCTCGCCTTGAGCCCGACAACATATATCGTGTGGCAAAGGGAACAGAAGTGTGACATGTTGTACAGGTTTGCCTAACCAGCTTCATAGTCTACTTGGTGGTCGGCACACCTTGCTAGAGGCCACTACCAGCCGAGCAGGTCGGAGGATCCGACCTGCGACCAAGCCGACTTGAACCTAAGGGGTCGTGCGCTTAAGGGAAGGAACCTGTGAGCTTGGATCCGACTCCACGAGTCAGACTTGGTTCTACTCGGACTCGGATACAGACCGAACAGATTTTGGGCTTTAGGATATGTGCGAGGCCCAAGTGCTGAGCCCGTGACGGATGCCTATATATAGTGGAGGTGCGGCACACTCATTCGTTTGATGGCTTAGGCGCCGTCATTAGGGCTTTGCATGTGTTGCAACTAGCCACCTCCACTCGCCGCCGGTTGTGTGATCGGACCTAGCAGTCCGCCGCATGACATTCCTCCTGCACACGCGGATACCGTTAGAGGCGATGCACTTGCGCCGCTACGGTGAACCTGTTCGCGAGATCCGATGATCTACGTGGGAGATCGACGAGGAGGAGATGACTCCGGAGACGTGCTGCCCCAACTCTACTCCGTTGCACGGCACTGCGTGTGTAGTGGTAACGATCTGTGATCCATCTCTGTAGCATGTTCCTGGATGTTCTGTGCGTAGGAAATTTTAATTTGTAGTCGACTCACCCTACCGTAGAACGTGCTGCCCCAATTCAGATCATATGCATATTAGATATGTAGAGGCGGCATATGAGATCAGTTGTCGTTTTTGAGATTGGTTGTGTGCACGGTTGATGAGATCAACTGCACATGGGGATCGATGCGAACTCGCGATGGGCTCCTTCTCGGGGTGGGGTGGAGTCGGCTGACGCTGTGGGCTTGGAGGAGGAGTCGGTTGACGCAGCGGACTTGGAGGATGAGTCGGTGGCCTTGGCGCCGAGTTTGGAAAGACAATGCACTCCTTTCTCCATACAATGAGTATAAATTTGTCCGCTTTCTTTTTAGGAGCAATCGGTTCGCCATCTGCTTTGATTTCATTGATGTTCTACTTTATGCCAGCGGGCAACTTTTTGGCCGGGCCTCTTTTCCTTGTAGAAGATTTACTCGATCCGGAGGGCTAAAAGAAGAAAGATTCGTTAATATATATATATATATAGAGAGAGAGAGAGAGAGAGTAGCACTATTCTGATCATAGAATCAGAATAATATTCTGATCACAAATCACCCTATATAGACGCGATTAGCAGTTCCTGAGATCACGTAGAAGAAAAAAAATTCCCAATCAACCGTCCCACCTCCCGCACCTCTCGCCCTCCCGTCGATCCCGACCCCCCTCCCGGGCGACAGCGGCCTCACCCCTGAACACTCGCGCCGCCAACCCCGCCCCTCATCCCACGCGCCGCCGCCGCTCACCCTGCAGGCCGTCGCCGCAACCTCTGACCCGTGTGCCACCAACCCCACCCCTCATCCCGCGCGCCGCCGCCGCCACTGACCCCGCGCGCCGCCGCCCCTGACCCCATGCATCGCCGCCGCAGCCACTGACCCGCGCTCCGCCGTCGCCACCACGCACCCCAGCTCGTCGGCGCCGCCCCGGACCCCGCGCGTCACCCTCTCCACCAAACCTCGCATCGCCGTGGCCGCCAAATCCAGCACGCCTCCGCCGCTGCAACTGCCACCCCCGTGACCGCCTGCACGCATGGATCCGGCAAGATCCCTGTCGGACTAGGCTAGGGATGACCTCCGCGGGCGCTGTGGTCGCCGCGGACTGCGCCCAACCGTCGCCGTGGACTGCTCCTCTGCGCTTCCTCACGTTTGCACATATAAATTCAGCAGCCATCCATTCCATCTCTCTCTCTCTCTCTGTCTGAAATTCCTATGAACCTTGTTGATTTGATGAGGTGGTTTTTTCATAGCAGACACATGTACTTTGCATGGTGCAATCCCGAATAGAAAAGTAAAAATGCATGGACTTTATTTTCCGTTTTTTGTAATCTTGCTCTTCAAGTGTTCGTGTGTGTAACCGAAGAAAAAAACTGAACGCATTTTGTGCTTGTTTTGGGGGTATGTTCTGCAGCCCGGTCTCATAAAAAAATAGAACGACATTGGTTAGGAACATCAAACGAGTTAAAAAAATCTTTAGAAGTTCAGATAGAACAAAAAAACAAGTTCAGGAACACAAGTCCCGAGCTCCATCTCTCCCATCCTACTCTCTGTTTGTTGTGTTCTTCAGTGGCAACAGCAAAAAGTGAATGAAGAAATCATCACCCAAAAAATGGATATATAAAATATTGTATTACTATGAAAAAAATTGACTTTAAAATTTTTTCTTTATGCAAAGGGTCAAAATGTTATGTTCGGGAAGGTCAAGTATGTTAACTCAAGGACGGACGTCGTATTCTCCAGGGAGTAATACAAGAAAAAGATGTACAAAAAGAATTTCGTGTATCACTTCTATGAGAGTTCTTGTATTACTACCTAGACAGTTTGTGTATTGCTATCCAATTTATGAACAGCTAATTATCTCTCCCGTGTGTGTCTATGTTTTTCGAAACTATAGTGATCCAAAACAAAAAAATTCACATATAACCAAACTAAAAACTTTTGCAATTGCTACTATTGTTGTGATGTCTAAAAAATAATTGAGTTTTCATTGAACTTCAAATAAATAAATATGAGTTGTTCTATGTTAAAATAAATAATTGAAAAAGACCCAAGAAGTCCAAATTAAAAAAAGGAGCAGTTCGTTGTTTATACAAAATTTAGATTATTCTTAATATTAAAGAATGAAAAAAAAAAGTTCAAAAATAAAAAAAACTAGAAGTTCATTTTTTAAAAATACAGCAGTTCAAAAATTTATTAAAAAGATTTTCACCATTTCTAAACTAAAAATCTCTAGAAGTTAAAATTCAATTAATGAACCGGTTCAATGTATATTACAAAACTAGGATTTTCTCATTACTATTAGAAATAAACCAAGAAGTCTAAATTTAAAAAATAGTGTAGTTCGATTTTGGTAAAAACAATAGATTTTCCTTGTTACTAAAGAATAAAATGATGAAGTTCAAATTAAAATAAAGGAGTACTTTGATGTATACGGGACACTCAAAATATTACCGTTTCTAAGAAAATATAACTATGAAGTTCAACTTACAAAAAAAATGTTTAATGCTTATTTAAAACCATATATCCTTTCTAAAAATATGACTAAAAAGTTGAATTTAAAATAACAGAGAAGTTCTATGTATATAAAAAACTCAGATTTGTTAAGGGGCGTCCGACCTCCAATTACATGTTTTAAAATGGCAAAAACTGACGTCCGACCTTCAATTGCGTGTAATTCGACGTATACACAAAAATGCGACAGAAGTTCTTAGTGAAAACAACAAGAAATTCAAGTAATGCAAGGAATGCATTTTAGGTGAGAATAAAAGTATAGAAAAAATAAAATCTTAAAAGGTTCGTTGAAAGAAGTTCAAGTCCTCTGTCCGGGGAAGTTCAAAACTTCTTGCGAGAGAGGTTCACCTTGTATTTCCATGTTCAAAAACACAAAAAATAATGTTTTTTTGCATTTTAAAATAATTCTCTCAATCCACAAAGAAGTTCATTTATTATTTGGGAGCAATTTGATTTTAAAAAGAAAATAAAAAAATTTGAATTATAAAAATGGAAAAAGTTCATGTACTACATGGTGTGTATTTAATATGAGAAAAATGAATTAAAAGTCAAGGTCCAAATTTTTTGTTGTTATAAGTTCAAGACCTCCGTCGGAAAAAGTTAAAAAAATTATTGTGAGAGAGGTTTGTACAAAAGGAATATCATTTGTGTAACACTTATGAATGGATGAGAAAATTACAAACGAAAATACGTCACAGAAGTTCAACATGCTAACAGCAGGAAGTTCAACTACTACATTGAATGAATTTCAGATGAAAAACTTTTAAAACCGTCGCGAGTATGAAAAAATGATCAACACGGGAAAGTTGCGTGCATACAGCAGCTTTCAATCGGTATATCACTTGCTCAATTCCGGTGAGTGGATGGAGAGCTACGAGCAAAAAAAGCACGTGAAAAATAGGGTGAAGTTCAAGTAGACATGCCGAGAAGTTCAAATTCTTCACGCGGTGCATTTTCAAAGAATCTGTTTCGCGATAAAGGCAGAATGCATGATCTCGCTGTTTTCAAAATTACTTGAAAACGGCTAGGAATCAAAGAAAACCATCTACATGAAAATTTTTTGCTTTTTCCGTAGCTTTTCAATTATATATTATTTGTCCCATTTCGATTAAGTTTGTAGAAATTACGGCTAAAAAACATTTTTGGCCATTTTCAAAATTGACTTAAAGCCGTAAGGAATTGGGAGAAACAATATATACCAAAACGTTTCACATTTCCTCAAGATTTCCAACGCCATATCATTTGCTCCATTCGGACGTACGGTTAAAAAATTAACTCAAAAATACAAACTCGGTGAAACTTGGACCGTTTTCTAAATTACTCTTAAACCATTCAAAATTAAAAAAACTTCGAACATGAAAAAGTAGTGCATTTTCATAAGATTTGCAACGCCATATCATTGAAAATACAAACCCGGTTGTTCGGATTGCGAAATTCTATGATTTTTCAAATTACTATTTAACCATAGGGAATTAAAGAAAACTTTGTACATGTGGAAGGAGCGGATTTGCAGAGGATTTCCAATGCCACATTATTTGCCTCATTCCGATAAACGGTTTAAAAATGCGAACGAAAATACGATTCACGTTTTTTGTATAAAGAAAAAACGGTTTTCAAAACTGCTCTTAAACCGCTTACATTTTGCCAAAAAATTAACATGGGTCGTGATACTCGTGTCCATAGCTTTCCAACGGTATATCGCAAGCCCCATTTGGGCAATGTTTGCGGAAGGTCAACCAAGCACAGGGGGAAGTTCAACTACTACCGCGGGGACTAGTCAGGTAGTTATCAGAATATTATTCTGATCCCGTGATCAGAATATTGTTTATATATATATATATATAAATCAATTAATATATGTAATGATCACCAGAGGCCTTTATATATATTCCTCGCGGGCTTTGTTAATTGAAGAACATTTCCTTCGCCATCATTGTTTGTGTGCCCTTCGTCTCTTGGTTCTTCCTCAAATATTCCCTCACCGGAATCATTCAGATATTTTGAGCCGTCATCTGCAGGTTCATTCTCTGGGTTTCGGATAATGTCGAACAAGATATCCTCTTGATCATGGTCATCTCTGCCGCTAGCGTCCATAGCTTAACTAATCCAGAAGAAAGATAAAACAATTTAGTATTCAAATTAGAATTCATTCAATAAGAACAAACTGAATCATAGTAGTCAGCCGCCGAAGAGGTTCGATCTGAGGGGCGAGGGATGGCGAGGAGGATTAATTTTTTTAGCTAGAAAGATCATCATATAATATCACTAATACATCTCGAATAATCCAGTTAATGCATCATCGAATATTATCGACTATAATATCGAATACATCTCGAATATTATCACTAATACATCTCGAATATTATCATATAACATCACTAATACAGCTCGAATATTATCGAATAATCCAGTTGACTCGCGGTTTCTGAGGCGCGGGCGGTGGACACCCAAATAGAAGGAACCATCATAGGATCATAGCTCGGGTGAGATCCCTGAAGACCTGCCAGGTATTGGAGAACCTGACGTCCAACGCAACCATGTAGCGACGGACATGCTCGTCCTCCTCCCTGACACAGCGACGTACCACCTCTCGGGGGCCGGCTGCCTTCGCACCGATAGTGGCCCACGCGAACGCCACCAAAGAAGCTCCGGGTCGACGACGGGAGCCCGATTCCTCACCAAGCTGCGCGCACCGGAAGGTAGCACCTCCCAGTGACAGCTCGACGGAGCCCAGTCCCGGACATGGTGCCTCTCAAGTAGGTTGTCGCCGCCGAGTCGACGACGAGGATGCGGGCCGGGCATCGTCGACGTCGAGAACAATTCTTATGAAAACAAATTACTATGCAATAATTATCATTTTATTATGCTACTCATATAGATTTTTGTTTTGCACATAAATAACTTTCTTAAAGTCTTGTTTTGCACCATCGCAATACAATATATATAGACACAATATATAGCGGCATCGGCGTCAGCGTTGGACAAAATCATAGCACCATTGAAAAGTTTAAACATGTCAAAAATGTTTCTATGCAAATTTAACATTTTTTAAATGCTTGATTATGATTTTTGTAATTCTTGTTCACTAGATTTTGCAAATACATGACAAACTTTTGCAAATACAACATTAAGATATTAACATTTTCCAAATAAGATATTAACATGTTTTTGATCAATATTTTTAATACAGGGTCAACTTTTTTCTATGCAAATTTAACATTTTTATCTATAAACATGTAACAATTTTCAAACATAAATCCATCTAACATCATCTACACACAAAATACATAAATTCATCTAACTTAATTATATTAGGTAAATGTGTATGTGTGTGTGTATGTGTGTTTGCACCGGCGGCAAGGCTAGCTCCTACGCCGGAGATGGACGGGGCAGTGGCTAGGTGGGGGATGGGATCGGGGAGGAGAGGGGGAGAGGGAGGAGAGGGGCTCATAGCGGGCTCGGCGGCGAGTTCGAGGCGCCGGCGTGGTTGAGGCGACAGCGAGGTCGAGGGATGAGAGGGGCTGGAGCGAGCGCGACGACGACGGCGATCTCCGGCGGGAGGTTGAAGACGGGCAGCCTGGCGGCGTCTCTGTTCTGGATTTGATCGCGGTGGAGGTTGAAAATGCCAAGTGTCCGCTTATATAGAAATGACCTTTAGTCACGGTTACAGCCACGCAACGGGACTAAAGGAACTTTAGTCCCAGTTACAGCCACGCAATGGGACTAAAGGAACTTTAGTCCCGGTGCGTGGCTGGAACCGGGACTAAAGGTACAATTCTAAGTCCCGGTTACAGCCACGGGCCAGGACTAAACGGCTGTTTTCGGGCGGCCCAAATTCAGCGCAGGAGAAGGACCTTTAGTCTCGGTTCTTGGTGGCAACCGGGACTAAAGGTCTTTTTCCATTTTTTTTTGTTTTTTGCTTTATTTATTTTTCTTTTGTTTCTACTTACAGCCAAATATTTAGAGTTTTTGAGTGAATCTTTTTGCTTTAGGTCACAAAAATTATAAACTTTCTGTTAGTGCCAGTAGTTTTCAAATTTGAATAGTTTAAATTTGAATTCTTTGAAATATGTGTGAATCACTAGTTTGTGAATAACTTTACTTAAAAATAGAATTTTGAGTGATTCTTTTTCATGCTGTTTAATATTAGTGTGTTTTATCAGTATGTTCAACTTGGTAATTTTTTAGGTTATTTTAAATAGGTGTTTTAATCAAAAACAAATTCTATTCAGCCCTTTTTATTTTTATAGCTCAAAAAATCATTAAATGCATGAAAAATAGCGAATGAAGTCAGAAAGGGTTGAAAATTGATGATGTGGCTTTGAATGATGCATATTGAATGCACAAAAAGTCTGGAGTTAAAATAAATGAAATCCCTTTGTAATAGACGAGTTTTCGTCGGAAACCCTGGTACTTTAAAAGAGATTGTCTAGTTTGTACACGAAGTGCATCCAGGTTTTTCCGTAACCCTCTCAACTTTTTAGCACATGATATGTGGGTGAAATTATCATACCATGCCAAGTTTTAACCTTTTCAGAGTTCATTTGTAGTGCTTTTCAATTTCAGGGTCATTTAGCACAAAAAAATCATTAAATGCATGAAAAATAGCAAATGAAGTCAGAAAAGGGTTGAAAATTGATGATGTGGCTTTGAATGGTGCATATTAAACGCACAAAAAGTTTGGAGTTAAAAATACATAAAAACTGAAAACCCTTTGTAATAAATGAGTTTTCGTTCGAAACCTTGACACTTTGAAAGAGATTGTCCAGTTTGTACATGAAGTGCATCCAGTTTTTGCCGTAACACTCTCAACTTTTTAGCACATGCTATGTGGGTGAAATTATGATACCATTCCAAGTTTCAACCTTTTTAGAGTTCATTTGTAGTGCTTTTCAATTTCAGGGCCATTTAGCTCAAAAAATAATTAAATGCATGAAAAATAGAAAATAAAGTAAGAAAAGGGTTGAAAATTGATGATGTGGCTTTGAATGGTGCATATTGAACACACAAAAAGTCTGGAGTTAAATAAGTTAAAAAATGAAATCACTTTGTAATAGATGAGTTTTCGTCAGAAACCCTAATACTTCGAAAAAGATTGTCCAATTTGTACATGAAGTGCATCCAGTTTTTTCTGTTACCCTCTAAACTTTTGAGCACATGCTATGTGGGTGAAATTATGATACCATGCCAAGTTTCAACTCTTTTAGAGTTCATTTGTAGTGCTTTTCAATTTCAGGGTCATTTAGCTCAAAACCTTATCAGTCCATTTTCTAGTTTGAGCAACTTTACATTGCTAAACATGTCCAAATGAGATCAAACTTGGCACACCTGCTAAAATGGTCTAAATATTGTTCTAGGCCAAGTGGTGCATCAAGGAGAACAAGATAACTTGATCAAAGATTGTCAAAACATTTTCTTCCCATTTCTATGGTGGGAAATATTTACATTGCAAAGTTTCTTCAAATGAGCTACAAATCTGCACACTAGCTCAAATTGATATTCCTGTTGAATTCCAAAGCCATTGGATTCCTCTAAGTACCTCTATTCATCATCAAACACCTTCTGCCAAAATCATGTGTTCGATGATTGGGGTACCAAATGGATTCTCCTTTTGCTAAAAGGACAAGAATAATTGAAAATTCATAACTTAATACACAATTATTCAAAATCATGTTTCAAATGCCAAAGTGCCAAAACACATATATACCCTAACTCTTACAAAGATTCCCTCTGGTTTGTCCGAAGTGGGACTTTCCAGCTATAAGTCCGGAAATTCACTAGAGAAGAATGTGATGACGGTGAAGCCGGTCACATCCCAGAGTGGGATCTTGGGGTATAAAACTTTGTCTTCGCGTGTGTCCCTTTGCACCGTAAACCACACCAACACATATGCAAACTAAGAAGTTAATTTGAGCTCAAATTGCATATAAATCAAAGAAACTCCCACATAATTACTCCCAAACTAACACCCACAAATCACTATACTTATAGAGCATTGCACGAGCTAATCTAAAAATGAGAGATGAAAGGACAAAGTTGCTTACCTTTGTGAACACTTGGATAGATGGGGTGCCTAAAATCTTGACAAATCTTGGCAAAAAATGGAGGATGAGCTCGAGCTAAGGGGAAGAGCAGAGAGGGGAAAGGAGAAAACAGAGAGGATGAGCTCGGGACGAAGCAGGGGTTTATATAGGGACAACTTTAGTCCCGGTTGATGATACAAACCGGTACTAAAGGTCAACCTCTAGTCCTGGTACGTTGGTGATAAAAACCAGGACTAAAGGGGCTCGTGGGGGCCCCAGCCTGACGCCAGCCTGCCACCATCCCTTTAGTCCCGGTTGGTATCACCAACCGGGACTATAGGTAAAAAATGAACGGGGACTAATGATGCACGTGCCCCCCTCCGCTCCTAGCCATTGGAACTGGGACTAATGGTCACATTAGTCCCGGGCCAAAACCAGATCGGGACTAATGCTCCGAACGAAAGGTCTATTTTCTACTAGTGCATCAATATTATGACGCACGTCCTAGTTCACCTAGTTGACGAGATTGCCATTCTTGGTCCTGTATTTCTACACAATATGTTCCCCTTTGAGAGGTACATGGGGGTCTTAAAGAAACATGTTCGTAACCGTGCTAGGCCAGAACGAAGCATCTCCAAGGGCCATGAAACAGAGGAGGTCGTCGATTTTTGTGTTGACTTTATTCCTGACCTTAAGCCGATTGGTGTTCCTCAATCGCGGTATGAGGGGAGACTGAGTGGAAAAGGCGCGCTAGAAGCGGATTCAATAATATTGTCGGGACGGGCATTCTTGGGCGCAAGCACACTACATAGTTCTATATAATTCTACGTTGGTGGCCCCATATATCAATGTACACAAGAACATTCTATGCTCAAAACACCCGGAGCAGTCTGGCGACTGGATTACACGTGAACACATGGGGACTTTCGACGGTTGGTTGCAAACACATCTCATGGGTAACAACATTGTTGGAGATGAGCTGTACTTGTTGGCTAGGACACTATATTCGACTGTATTGACTTTCCAAGGGTACAAGATAAATGGAAATACATTTTACACGAGCGCCCAAGATAAAGGGAGCACCAACCAAAATTGTGGTGTCCGCTTTGATGCAGCAAACACCAATAGGGCAAAGGACACATATTATGGTTACATAGAGGAGATATGGGAACTTGACTATGGACGTAAATTTATGGTCCCTTTGTTTTGGTGCAAATGGGTCAATCTGACAGAAGGCGGGGTACAGGTAGACCCGCAGTACGGAATGATAACAGTGGATCTCAACAATCTTGGGTACACAGACGAACCATTCGTCCTAGCCAATGATGTGGCGTAGGTTTTCTATGTGAAGGACATGTCTACCAAACCGAGAAAAAGAAAAGATAAGGAATCGAATACATCATACGATGAGCCTAAGCGCCACATAGCTCTTTGAGGGAAAAGAAACATCGTGGGAGTGGAGACAAGACAGACATGCAAGAAGATTATGAAAAGTTTCATGAAATTCCTCCCTTCACAGTGAAGATTGACCCAAGCATCCTGTTAAATGATGAAGATTATCCATGGTTACAGTGCAATAAGCAAGGGACACACGCAAAGAAAAAGTGAAGACTTTCTCTATAGTGAAGACATCATATCAGATGGTACATGTCAAAAAATGAAATCCCTTTGATCTAGAATGTCACTACAGTTACACGTCAGATGCTCCACAACTATTCCGGTGATGGCTTTGATCTAGAATATCACTGCAGTTACATGTCAAAAAATGAAATCCCTTTGTAATGGATGAGTTTTCGTCCGAAACCCTAATACTTCGAAAGAGATTGTCCAATTTGTACACGAAGTGCATCCAGTTTTTGCCGTAACCCTCTCAACTTTTTAGCACATTCTATGTGGGTGAAATTATGATACCATGCCAAGTTTCAACCTTTTCAGAGTTCATTTGTAGTGCTTTTCAATTTTAGGGTCATTTAGCTCAAAAAAAATCATAAAATGCATGAAAAATAGCAAATGAAGTTAGAAAAGGGTTGAAAATTTATGATGTGGCTTTGAATGGTGCATATTGAACGCAAAAGTCTGGAGTTAAAATAAGTTTAAAAAATTAAATCCCTTTGTAATAGATGAGTTTTCGTCCGAAACCCTGATACTTTGAAAGAGATTGTCCAGTTTGTACAAGAAGTGCATCCAGTTTTTGCCGTAACCCTCTCAACTTTTTAGCACATGCTATGTGGGTGAAATTGTAATACGATGCCAATTTGCAACCTTTTCAGAGTTCGTTTGTAATGATTTTCAATTTCAGGGTCATTTAGCTCAAAAAATCATTAAATGCATGAAAGATAGCAAATGAAGTCAGAAAAGGGTAGAAAATTGATGATGTGGCTTTCAATGGTGCATATTGAATGCACACAAAGTCTGGAGCTAAAATAAGTTAAAAAAATGAAATCCCTTTGTAATAGATGAGTTTTCATCTGAAACCATGGTACTTCGAAAGTGATTGTCCAGTTTGTACACGAAGTGCATCCAATTTTTGCCGTAACCATCTCAACTTTTTAGCACATGCTATGTGGGTCAAATTATGATACCATGCCAAGTTTCAACCTTTTCAAAGTTCATTTGTAGTGCTTTACTATTTCAGGGTCATTTAGCTCCAAAAAAACATATCTGTCCATTTTCTAGTTTGAGCAACTTTACATTGCTAAACATGTCCAAATGAGCTCAAACTTGGTACGGCTGCTAAAATGGTATAAATATTGATCTAGGCCAAGTGGTGCATCAAGGAGAACAAGATAACATCATCTAATTCCCTCAGGACCATATATGTCCATTTTCTAGTTTGAGCAACTTTACATAGCCAAATATGTCCAAATGAGCTCAAACTTGGTACACCTGCTAAATGGTCTAAATATTGTTCTAGGCCAAGTTGTGCATCAAAGAGAACAAGATACCATCATCTAATTCCCTCAAAACCATATATGTCCATTTTCTAGTTTGAGCAACTTTACATTGCTAAACATGTTCAAATGAGCTTAAACTTGGTACATCTGCTAAAATGGTCTACATATTGTTCTAGGCCAAGTGGTGCATCAAGGAGAACAAGATAACATCATCTAATTCCCTCAAAACCATATCTGTCCATTTCCTAGTTTGAGCAACTTTACATTGCTAAACATGTCCAAATCAGTTCAAACTTGGTACACCTGCTAAAATGGTCTAAATATTGTTCTATGCCAAGTGGTGCATCAAGGAACACAAGATAACATCATCTAATTCCCTCAAAACCATATATGTCCATTTTCTAGTTTGAGCAACTTTACATTGCTAAACATGCCCAAATGAGTTCAAACTTGGTACACCTGCTAAAATGGTCTAAATATTGATCTAGGCCAAGTGTTCAATCAAGGGGAACAATATAACATCATCTAATTCCCTCAAAACCATATGTATCCATTTTCTAGTTTGAGCTACTTTACGTTGCTAAACATGTCCAAATGAGGTCAAACTTGGTACAATTGCTAAAATGGTCTAAATATTGATCTAGGCCAAGTGGTACATCAAGTAGAAACAAGATAACATCATATAATTCCCTCAAAACCATATATGTACATTTTCTAGTTTGAGCAACTTTACATTGCTAAATATGTCCAAATGAGCTCAAACTTGGTACACCTATTAAAATGGTCTAAATATTGATCTAGGCCAAGTGGTGCATCAAGGAGAACAAGATAACATCCTCTAATTCCCTCAAAACCATATCCTATCGCACATTTTCACACCCCTATTAGTCCCACCTCGCCAAGTGACAAGCTAATCGACCACCTTAAATATCCGGGTCATCCAGAATGGATAAGCTTGTGACATCATTGCATCCTTTGTTAAGGATATGGAGAAGATTCATAGTAAGGGTCTATCTCCTTCACATAGGGAACATTGGTGTCGGCTTTTTTTGAATCACTACGTGTCTATGCACCAAAATAAATTAGGTTAACAAAAATAGTTTTTTTCCTAAATAAAACTTACCAGCAAAGAAAATACTAAACTAATAACTTAACATACAAGGAAATATAACATTATTAGGTTAACAAAAAGTATTTTATAATATTCTTCAATAGCAAAAAGAATCAACTAGAGAGCTTTTATAAAACTCTAGTTATGATCAAAGTAATATTAACTTAAAATTATATAAAATTTATCCAACTAAAATTTTCATAAAGTATTTTTTCTTAAAAACTTTAATAGCAAAAAAATTAAAAGAAACCAGGCATGTATGCATCTGTTTAAAAGAACACTAAAACTAAAATATCCTAAAAAGGTCTAAACCCAAAAATAGGAAAAAAAAGGTCTAAAACTAAAAGGATTAAATGAAACTAGGCATGTATGCAGCTTTTAGAATTGAGAAAAGTATACTTTTCGTCCCCCAATTCTTGCCAGAGTCTAGATTTGGTCCCTCAACTCCAAAACCGGACAACTTGCACCCTTAATTACTGAAACCGGCCAAGATTCATCCATGGTCATGGTTTTTGACCGGCTTTGGTGTTGTCTCACCCCGGTTTTGACTATGCCAACTAAAATACATGAACTTTTTTCAAATACGGGTACACATACATCTTTCAAATCTGTGTACATTTTTTAAGTTCATGTAGTTTTTTCAAATTCATGTAATTTCTTTAAAACTAACACACTTTTTCATATTCACGTATTTTTTTTGGAAAGAGTTCATGAATTTGAGAATTTTATGCGAATTTGAAATAATACACGAGCTTTATGCGGATTTGGAACAAGTACATGAATTTCAAAACACTTCATGGATTTGAAAAAGAACACTTGGATTTGATAAATTACACGAACATGGGAAAAAATGCGGATTTAGAAGAAGTACGCAAATTTTAAAAATACATATTTGAAAAAAGTACACAAATCTCAAAATAGTTCACGGATTTGAAGAATATATGTTTATTTTAAAAAATATTACATGACCTTGTAAAAGCTATGTGAATTTCAAAAAAGTTCGCATATATGAAAAAACTACATGAATTTGAGTCAACTCTGGTAAAAACCGGGGTGAGTCAGCACCAAAACCGGTCAAAACCGAGGCCATGGACTAACCTTGTCCGGTTTCGGTAGTTGGGGTGCAAGTTGTCCAGTTTCGGAGTTTAGGGGCCAAATCTAGACTTCATCGGGAGTTGAGGGATGAAAAGTATACTTTTCTCTTTAGAATTTCATATATTTTGTTAACATTATTTGATAATCATGCGTATTACACATAAGTGAGTATGTATAAAAATTAGGATGTGATTTGAAGAAGGTCAAAAAATTGACATAACATATGCAAAAAAAATGCCCGCCCACTAGCAAGAGAATTCACACACCACGGCCTGCATACGACTAGAAACCCAACTATATATGGGCCAGGATGCAGACCCGCAGGGCACGAATATCTGCTGTCAGTAGGCCCCACAGGGCAGAGAGTGCAGGTTAGACGATGAGTTGTCTGCTTTGAGAGGAACTTGACAAGCTAGCCGCGGGCGGGATTATAAACCAGTGCGAGCGCCTCTCGCTTGGCGAGGTGGGACTAAACTCCCACCACCCCTCGGCTGTGCCAGGACCAATCCTTTAGTCCTGATTGGTGGCTCCAACCGGGACTAAAGCCCCCCTTTAGTCCTGGTACGAGCCACCAACCGGGACTAAAGTCCTGGGTCTCGCGCCCTTTGGGCTGGTGAAATTCACCTTTAGTCCCGGTTGGTGGCTCGGACCGGGACTAAAGGGGGCCTTTAGTACCGGTTGGGGCCACCAACCGGGACTAAAGGGTGGGGTCTATAAGCAGCACTTAGAGAATTTTCCCCCAATCTCTCCCATTCTCTCCCCCGATGTTGAATCACAGCACGACACCGCCAGGCTGCTGCGCCAGAGACCGCCGTCGCCTCCGAGCCCGCTTGGCCTCGTCGCCGGGCCTCCTCGCCATCGCCGCCCCCGTGGAGCTCCGCTGCTTCGACTACGAGGACCGGTGCCGTTCTTCGTCGATCCCGCCCCCGTCGAGCTCCGCTGCTTCCTCCTGCGGCCACCGCCATTCTCCATCGATACTCGCTGCCGTCTGCTGCTACTAGTCCCTCAACGATCCTTCGTGTGCTTCTCGGTGAGCACGGCTCTTTCCCCCTCGGTTTCCTGCCTTGATCCGTCGCCGCGGCTGCCGGCCCCCTGCGCCCGAGCTTCTGTCAAGTTCCTGAATGCAATTTTCGTCAAGTTTCTGTCAAGTTTTTGGCTTAGGGAGAACAATTTTTCCCATGGTAGAAGTAATATAGCAAATTTAAGTAATTTTATCTAAAAACCATGCGTGAATTTGTCATGGGCCTTCTACAGAATTTTGTTGAAAGTGAAACTTGGCAGGATGGTGTCTCTTTGGATGTGGTAAGAATGATGGCAAGGTTGGATGGACAAATTGAATAACTTGCAAGTGCAAGTTTTGGTGGAATTCAGTTCTGGACCCATACTTGGACAAAACATTTAGTGGGCTTCAAAGATGCAAATTAAGTTGAGCTTCTAGACTTTTATAAAATGGCCAAACTTTTCAAATGAACAAGATGGATTTTTGCATAAAAGTGATCTATAGACATCAGAGGGTCTCACAGTTTTTTGTGGCATTTTTACAAAATTTATTTGAAATAGTTTTAGTTCAACAGGAGCATTTCAAAGTCCGAGAAATGATGAAGTTCAATAGGATCTATTTTCTCCTTCATAAAAAAATGTTTTTTTGCCAGGTCAAGTGTTGTATTTTGGTGACAAATACACTTCTTTTTTGCCATGGAAATTTTATCTTTTTTACATGGATGAACAAGAAAATTAACTCTACTAATTTGCATAGAGAATTTGCATATGATGAGTGGTTACTTCATCATGATGATCTTGCTAAAAAAATTGAAGAACAAAATTGTGGTGACCTATTTTTTTCACTCGGTGGAATTACAGGATTTGTGGTGTTGCATCTCCGTGGAGTGATTGTCGATGTTGGAGCTGTTGGTCCTGATCGTCCCTCCGTTGTTTGACAAAAAGTGTCCATTTGTTGTATAAACATAACCCCGATAACTTCGGTGCAACGCCGCCGTTCAATTCTCCTCGGGCTTATATATTTTTGTGAACATAGAAATTTTTGTAACATGTATGTGTTTGAGTTGTTCATTGACTTAGAAATTTACATGTTGTAGGCGTACATGTAAAAAAATTTCAGAGTTGTTCATTGACTTAAAAAATTCCATGTTATTCATTGACTTAGACATGTGGGGCGTGGGGTCGTTAAAACATAACCCCAATAACTTCGGTATACCTTCGACATGAGGGGGGGGGTCACTAAAACATAACCCCGATAACTTTGGTATAACTTCGACAAGAGGGGGGGTCATTAAAACATAACCCTGATAACTTCGGTATAACTTCGACATGAGGGGGGGGGTCATTAAAACATAACCCCGATAACTTCGGTATAACTTCGACATTAGGGGGGGTCGTTAAAACATAACCTCGATAACTTTGTATAACTTCGACACGAGGGGGAGGAGTCCTCGACGATCGCCGGAAGAGTCGTCCCCGTATACACTTGCTGAAAAACTGCTAAGTCTGAAACTGACTGTTATAAAACTTGTCAACTTTGCATGATGTTTGCCACTAATCCATTGCTCATATGCATATGATTCCTTCTTGTGATTTGGTCTATGCAATGTGTACTTTGACCTTGTCAACTTTTCATAATGTTACTGTTTTGCATTCCCAGATTTCATTAAATCTGAAAAACAGCTTATCTCTCATGGTTGTATATTGCCATGTTGTAATATTTGCAGAAACTATGGAACACGATAGAGACTTAGAAAAAGAAGAGATGTTGGGGGATATAATCCGCAACGGAGGTGATGATGGAGGTGATGATATCACCTCACAGTTTCTCAACGACTCCGATGGTGAGGGAAGAGAAGATGACGACTCCGGTGATCTAATGGAGGCCGACGGCTCCGGCGGTGTTGGAGCCTTAACTGTTGCAAAGTCCGGCGAGGTATATTAATGAAGCATCTGCTCTGACTAGATGCATTAATGTACATATATATATATATATATATATTAACACTTCTTTCTTCTTTTAGCCCTCCGGATCGGGCCAAACTTCTATAAAGAGATGAGGCCCGAAGAAAAGATTGGGCAAGAATGAAAGATTCACGATCGAAAAAATCGCTGCAGATGGCAGACCGATTGCTCCGAAGCGGACCGAAAAGCGATTTATAGATTAGTGCGGAGTTGTTGTTAGGGACAGCATCCCGATCAGCATTCAAGAATGGAATAAGCCAAAGGCGGATAAAGGATCCGTTTCTTATGTCGACGATAGATGTAAAGATGAGCTTTGGAATACGCTCAAGACAAATTTCAGCCTACCGATAGAGGTGGATCCAACTAACAATGTTATAGAATGAAAAGTCAAGGCGTTTGATCTTCAGAAGATGGCCGAACAATTCAAGATCTGGAAGAAAAGATTGCACAAAAAGTTTGTCCTGAAAGAGAAGACTCCAACATTCACCGGTCAATATGAAAAGATAAAAGATCACTGGCCCACATTTGTGGCGTACAAGAAATCGGAGAAAGCTAAGGAAAGGTCAGAGATAAATAAGCGAAATGCTGCAAAGAAGGAATATCATCATCTTAGGGGGTCGGGTGGCTACAAGGCTGCGATGCCTAAGTGGGAGAAAGCTAAGAACGACCTGCTTGATAAAGGGGTCCATCTAGAGACATTGGACTCTTGCGAACGGGGAAAGACTTGGTTCTTCGGGCATGGGGGAACTTTGCACCCAGAAATAGGAAGTGTGTTTATACGAATGCTTAGCTTACAACACCCATCCAAAACATTCTAGATGCAATTAAGGCCAAGCGGGAGGGCAAGTTCCATCCCGACAGAGAGAAGGACGAGCTGACACACGCCCTCAGGAATCCTGAACACCCTGGATGAACAAGAGGCACACCAGGTTCCGTTTCGTGGAAGCTTGGGTTTCCCGATAGTAGTGCCACTTATAGAAGCCGAGGGAGAAATAAGAAAGAGGAGGTAGACCTGCTGAAGAAGGTAGAAGAAAAAGTAGCATTGCAGGATGAGAAAATAGCGGTACTTGAGAGCCAGCGAGATACCGGCCCATCATCTCAGCGGCACAAAGATCCTTCATTCGATACTGCCCACGGAGCTACCCCACCATCTCAGCTGAAAAGCAGCGTGGCTTCCACGGAGCTGCCCACAGATGATATCATGACTCCTCGCTACCCCGTGGATGATATCATGCAGAGGGAACATTGTTACCTACATGCGAATTGCATGAACATATCCTTGCGGGTGACGGTCGACTATGTCTTACCTGGTGTACCTGATGCAACTTACCATTTCACTCCGATTCCAGCTGGTTATGTTGTTGTCAGGGTGGATGAAGTTATGGATGGATTTGAGCGGCCGGAGCTTGAGTACCCTATAGATGAAGGGGAGACTCATCTGCGAGATGCCAGAAGGACTAAGGTTCTATGGAGAAAGGAAAACATCGTGATTCCAGATTGGACGCCGCGTCAGCATACTCTGCCGGAGGAGGCCCATCAGCAGACTCCTCACATTCCAGCTCTATCTCCGAGTCAGCACACTCCGCTGCCTCAGCTGTCTCCGCCACGTCAGCGGACTCCGCCGGAGGAGGCCCCTCAGCAGAATCCGACGCGTCACCTGACTCCACCTCCTCCGTGTCAGTGGACTCCGCCGGAGGAGGCCCCTCAGCAGAATCCCACGCATCAACAGACTCTGCCTCCTCCGCCGCCTCAACACCGATGGAAGAGATCCGCCGCCGCTATGGCGGCTAGTAGTAGAACAACGAAGAAATCCAGAGCAGGTACAAGCGTTAAGAAGGCTCCTGCCAAGTTACCATACGACATGACTTACGAGGAAAACAATGATATCGTGGCTGCTGAAGTGAAATGCCAGTTTGCACCGAAACGTCCAGGTCCAAAGGAGAAAATAGATCCGATAAAAGTGAAACGCTGTCTGGATAACCTTATGCGACCACCATCGCCTCCACCGCTATCACACTATGACCGCTGTATTGTAAAGAAATTTTATCAAGTGAAGCGGTTGGAAAGTAGCAGTGGTGCAAGAAGTGGGAAAACAATTCCCCAGCTCGGCGAATAGGAAAAACAATCTTGCCCGCCGCTGAAGGTGTTTGCGATATCGCTAATGATCCGGAGGTAGCGGCCGCAGATCCTGGTTTCACTCTTGGTGATTACTTAGGCGATGAGGTACAATTCGAAATGGCCGAGTTAGCCTTTAAATACGAGCACGGGAAGCCTCTCGTCAGACCAAATGAGCTCCCGCATCTAACAACAGAAATGCGGAAATTCCATCAGTGGTACATGAAAGCCTGTGAGGATGGGAGCAACATTAATTATATTCGTGGGAATTAAAGATGAGCATTTTTTCAATGGAGTCGAGGCGTTGTACATTGAATTTAGTGAATTCTTTCATTTATACAATCAAGACGCCCTTAACAAAACTATCGTCAGTTGCTATTGTCTATAAGTATTATTTCTGTAATTAAGTCGCTATTGTCTGTATGTATTATTTCTGTAATTAAGTTGCTATATATATATGAAGTAGTTAGCGTCGAGTTGAATGGAAAACATAAAATGAAAATGAAAACCCTAAATGTAAAAGAATTGGCTGTTAACGCAAAAATAAAAGGGGGAAACACAATATGAATCCCCTAAACCCTGGAAAACCCTAAACCCCTCCTTTCAAAAAAAACTAAAACCCCAGCGCCTGGCAGCTGCTGACGCGTGGCTGTCTTTTAGTCCCGGTTGGTGTTCGCAACCGGGACTAAAGGTACTCCTACACGGGCGCCCCACAGCGGCCACGTGGAGCTCCTTTAGTCCCGGTTCATAACACAACCGGGACTAAATGTTGTGGCCTTTAGTCCCGACTGCTTAGTCTCAGTTCCAGAACTGGAACTAAAGGCCCTTAGGAACTGGGACTAATGCCATGTTTTCTACTAGTGTACCAGCGATCTATTAACGACCTCACATTGTTTTGTTTAATGATGTACATGTCGTAGGGAGCAATGTGCTTTCGTGTGTGAATTTTTTCATGCACTTGCTGCCAGAAGGTCATCCTTTTGCTCTTACCTACGAAATCCTTGGATACGGCCAACCACGCATCACACAACAACCGATCCTCCATGGTTGAGTAGCTCAGCATCCTTCGTACTCTAAAAAATGGCATAGCTATTGGAAATAAACTCAATGGCATTTGACTGAACACCTGTCAGGCATGGTGTCCTCCATGGAGGTCGTCGACAGGGGAGCAGAGTGTACCTGGGTACAAACTGCTCCAGGATGGACAGCTCCGTCATTAAAGGCGAGTGGACGCGTCGGTGCTGGTTGGGGACGTCCGGCAATGCCTCTGTGGCGGCCGGAGACGTACAGCAGCGGTGGCGGAGGAGGTGGGTGCGGATGCAAAGCAAGGGAGAGAAGGGGCGGAGTGGAAGGAAATCAAACCGGAAGGGGGATTGGGTGGGCCGGGGGTGTCGGAGTCCTACATGTATGCTGTCCGGACTCCCACAAACCTCCCCCCACTTCACCTCCAATTTTTGGGAGAAATCGTGTCCAAACCGTCCCGCGGACCGATTCATGCCCACATTGGATGGCTTCTGCGGTCCAAACAATGCAGTCCGGATGGATGCGGGCGATTTACAGGTCCGCCTTGAAGATGCCCTTACCACAGCTTTTGGAAAAGAGAGACTAGAGTAGTCGTAGGTGCGTACTACGTCGAAATACATATGAGTCTGGAAACATCATGGTTAGAGCATCTACAACCCTCCCTCCTCCCCACCCTCATACGCCCGGACGAATAGTCTAATCACTGACCGTTCAAAAAAACATTTGGCCCAGATGGGTGTTTCAAACCAGGGTTAAATGCCATGGCTGACTGACACCCCTCATATCCAGCCCAAAAATGGGGCGGACATGGGGAGGCCCGGGCATGGCTAGGCGTGTCTGTCTCGTCGGACCTAGCACCCGCTGGCCCGCCCGATCCCACTATTCATCCACATTTGCTCTAAGGACCAAATCCTAGCCACTCCGCTCCACTGCACTCCGCCATCGAAGCTCCCAGCTGGCTATCTTCGGCCATCTCCAGCATGGCAGACAGTAGATTTGACTCCGGTTAGTCCGGATCCGTTGACTGGGGTGTCATCCCGTCGGTGGGATCTATCCAGTGCGACGGACGGTGGGATTTGACTCCGCCGCTCCTAGGAGGACAATGCCCGACCGACGGTGGGATCTATCCAGTGCGAGTCAACTGCGTCGGCGCATCAGCTCGAGTCCAGGCAAAGAAGGATCTGCGTGAGCTGTAACGTAATGACGTCGTGTTAGGAGGGTGGAAAGTAAGCCCAACGTCCGGTACGACTACATGCGTCTACGTGTTCAACTAGTGCACCAAGTAACCTTGTAGGATTAGTATACTTGGCTGATTCGGGCTTGAAACTAGACTAGCTTATATTTAGTTACACGAGGATGGTAACTTTAGTTGGTAAGCGTGGCTATTTCTTTGTTTCGGTTTATTTTTCACTGAAACTTACCGAAAAAGGCTTTCGCCCCACTTTCTATATAAAGCAAGGACCAAAGTTACACATCCGGAACACCCGCGACACCAAACCCCACCCCCCCCCCCCCCCCTCAGCCAAGGCAAGATACAAGGGTGCCGACGCACCGCCACACTACCCAATCAAACACCAAGAACACTACAGATGAGCCAGAAAGAACCGCTTGGAGCCGACGAGGACCTCCGGAGAACTAGCCACCAAGAAGAAGTGAAGCGGGACATGACAGAGCATGGACTCCAAGGCGGTGCCTTCAAGAAGGGCACGACATCGGATTGTCGCCACCGCCCAATCCCGAAGATTGAGTTTTTACCCGAAGCAACATCAAGGAAAGGGAACACCACGACAGAGCCTTCATGAAGGAAATGACGCCTTCGGCCACCGCCACCGTCGGCCAGAAAACCGGGCAAGTGATGTACTCAGGTGTTAACCCCCTCCGCCCATCATGCTATGCCAGACATCACCAACCATGCCACCCGCGTGATCATGGCTGGCCGACCGCACCCAAGACGCACGCTCCGCCCACGAACAACACGTCTCCCGCCACCCGGGCCGTCACCCTGCATCCAAGGAACTCCATGAACCCCCCCCAAAGACTTTGGCTTTGGCCTGACCGGCCGTCCTCGACCAATGGAGCAGCCAGCAGCCACCCTGTCTCGAACATCGCCCGAACCACGCAAGCACCGAGGAAAGGGGGAGGAGGAGCGGACGCATCCGGACCGGTGCATGAGTTATCAGCTCTGTTATGCCTATATTACCATGTTCTTTACATAAAATTTGCCGGGTATGCTTTTCAATAACGTCTACCCCGAGGTAAAAAAGTTACCGGGTGTTGGTATGTGAGTTATCAGCTCTGTTATTCATATATTACCAGCTATTTGCACATGAGTTACCATGGTGTTTTTCAACAACTTTTTTGGGGTTAAAAAGTTACCGCATCTGAACAAAGTAATTAAGTTATCCGGGGTTTTATGGAAGTGGTGCAAGAGGTGTGGAACAAGCCAGTTCGTACTAAAAATGCAGCAACTACGCTTTGTCACAAATTTAAAGCCCTTCGACATGCCCCGAATATATGGAGCAGACACATCTCTCGGCTCTCTATTGCGATCACAAATTGTAATGCAGTCCTGGCGGATTTAGACGAGTTAGAAAACAAAAGATGTCTGATGATTCCAGAAACAAACTTCAGAAACATCCTCAAGGCACACCTTATCAAGCTACACAAATATTAGAAACTTTGTTGGAAAAAACGTTGCACTATTCGATGGATCAAATTCGGAGATGAGAGCACTAAGTTTTTTCAAGCCATTGCCACTGAACGATATCGTAAGAACAACATTGCCTGCTTTCGTACTGAGGATGATCAAGTGATTGAAGACCACCCTGGCAAAGATGCCCTTCTTCATCTCACGTATAAAAATAGATTGGGTACCACATCACAGTGTGATATGAAGTTTGATTTGCCTTCAATCATCCAGCGTGCAGATAACCTCAACCACCTCATAGAACCTTTCACTCATGAAGTAATTGATGGAGCGATCAAAGAAATGCCCCTTGACCGTGCACCAGGACCCAATGGCTTTAGCAGGGCATTCCTCAAAGCATGCTGGCCGATCATCAAGAATAACTTCTATTCTCTATGCTCACAGTTTTATGAGGGGAATCTAGACATCACCAGCATCAATGATTGGCTCATCACTCTTATACCCAAGGTTAACTCACCTGAATCAGTCAATGATTACAGACTGATCACCTTCCTCAAGTGCTGTCTAAAACTGCTCACGAAGCTATTAGCAAACCGGCCGCAACGCATCATCCTCAAGCTGATCCACCGCAACCAATACGGGTTTATCAAAGGACGAACCATCCAAGATTGCTTGGCATGGGCTTACCATTACATTCATCAATGCCATGCATCCGGTAGAGAAATCATTTTACTCAAGCTTGACTTCACAAAGGCATTCGACACAATCGCGCAAGAACCTATGATCAATATCATGCGTCACATGGGGTTTAATGACAGATGGATTTCTTGGATCAAGTTCCTCTTCTCCTCTGGTCGCTCGTCTGTACTTCTTAATGGCGTACCTGGCCGACAATTCCAATGCCGCTGCGGGGTTAGGCAAGGCGATCCGTTATCACCATTAATCTTTGTCCTTGCAGCAGAACTACTTGAGGCAGCAATCAATGACGCATTCAGACGGGGCAGAATTAACCTCCCATTCCCGTGTAATGGGCAAACTGACTACCCGGTCCTTCAATATGCGGACGACACGCTAATTGTCCTTCCTGCATGCACATGACAAGCCACCCTGGTCAAACAAATCTTATCAGACTATGCTTCCTCCATTGGCCTAAAAATTAACTTCCACAAGTCCACACGGATCCCGATCAACCTGGACACGATAGCTACAGCCAATATTGCCCGAATCTTTGGCTGCACTGTTGGATCGATGCCATTCACCTACCTCGGACTCCCTCTTGGTACTACCAGACCTTCCATTCAAGAACTTATGCCTTTGGTGTGCAGAATGGAACGTCGACTTACGTCCACCATTGCTATGATGTCATACGGTGGTAAACTTTCATGGTTAAAAGCTACGGTCACATCCCTTCTGATGTTTGCTATGTGCACTCTTAAGTTCCTGCCTAAACTCATTGAGATACTCGACAAAATTAGGCGCGGATGCCTTTGGACTAAGAAAACTGAGCAAGGAGACAAATGTAACTCCCTAGCTGCATGGAGCATGGTATGCCGTCCCAAGAAAAAAGGGGGTTTAGGGGTGATCAACTTGAAAAATGACAACGAAGCCCTGCTGCTAATTTTTTTACACAAGTTCTTCAACAGGCAGTATGTGCCATGGGTCAACCTAATTTGGGACAATCATTATGTTGACAAAATTCCACACGCCGTTGACCCTGTGGGTTCATTTTGGTGGCAGGATATCCTCAAACTGACTCCCATCTACATAGGGATCTCCCGAGTACAGGTGGTGGATGGGACAACTACCCTCTTTTGGAAAGATTTATGGATGGAGGAGGTCCTGCAGATCTCACACCAACCTGCATGAAACCTTTCACCTGCTAGTATCACCTCAAGCACTTGAAGAGATACGTGATATACAAGCTTCGTCAAGAAGGATTTCCCCCTCTCTGTCACTCAATGATGTTTGGCACTATGTTTGGGGCACGACATATTATAAACCGAAGGATTACTACAACAACTATTTTCATGATGTGGAGACCCACCCCGCCTTCGGCCAACTCTGGAAATCAAAATGCACCATGAAGATCAAGGTATTTGGTTGGCTCCTATTCCATGACAGGCTCAATACCCGTAACATGCTGAAGAGAAGGCACTATAATATAGGACATAATTTTAATTGCATCCTCTGCGGCCAACAAATTGAAGAAACAGTGGATCATATGATCTTCACCTGCCAATTCAGTCAGAGCTGTTGGGCTAAACTCCACATTGACTGGCCACCCTTCGACTGTCGACTCACTCTCCTTCATGAAACAAAGGAATCTTGGCCAAACCCTTTTTTCTGTGAAACCCTTTTGACCGCGGCTTGGAGCATATGGAAGGAGAGGAACAATAAGCACTTCAGAGGATTGAATCCTAGTGTGGGTTCTTGGCTTAACCGCTTCAAGGAGGATCTACTACTACTCCAACATAGGGTTAAAGTAGCCCATAGAGCTGCTCTGATCACCTTTTGTACATCTATCATCTAGGTTACTCACACATACTTACTTCTCTGCTTGGCTTTAGGCCCTCACCAATACACACCATTGGTGTGCGCAAGACCATGTAAGTAGTTAATATATCTATGTAAACTCCCCATTTATATAGATATATGAAAAAACTGTAGGGGTTTTCCCCCTACTGTCATTTGTCAAAAAAAAAATTATCATCTCTGTTGTGTGTATATTATCATGCTATGTACACATAGGCTATCAGGGTATGCTTTTCTACAAATTTTATCCCGGGGTCAGAAGTCACCGTGGTGTTTGTATGCGAGTTATCATTTCTGTTGTGCATATATTTACCATACTATTTTCATAGAGGTTACAGAGGGGTATATATGTTTCAACAATTTTCATCCCAGATGAAAAGTTAACATGGTATTTGTACGTGAGTTATTAGCGCTGACTTGCGCATATAACCATGTTATATACACCAAAGTTATTAGCGGTGTATTTTTGAACAACTTTTATCTCGGAGGTGAACAATTAACATGTTGTTTGTACATAAGCTATCAGCTGTGGCGCATATATTATCATGCTAATTTATACAGAAGTTATCGTGTGTATGTATTTTAACACGTTTTTTCCCGAGTCAAAAAGTTATCGTATATTCGTATGTGAGTTATCACTTTATTGTATGTATATTACCATGGTACTTACACACAAGTTATCGGGATATATTTTTCAACAACCTTTTTCCCACTAATTTTTTTACCATGGTGTTTTTATATGAGTTATCAGATTTATTGTGTGTATATTATCATGTTACTTACACATAAGTTGTCGGCGTATATTTTTCAACAACCCTTTTTCCCGTTAAAAAAGTTATTGTGTTGTTTATATGTGAGTTATCATCTCTATTGTATGTATATTATCATGCTAGTTACACACAAGTTATCGGATGATGTTTTTCAACAACATTTTTTTATTAAAAAATTACCGTGGTGTTTGTATGTGAGTTATCAGCTCTATTGTTTGTATATTACCATACTACGTGCACACAAGTTACCGGGTATGTTTTTAACATTTTTTTTCATTCAAAGTTACCTATGTTCGTAGGCGAGTTATCAGTTTAGCCTATATCACCATCATATTTATATAGAAGCTATATATCGGGGTATATATTTTTCATCAATTTTCGACCCATGATGAAAAGTTACCATAGTATTTACCGGGGTGCGTTTTCATAACTTTTCCCTGCCTCAAAATTACAATTGTATTTTTTGTGTGTAAAATTACCGCATAAAAATCCCCAGCATGAGTGCAAAAGTAGCTCTTTAAAAAATCTCCACTTATAGCCCTGAAGGAAAAGGGCATGGTTCGGTGGGAAAGTAGAAAAAAAAAATGGGTTGTTACGCTAGTACAAAAACAGTGTAGCTCATATCAAATCAAAACATGGAGGTGCTTCAGATGGTTACTTGGTCGAATATTAAGATATCGCATCCTCCAAGGTCAAAGGTTCCACTCCTACAGGCTCCTCTTTTTGGCGAAATTCCACGATTACGATTTAATGCAGCAAAATCAGTGTCGCCAGATTGTAATCAATCACCATTTAATGCTACGAAAATAGAGCCGTGAGATCTGATTGCGACATAATGGAGCAAAATCAGTCACGATTTAATACCGGCGAAATTAGTGCCGTGAGATCGGGATCAGACGAAGATCGGATCGTTCGGATTTGTTGCTAAAATCCATACGTTCGGATTTTAGCTTTTCCGTTAAATCATCTAGTGTTGCAACACAAATGTGAACATTTGCTCAACAAAAAAAATTAACCTTGATGTACACAGGGTTGCTGTTGTACTATCTCAGTTACTGAGCAAGGCAAACTCAAACGCACCTAGAATTTTCCATCAGCAGCTATAAGGAGAAACGTGAGACAAGATAAGAGCGTTCTGTTTTTGAGGAGTAAATTCGTCTGATATTTTCAAAGCACAAACGTTGTGCATAAGTTGCCTGCCGAGCCTCGCAGTCCTATATAAGAACCCCCATGGCCGATGAGGAGAGGAAGTGAGGTGCGGCCAGAAGAAACTTCGCTCAGAGTTGTTCGCTCCTGTTTGTCGTTCTACCCCAAGTAACCATGGCGACCACTGTGGCGAGACTCCTGCTCGCGGTGACCATGATTTTTCTCCTCGCCGCGCCCACGGCGAGTGGTGGCACCATCACCATGTCGTTCGCCTCGGAGGAGGTCATGTCGGAGGCGACCCTCCTCTCTCTGTACGAGCGGTGGGCACAGCACTTCGGGAAGGCTCTCCCAAGCGGAGGAGCACTTGGCAGCACCCGCTTCGCCGTCTTCGCGCAGAGTGTCCGGCTCGCGCACCAGCGCGGCCCGGGCAAACTCAAGCTCAACGAGTTCGCTGACACCGCCCTCAATAACGACCACAGCATCCGCTGCTACATTCCGATGACGCAAGCCGTCGTCCCAGAGGGCCAGCGGAGAAAATACCCAGATCCACCGGCGTCCGCGGACTGGCGCTCCGCGGGCGCGGTGACGCCGGTGATGGATCAAGGGACGCACTGTGGAAGCTGCTGGGCTTTTGCAACCGCATCGGCCATCGAGAGCCTTTACAAGATCGAGCACGGGGACCTGATCCCTCTATCGCCCCAGCAGCTCGTCGACTGTGACGGCAGCAACAGGCACTGTGGAGGTGGCACCCCGGCCAAGGCATTCCAAACCATTAAGCTTGGTGATGGCATCTCGCGATGGGCGGACTATCCGTACAAAGGTGTTAAGGGCTGGTGCTACCCGGCCTGCAAAGGCGTGAGCATCAGGGGCTGGGAGCGTGTGGAGCCGCGGGACGAGATGGCGCTCATGTGGGCGGTGTTCAAGCGCCCCGTCACGGTAGGGGTCGACGCCAACAGCACGGCCTTTATACAATACCGCGGTGGCCTCTTCGACGGGCCCTGCAATACCACTCTCGGTCACGCCATGACCCTGGTTGGGTATGGAACTACCAGACACAGCGACCCTTACGGCGAGCCGGAGGGAGTCGAGTTTTGGCTCCTCAAAAATACCTAGTCCACGGCGTGGGGCGAAGCCGGCTATATGCGGCTCCGGCGCGGTGCCGAGGCCAAAGGTGGGGTCTGCGGGGTAATGCTCGAGGCCACCTATCCGATCCATTCCTATGCGCTATTTTAATTATAGAGGAAACAATGTGCCTATATATGAGCTTTAACTAAATAACTACTCCCTCAGTCCCATGATATAAGAGCGTTTTTGACATTAGTGTAGTGACAAAAACACTCTTATATTATTGGACGAAGGGAGTAGTATAGTTAGTGATGAAATGGAATAAATTAAAGCAAGCCACTCGTTGGTTGTACGCAGGGGCAGAATATAAGTTGGTAGCCAGAGATTCCAGTCGGGAGACCGATCTTGTTCGCGTGAACGGTAGCATGAGCGACATCGGATTCCATGAGATCATGCGCTCCTCTATCCTTGTTTCTTTCTTGCATTGTTCTCTTCTCCACCCCTCGTTATTATCCATAAGCCACCGCTTCTTTATTCTACGTTTTTCACTAGGCGCTGCTCCCTGTCATGGCGAACGCTCCATTCCTCGATCTCCGCCGTAACTCACCTTCTCTTCCTTCGCCACCATGACCCATGAGGCACAGGGGTGCGGCACTGCTACTGCAAATGTACCACCGTTGCCTGCTGCTAGGGCGAGCCACCACATGCGAAGAAAATGACAACACATGCCAACGCCTCCTTTTGCCTCTCCTTTCCCACCCACCACATGATGTAACGGCAAGGGCGAGGTGACGATGCCCACGACGGATTTTCCACACACATGCTACGACGGCAACAGATCATTTGCGATGAGCTGAGGAGCTCAGGCGAGTGGCATGGCAAGCTTCGAGCGGTGCCCGCCGATGCTTCGACCGACGATACGGCATAGCATAGGGGGTGTTGTGAGCGGGGATGCACAAGATGAGTCTTCAAGTGGTGACGCGAGAGAGCTGGATGGTGTCTATGGTGGGGGGAGGGGGCAAGGCGCGGGGTGACGGTTTGCACATCTAACGGCGGGCATCTACTACTCAATAGGAGGAAGGGGATATCGCATCGGTCGCTGTGGTTGGAGACGAAGACTAGTAACATAGCGCACGGGATTGAATATATGGCTAGTGTAGGGTCAATCCAACGGCGCATAGCGGGGCGATCTGGCCTTCTAGCCGGTTGGAAAAGTGTTTGTCGAGCACCCGACAACTAACTTGGGAACCTGCCCTTTGCCTGGAGGGTGTGGGCCGAGTACCCAAAGCCAAGAGCTGAATTCGGCACACGTTTTGCCGAGTTTCAACTGGTTTTTGCCAAGTTTTCTGGGCACTTCGAAAATAAAATAATTGCAATAGTGACCAGAGGCATAATCTCGGTATTGTGGCTTGTCGGTGAGTGCACAGAGTTCTGCTGCGGTGCTGCTAATGTGTCCTTTGGACCTGTGGTTCGAGAAAACGATGAAACGAGACGAGCTAGGCGCTTTAAGATTTGGGACTGACACATGATGGGGAAAGAAACTAATTTACCCTTTTTAATTTAATGAAAAGGTATATTTGAATTTTCACTACTAATTTGCGTCAAAATGTGTAAACTTTTCCCCATTCGGGATATCCATCTATCTATCTATCTATCTATCTATCTATCTATCTATCTATCTATATCTCTATCTCTCTATCTCTCTATTTATCTATCTATCTATCTATCTATCCATCCATCCATCCATCTATCTATCCATCTCTCCCTCTCTCTGTATCTATCTATTTATATATCTATTATATTTTATTCTATCTATCTATCTATTTTTATATTACTAAAACAGAAGACAAACAAACCACAGATAAAGATAAAAAGGTTATGTAAAATATAAAACGCGCACAAACAATCCATTATTGACACACATTCATTTTGAGCCCAACACGAGAGGTTACGTAGGATATAAAATGCATACAAACAATCCATCATTGGCACGTGCATATTAAGTCCAACATGGGTGCCCACATGTAAAATCCGGTTACATATAAAATTAGACTACGTTTATAAATAAGAGAAAAGAAACTTATGCAAAGGCCTATTCGTCATGTAAAATATAAAACGCGTACAAACAATCCATTATGAAATGGGAGGTTACGTAGAATACAAAATGCATACAAACAATCCAACCTGTGCGTGTGTCTCGGAAGCAGAAAGGCTTGTTGTCCATGAACAAATCCATATTTTGGATTTACTGTTTCGGACCAACTCTACACATGTATCTTGTCCATATACTAAAATTGTTTATCAGAAGCAGGTGCAAAGGAATCCACGGGTGGAGTGTGTGTGTGTTGGGGGGAGGGGGGGGGGGGGGGGGGGGGGGGGGGGGGGCATGCCCTCCCTTCAATATAAGGTGGGTAACGGGCCAAGCCACCATAATCCTAAATTAAGTTAGCATCCATTGTTTATAGAACTTGCACGGTGGCCTTCGCAAATGTGAGCGCCTCTTCTTTAGGGTGTTGAAAGCGTATAATGCATGTGTATCATATTTACTTCTTTAAGATATGTTGAAAGTTCTTAACCATTTAATTTATTATTTCGTCAATAATATCTTAGCCAAATATGTATCATCTTATTTTCTAACATTGAACCCAAAATACATCAAAATTTAGATAACGGTCTCTAAGGTACACATTTGATCATCATTATTTATTTATGACAATTATATTTTCTTGGAATGACGAAATACTTTTGAGCAAAATACATCACATTTGACACCTAAAAATCTCACATGATTTTTAATATTTTCAAGGAAATAATAGCTATTGTTAACATGATGTGGGCAGTAAGATTGTTACCTTAAAAAAATCATATATTATAACTAATAAAAGTATTCATGAAAATAACTCATTTTTGTATTTATTGGTTTTGATAATCATAGGAAAAATCATTTATTTATAAGTATGAAGATGTATTGGTTGGTAGATGTTTTGAACTTATCTATCAGTTGAACCGTTCAGGTGCAATCATGATTACATATTGGTAGCGAACTATGTTATTGTAAATTTAGATATAGTTATGATGACCATATGCAACGACCTGTCTAGGTATTAAATATGAAATATGAAAAACTATAGGTTTTTATCCTTTAGTTAATATAGTTGATTCACCAGATCAATGGACTTTTTTAAAGAATTTTTAACTTATCCATCTCTTTCCTTGTTGAATGTCACCTTCTTTTACTATAAAATCATGGAACCATATTTGTATTTAGAAAAACATATTAAGAACCATTACGTCTTTACAAATGACAAAACTTTGGATTGCATTTCCCTCCAAAATCAACTCCTGCCGGGTCTTCCGCCCACACGCGCCGTATGGCGCTCGAGGTCCTCCTATACGGCGGCCTCAGTCAATTTGCAGGAGCTGGACCCTGTGGATGTCTCCGCTCACTGGCACCCCGGTGCTGCCGGGTCATCTAGCGTGCTACCCGAGACGGCCGAGGCCCCAAAGTACCAGCGTGGGCAGTACTGCTCCCTGCTGGTTAAAACGACCGTGTACTAGGCGGAATCTGGCAAGCCACGAGCACGATGCAACTGAGGGCTTCGTCAGATGATAAATGCAGTACAACTGACTTGGAGTTCAGTTATGTATGTAGGAATCCATCAGTTCAGTTCAGCCCATTTGTCTTAATGAAAGCACAAGGTACTACTACACCCAAAGGATAGATAAATCAAGTGGTAGACAACAATTTTTGAAGGAGCTTACAACACGTGGAAAGAAACTCATAGCCATGCGTAGACGAAAATTAAAAGGGACAAGTACCCATGTTGCGTACACAGCAGCATCACTAGTACATATATCGAAATCACGTAGTAATAGCGCGTACTGAGACTGTTAACAAATTGAGCAACAGCTGCAGCATCTCCCATCGTATTTGTCCTGCAGCCTGTCGTACCTCTCTTGCATCTCCTCTCTCGTCTTTCCTTCTTGACCCACCAGCTCCTCTTTGTCCTTCTTGAGTTTCTCGTTGTCCTTCCTCAGTTTCTCGTTGTCCTTGGCCAGCTTCCTTTTGTCCTTAATCAGCTCCTGATTCTCCTCCACCACTTCCTGCTTCCCCTTCTCCAGGTTATCAAACCTCATCTTTATTTTCTCATCTAGCTCCTTCGCAAAGTTTCCTTTCTTCACCACCAGTTCAGTTTCCGCCTTATTCAGAGTTGCAATCTCAGTTTGAGTCATTTTTTCCTTCTTCTCCAGCTCTGTGATATCCTCTCCCAGCTTTCTATTCTCATCCAGCAGTTCTTTTTTCTTCAAGTCTAGATTTTCAATATCCTGTCGCAGCTTTCTTTTCTCCTTCACGAGTTCTTCTTTCTGAAGGTCTAGATTTCTAATATCCTCTCCTAGCTTTCCTTTCTTCCCCACCAGCTCCCCTTTCTTCAAGTCCAGCTCTTTAATCTCTGTTCCCGTCTTCGTTTTCTTCTTCTGCTGCTTTGTGATCTCCTCTCCCACATCATTTTTCTCCATGGTCATTTTCCCGATGAGCTTCTGGGACTCTTCAATGTTAACATTCAGTGTGTTAATCTTGTCCACCAGGTCCTCGATAGTCCTCTTTAGTTCTCTGTTGTCAGAGCCTTGTGCGCCATTCGAACTTTGGGCATTCGATGCCTTTGCCTGCAACAAGAGAATAGTAAGTCCTCTCTGGTTTCCTTCTTGGCCCTTTAATTTCCCCGATGAGATCCTGGGTGGGGGGTGCCTGCAATATCATTCAGTTTGTTTACCTTGTTCTTCGGTTCTTTCTTCTCCTCCACCACTGCTTTCTTGTTGCTCTTATTCGATGCCTCTGCCTGCAACAAGAGAATTGTCAGTACAACTATGTGATAGTGCACCAAGGAAGAACAAGTACAAAAGGTAACAACATAGGAAACAAAAGTCCTATATATATATGTGTCTAGTACTCTACCATTGTGTGTATTTGTGATGTGTGTCTGTGTCCTTGAACCTTTGCTTCCTGCTTTGATCAATGAAGCCTGGCCGGCCATCACTTATATAGCCGCGATCTGTAGCTCAATGTCCCGTCTTTGTAATATTCCCTGCGGTTTCCCAGCTACGCCCACTACTATTTTCTTAGATCAAAAGGCTCGTTGCCATGCTCCACTTCCTTTTGCTGGTCATATTAGATGACGACTAGGCAAGTTCGTCAACACGCGCAAATTGGTGGATTTGTAATGTATGAATTTAGTACGTACTACGACATGATTAAAGGTTCGATGTCAGGAATTTAGTACTACAGCACCGAAAACACTTTTTCACCAGCGTTGCTAGAAAAATAGTACTACCAATTGGTGATGGGGAGTCGGAGAGAGAACGAAAGCGGAGGCTGCATGCGTGCATGCATGTGGAGGAGACCTGAATACCCTCTGTCGCCTTCGGCACGCTAGGAAGCAAACACTTGTCTCGGCTACGCGCATATGGCCATTAGGGCATCTTCAACACTGACCCTCAAACCACTCCTGTCCGCCCGGACTAGCCCGTTTGAACCAACACTTTCCCTTATTCGTCCCCGGACCGGCCTGCAAATCGGAAGCAGGGGCCTTTGCGGTCATCCGGACCGCTACCTTCACTACTGGAATTTTCATATTACACTAGGTGTCGGGGTCTTCGTCGAGAGCGAAAACACGGACACTCGGCAAACTAAACAACGCCGAGAGCCACTCTCGGCAAACCTGGCTTAACGGCAACTATCTACTTTGCCGTTACTGGCTCACGGCAAACCGCGCAGACGCCGAGAGCCACGCACGGCAAAGAGGAGCCACGTGGCATGCCCGTTCGAAACAGACGGCTCCGTCAATTACCTTCCATATTACCGTGAGTCGTTTCTCGACGCTCGGCAAAGTATATGCCACATCCTTTTTTCCTTTTTTGTGTGTGTTCTTTTGCCCTCTATGTTTTCGTCTGATATTTCATATCTTTTAATGAGTAAAGTTTCAAAATGCCATGACTTGTGTTTTGTATTAGATTTTTTCAAATCTCAACTTCTACGCACTACTACTTCCGTTCCTTTATTTAAGGTATATTATTTTTGCCACGGTGCCCAAGGCACAAAATTATAGCGTATTTATCACGAAGTTATCCTTGGCTAATTTGTTCGTTAGTGGCAAGTAAATCAATTAGGCCAGGAAAGAAAAAGAGATACTTGCAATAGGGAGAAAAAGTCTTACCGAGCCCGGCTACAAACGGTGAAGACCCCTAGACCTAGGGTTACGACCTGTACCGAGAGGGCTCTCGGTACATGCAGCTATTACCGAAAACGGTTATCGACCCTCGGTACTGATCGTAAGCCACATCATATTTACCTTTTATTTCTTAGTGTATCTTTGCCACTCTCATTTTCTGTCTGATATTTCATGTCTTTTAATGACTCAAGTTTCAAAATGACATGACTTTTGATGACTTGTGTTTTGGGCTAGATTTTTACAAATCTCAACTTCTAAGCACTATAAAGTAAAATAGTGAAAACAGAGACATGTCGTAACACGGAGAAGCAGGTATTCATCAACCCCTACCCCCTCTCGGTGCATGTCAACGTCATAGACCGTCCGGGCCTCCGTAAGGGCGCACGGCCGGAAAACCCCATCTCGCTAATGTCTTACTAAAATGATAAGGTGCTTTGCGAAGTATGTAAGAAAATAAAAGGTGATGTAAACAATAACAAAAGGAATAACACATATTTACCGAGCACGACTACGAATGGAGAGGATTGTGCAGACCTAGGGTTAGGACCTTTACCGAGAGCTGTTTATCGGCTCTCGGTAAAGGCCACATCATATATTCCTCCCGTTCGTCTGTGTTTGTTTGCCATTCTTTTTTTTCTGATATTTCGTGACTTTTAATGACTAAAGATCCAAAATGCCATGAGTTTTGATGACTTCTGTTTTGGGTTAGATTTTTTCAAATCTCAACTTCTAATTAAGCACTACATATAAAGTAAAAGAATGCATGATAACAGTGACCTGCCGTAACACCGAGAAGCATGTATTCACCAACCCCCATCCCCTCTCGGTACCGGTCAACGCTGTGGACCGGCGGGGCCACCGGATGGGTCCTCGATGTGGAAACCGCCTGAGGGGGGGAGGGGGACCACACCTGCATGCGCAAGGCCACTGCATATGCATGCAAATGGGTGGTGTGTTGTTGGAATAACCAACGCACGTCCATGATGTGACACATGCCTCACAAACCACAAAGACGGGCGGGAACGTCAAGGACCGGCTGCGTTCGTCCGCGAGACCGAGTCTTCGGTGGGCGAACCTGTGACAGAACGGGCTTAGACTTGGTATGTCATCTCGCTATGACCTGGCGTAACACGAAGAAGAAGTTGCTCACTGTGGCCTACCCCCTCTCGGTGCCGGTCAATGCCCTAGATCGCACGGGCCACCGGATGGGTCCTCGATGTGGAAACCGCCCGATGGGGGGAGGGGGACCACACCTGCATGCGCAAGGCCCATGCATATGCATGCAAATGGGTGGTGTGTTGTTGGAATAACCAACGCACGTCCTTGACGTGACACATGCCACACAAACCACAAAGACGGGTGGGAACGTCGAGGACTGGCAGCGTTCGTCCGCGAGCGCGAGTCTTCGGTGGGCGAACCTGTGACAGAACGGGCATAGACTTGGCCTGTCATCTCGCGATGACCTGTCGTAACACGAAGAAGAAGCTGGTCACCGTGGCCTATCCCCTCTCGGTGCTGGTCAACGCCCTAGACCTCACGGGCCACCGGATGGGTCCTCGATGTGGAAATCGCCCGAGGGGGGAGGGGGACCACACCTGCATGCGCAAGGCCCATGCATAAGCATGCAAATGGGTGGTGTGTTGTTGGAATAACCAACGCACGTCCTTGACGTGACACATGCCTCACAAACCACACAGACGGGCGGGAACGTCGAGGACCGACTGCGTTCGTCCGCGAGACCTAGTTTTCGGTGGGCGAACCTGTGACAGAACGGGCTTAGACTTGGTCTGTCATCTCGTGATGACCTGCCGTAACACGAAGAAGCAGTTGTTCACCGTGGCCTACCCCCTCTCGGTGCCGGTCAACGCCCTAGACCGCCGGGGCCACCGGATGGGTGCTTGGTTTGTAGAACCAGGCCATTTGAAAAGTAGAAAACAAGACGGTAACTATAATGTGGTAAGGTGGTTTGCCAAGGATGGAAGAAAACAACAACAAAATTATAAGACATGTTATTGAGAATGCATACAAAGGGAGAAGAGAGAAGTTCATGGTGTAGGTTCTTTGCCGAGATCCACTCTCGGCAAAGGCAGGCATTACCGAGAGCCGATAACCGACCCTCGGTAACCACTGCTCTAATTCTATTTTCCTTCTATTAGTGTTTTTGTTTGGCACTCTCTTTTTGTATCTGATATTTCATATGTTTATATGACTAAAGTTTGAAAATGCCATGACTTTTATTAATGTTTATATTTTCCTTCTATTAATGTCTATTTTCCTATACCGAGAGCTGCGACGTCACCTTCGGTAAGAACACGTCACACAAACATTTTTCTAACTGACATGTGGTTCCACTTGTCACATTTATCAGTAAAAGTTTCAAATTATTTGCTAAATATTTTTACAAAAAAGATAATGATGTCTTTGGCGAGAGTGGCTCTCGGCAATACTCATGACCAGTGGGACCGGGTGTCCCACATGGCGGCTGACAGTTTACCGAGTGTCGCCACCCTCGGAAAAGAGTGGCAGCCCTGTAGAAGTAAAGTGCTCAGTGACTCCTTTTCCGAGAGCCACTCTCGGAAAAGGAGTGGCACAACTGTTGTGTCAGTTCTCAGACGACCCATTACCGAGAGTTACTCTCGGTAGTCTGTCGTTTTCCGAGTGTAGCTCTCGGAAATGTTTCCCATTCCTTCTGTTCTTAAGCTGTTTCTTTTCTGATCCCTGCAGATGAAAACAACTACAGTGCAATTTGGAGTAGTCCACATATATAGGCATAATTTGATCATATATAGGCATAACTAGCACACACAAGTTCACAAATTCACAAATTCATACACAGCACACATAAGTTCATAGATCATAGATAAATTCTAGCAAAACATGTGCACGTCACAAATTCATACACAACACACACACAAATTCTAGCAAAACATGTGCACGTCACATATAAGTTCACAAGTTCATAGATCATCTTGAGGAGTAGGAGGGGCCATCGATTAAGATCCGGAGGAGGAGGGGCATCACTTCCACTGCTTCGAGATTGCATAATAAGAACCTATAAGAGTAAAGTCACGTGAGGGTGGTTCGCCGCTATGTAATGAATGTTCTACTCTAGTTTAGAGAATGTTCTACCTGTAGTTGATCCTCGAGCAGCTTCATTCTTTCGTTCATGTATGTTCGTTCCTTACTTCTGCTCTCCTGCTCAGCCAGCCGCCTTTGCTCCTCTTTAGCAGCCCGTTGGTCCATGATATCCTGTAATACGACATTAGGCTCATATAGGTTGGAACGGTGCTATTTCAAGGCATGTGGATAAATCAAAGGTTAGGATGCTAACCTTGAGACGCTTTATCTCACGTGACGCGGCGGTTGGGCGACTCCGTATGGACGGAGTTGAGCTGGTGCTCGACGCGCGTATCTCGTGCAGCTTGCAATGCGAGGAGGTGGCGATCGCCCCGTTGCAAAGGAGGTGGCGGCCATGGCCCTTCCCCTCGCCAGCAATGACGGGAAGCTCGGGATCAAGGGGCTTGTACGTAGGTTCGGCGTCTTGCCCGTGCACCTCCTGGAAGACTTCTTTGAAGGTCTCGTACTTCTCCTGCGCCGACAAGCTGCAGAACTCGGCGCCATCATTCCCCTTGTGGCCTTCTTTCCAGGCATCCAGGATGTGGACCGGGTGAAGAACCGTCGCCTCCTGCAAAATTAACCATCAAGTTTAATGAACCAAGATGCACCGTGCGAAAAAGTTAACATCTTAATCCACATGCCATGTGTTGCTTGAGAGCGGTTAGGTTCCGGCTCCCCTGGACATGAGCCGGGCCTGGCATTTTGGCGCGATCGTTTCCCTTCTCCACATGATGCGCCTGCCATGCCGGGTCATGCCACATGTCGACAAGGGCCTCCCAACAATCGGCCTTCACCCATGGTTCCCTCACCTAGTCAGACAAAATCGAATCATTGAGGAACAAGAGGCGGATGAATCAAAGTACTAGCAACCGATGTAGTCATTTACCACTGACAAGTATTCTTCTCGCGACAAGTTGGTCTGGCAAGCAATCTTCCTTGTCATCTTCTCTCCCTCGTCGTCGAGCTGCCGGCACTGCATCATGGCTTTGTACCGCAGCATGTGCTTTAAGTCGGAGAGGATCTTCCGGGAAGATTTCACGATGCCTTTGATCGCTTTCTGCTTCTCACCATCCACGCAAGCAAATGTTTGCTACAAGAAAGCATATGACAGTTAATACAAGGATTTGGATATGGAAAATTGAAGTGGCCGGGGCGAAGATACTCACAAAAAAAGCGGTGATGATCCGGGTGGCCATGGTGACATTATTCTCGTCCTTGGTGTGTTGGTAATGCTCCCAAGTTAAACCCGGCGACGGCGGCTCGTCATCACCCGGCTTGGACAACCCGGGGAAGTGTTTCCTCATGAGGGAGCCGAGGACGTGGTTCGGCGGGCGTGCCCCCTTAGGCTGTGTCGGGATAAATGTCCACGATGAAAAAGAAAAGCATATGTGAGTGTCAAAGCCGTGGCATCCAAAATATGTTGCAAATGAAATGCTTGCTTACCCCTCTCCTGTCGGGGAAATGACAGGATGAGCGTCGGCAGCCGATGGTTCCGGGACCTTCCCCGGACCACGCCCGGATTTCTTCCTCTCAGAAGTGTTGCTCGAGGTACACCCCGAGCCGTCCGAGGCCTCCATGTCGCCCGACTGGGTAGCGAGCGGATCTGGTACATCTAAGCCCACTCCGACATTGCCATCCGATGACGACTCGTCGTCGGTAGCGAGCTGACGGGAGGAGGACGACTCGGTCGTGCCGGAGTTGCTGACGTGGCTCGCCCTACCACTCGAGACTCTCCGGTACTTACTACAGCTCACATCAGAATCTGAAAACAAAATAAAATGTATTAGTAACTAAAACGGAGAGAAATCTGAAAATAAAATAAAATATAATTATAAATAAGAGACAATAGCCAGAATACCATTAGTGAAAACCGAACTTGCCAAGCTTACATTTCAGCAACAAAACGGCAGCTACAGTGATAAGCTAGTAGTAACAAAAAGGAAATATTATGTCATCAACAAGCATGAGCTAAGATGCTGCTATTTGGTCATCATCCTAGACTTGGAAATTCATAGGAATGGTACACAAATACAAAATAAAATTGACCTACTTTCGTTTATATCCTAGCTAGAAGCATCACATTAATTTCAACTCCAATAGATGTTTTTACTCACTTTTGTGCTTTCATATCATATCTAGTTTATGATAAATATTTTTGAGTAAAATGCATCATAGGTCCTATAACTATCCGAGGTGTGTCACTTTAGTACTATAACTATCAAAGTGCAGATTTGGGTCCCAAAACTATTTTGAGTCGTTCACTGTAGGTCCTATGGACGCCCAAACAGTGATTGTTGGCTGACGTGTCACTTGGACCAGTGCCACAACGACCCAGGGCGCGTGGTGGAAGATTTCCCGCCATTGGTGGTTGATACATTTTGCAATTTGGTCCATTAAACTGTTTGCTCTCTCCAGCCGCATCCCTCCTCTCTGGAATCTCATCTCTCTTTCATCAGTTCTGCCATGTCTGGAACAAGCTCGACTACAGCAGGAACAAGCCGGCGCCGCAAATGATCATGCAAATGACAAATGAATATATATTTTACACCCTCTCTCTAAGATTACAAATGATAAATGAGACTTGGTCTGGCCAATCATAGAAGACAGAAATGATGTTGCAACTTAACAGGCAAATATATAGATGAGAATTGCCACAATTCCAGGAAGTAGCATAGCATATTGTCATTACATAAAGAGTGCTCTTACATAAACATAGATACACACTAAAGCTTGCAACTATGTAATGTGGTACTGGGTTGCACTCTGCATGATGAGGTACCACATTACATAAGTAGTACCTCCGTCCAAAATAAAGCCTTCAATTTGAGAAGGCCCTAACCATCTCTATCTATCCAAAATAAACCAAACTCTGTCCAAAAAGACACCAAGTTCTGATCATAGGACTTGCAGTGAAATACTCGAAATAGTTTTGGGACCCAAATCTGCACTTTGATAGTTATAGGACTAAAGTGACACACCTCGGATAGTTATATGACCTATGATGCATTTTACTCAATATTTTTTCTAGCCATCAATATAGACTCCTAAGCAAAATATTGGTTCCTAAGCAAAATATTGGTTCCATTGCTAATCTAAATTATTCTAATGTCTAGTTGAATAGCAGCAGCTCACAAAAATAAAATTTTGAATTAGTATACCTAATCAGAAGTTACTTAATTGAAATTTAACCTAAGCAAAATTGACCTACTCTAAAATGAACCTAAGCAAAATCAGTATACCTAACCAGAGGGAGAGGGAGCAAGAGGGGAGAGGGAGAGGGAGCCTGAGGGGAGAGGGAGCCGGAGGGGAGAGGGATGGGGTTGAGAGGTGGGGTGGTGGGTGTTGGGGAACGCAGTAATTTCAGAAAAAATTCCTACGCACACACAAGATCATGGTGATGCATAGCAACTAGAGGGGAGAGTGTGTCCACGTACCCTCGTAGACCGAAAGCGGAAGCGTTAGCACAACGCGGTTGATGTAGTCGTACGTCTTCACGATCCGACCGATCCAAGTACCGAACGCACGGCACCTCCGAGTTCAGCACATGTTCAACTCGATGACGTCCAGCGAGCTCCGATCCAGCAAAGCTTCACAGGAGAGTTTCGTCAGCACGACGGCGTGGTGACGGTGATGATGATGCTACCGACGCAGGGCTTCGCCTAAGCACCGCTACGATATGATCGAGGTGGATTATGGTGGAGGGGGGGCACCGCACACGGCTAAGAGATCAATGATGAATTGTTGTGTCTATGGGGTGCCCCCTGGCCACGTATATAAAGGATAGAGGGAGGAGGAGGCCGGCCCTCACAGGGCGTGCCCAAGGTGTGGAGTCCTACTAGGACTCCCTAGTCCTAGTAGGATTCCACCTCCCACATGGAATAGGAAAAGGGGAAGGGAGAAGGAGAAGGAAGGAAGGGGGCGCCCCCTTTCCCTAGTCCAATTCGGACAAGTCCATGGGGAAGGGGCGCAGCCACCCTTGAGGCCTTTCTCTCCTTTCCCGTATGGCCCCAATACGAATTCCCGTAACTCTCCGGTACTCCGAAAAATATCCGAATCACTCGGAACCTTTCCGATGTCCGAATATAGCCTTCCAATATATCGATCTTTACCTCTCGACCATTTCGAGACTCCTCGTCATGTCCCCGATCTCATCCGGGACTCCGAACAAACTTTGGTTATCAAATCACATAAACTCATAGTAACGATCGTCACCGAACTTTAAGCGTGCGGACCCTACGGGTTCGAGAACTATGTAGACATGACCGAGACACGTCTCTGGTCAATAACCAATAGCGGAACCTGGATGCTCATATTGGCTCCCACATATTCTACGAAGATCTTTATCGGTCAAACCGCATAACAACATACGTTGTTCCCTTTGTCATCGGTATGTTACTTGCCTGAGATTCGATCGTCGGTATCTCAATACCTAGTTCAATCTCGTTACCGGCAAGTCTCTTTACTTGTTCCGTAATACATCATCCCGCAACTAACTCATTAGTTACCATGCTTGCAAGGCTTATAGTGATGTGCATTACCGAGTGGGCCCAGAGATACCTTTCCGACAATCGGAGTGACAAATCCTAATCTCGAAATACGCCAACTCAACAAGTACCTTCGGAGACACCTGTAGAGCACCTTTATAATCACCCAGTTACGTTGTGACGTTTGGTAGCACACAAAGTGTTCCTCCGGTAAACGGGAGTTGCATAATCTCATAGTCATAGGAACATGTATAAGTCATGAAGAAAGCAATAGCAACATACTAAACGATCAAGTGCTAAGCTAACGGAATGGGTCAAGTCAATCATATCATTCTCCTAATGATGTGATCCCGTTAATCAAATGACAACTCATGTCTATGGTTAGGAAACATAACCATCTTTAATTAACGAGCTAGTCAAGTAGAGGCATACTAGTGACACTCTGTTTGTCTATGTATTCACACATGTATTATGTTTCCGGTTAATACAATTCTAGCATGAATAATAAACATTTATCATGAAATAAGGAAATAAATAATAACTTTATTATTGCCTCTAGGGCATATTTTCTTCAGTCTCCCACTTGCACTAGAGTCAATAATCTAGATCACATCGCCATGTGATTTAACATCAATAGTTCACATCACCATGTGATTAACACCCATAGTTCACATCATCATGTGACCAACACCCAAAGGGTTTACTAGAGTCAATAATCTAGTTCACATCGCTATGTGATTAACACCCAAAGAGTATTAAGGTGTGATCATGTTTTGCTTGTGAGGGAAGTTTAGTCAACGGGTCTGCCATATTCAGATCCGTATGTATTTTGCAAATTTCTATGTCTAAAATGCTCTGCACGGAGCTACTTTAGCTTATTGCTCCCACTTTCAATATGTATCCAGATTAAGACTTAGAGTCATCTGGATCAGTGCCAAAACTTGTATCGACGTAACCCTTTACGACGAACCTTTTGTCACCTCCATAATCGAGAAACATATCCTTATTCCACTAAGGATAATTTTGACCGCTGTTCAGTGATCTACTCCTAGATCACTATTGTACTCCCTTGCCAAAATCAGTGTAGGGTATACAATAGATCTGGTACACAGCATGGCATACTTTATAGAACCTATGGCTGAGGCATAGGGCATGACTTTCATTCTCTTTCTATCTTCTGCCGTGGTCGGGTTTTGAGTCTTACTCAATTTTACACCTTGTAACACAGGCAAGAACTCCTTCTTTGACTGATCCATTTTGAACTTCTTCAAAATTTTGTCAAGGTATGTGCTTTGTGGAAGTCCTATTAAGCGTCTCGATCTATCCCTATAGATCTTGATGCTCAATACTTAAGCAGCTTCACCGAGGTCCTTTTTAAAAAACTCCTTTCAAACACTCCTTTATGCTTTGCAGAATAATTCTACATTATTTCCGATCAACAATATGTCATTCACATATACTTATCAGAAATGTTGTAGTGCTCCCACTCACTTTCTTGTAAATACAGGCTTCACCGCAAGTCTGTATAAAACTATATGCTTTGATCAATTTATCAAAGCGTATATTCCAACTCCGAGATGCTTGCACCAGTCCATAGATGGATCGCTGGAGCTTGCATATTTTGTTAGCACCTTTAGGATTGACAAAACCTTCTTGTTGCATCATATACAACTCTTCTTTAATAAATCCATTAAGGAATGCAGTTTTGTTTATCCATTTGCCAGATTTCATAAAATGCGGCAATTGCTAACATGATTCGGACAGACTTAAGCATAGATACGAGTGAGAAACTCTCATCGTAGTCAACACCTTGAACTTGTCGAAAACCTTTTTGCGATAATTCTAGCTTTGTAGATAGTAACACTACTATCAGCGTCCGTCTTCCTCTTGAAGATCCATTTAATCTCAATGGCTTACCAATCATCGGGCAAGTCAATCAAAGTCCATACTTTGTTCTCATACATGGATCCCATCTCAGATTTCATGGCCTCAAGCCATTTTGCGGAATCTGGGCTCATCATTGCTTCCTCATAGTTCGTAGGTTCGTCATGGTCAAGTAACATGACCTCCAGAACAGGATTACCGTACCACTCTGGTGCGGATCTTACTCTAGTTGACCTACGAGGTTCGGTAGTAACTTGATCTAAAGTTACATGATCATCATCATTAGCTTCCTCACTAATTGGTGTAGGAGTCACAGGAACAGATTTCTGTGATGAACTTACTTTCCAATAAGGGAGCAGGTACAGTTACCTCATCAAGTTCTACTTTCCTCCCACTCACTTCTTTCGAGAGAACCTCCTTCTCTAGAAAGGATCCATTCTTAGCAACAAATATCTTGCCTTCGGATCTGTGATAGAAGGTGTACCCAACAGTTTCTTTTGGGTATCCTATGAAGACGCACTTCTCCGATTTGGGTTCGAGCTTATCAGGCTGAAGCTTTTTCACATAAGCATCGCAGCCCCAAACTTTAAGAAACGACGCTTAGGTTTCTTGCCAAACCACAGTTCATACGGTGTCGTCTCAACGGATTTAGATGGTGCCCTATTAAACGTGAATGCAACTGTCTCTAATGCATAACCCCAAAACGATAGTGGTAAATCGGTAAGAGACATCATAGATCGCACCATATCTAATAAAGTACGGTTACGACGTTCGGACACACCATTACGCTGTGGTGTTCCAGGTGGCGTGAGTTGCGAAACTATTCCACATTTTTAAATGAAGACCAAACTCATAACTCAAATATTTGCCTCCGCAATCAGATCGTAGAAACTTTATTTTCTTGTTACGATGATTTTCTACTTCACTCTCAAATTCTTTGGACTTTTCAAATGTTTCAGACTTGTGTTTCATTAAGTAGATATACCCATATCTGCTCAAATCATCTGCGAAGGTCAAAAAATAACGATACCCGCCGCGAGCCTCAATACTCATCGGACCGCATACATCGGTATGTATTATTTTCAATAAGTCCGTAGCTCGCTCCATTGTTCCGGCGAACGGAGTTTTTAGTCATCTTGCCCATGAGGCATGGTTCGCAAGCATCAAATGATTCATAATCAAGTGATTCCAAAAGTCCATCAGTATGGAGTTTCTTCATGCGCTTTACACCAATATGACCTAAACGGCAGTGCCACAAATAAGCTGCACTATCATTACTAACTTTGCATCATTTGGCTTCAATATTATGAATATGTGTATCACTACGATCGAGATTCAATAAACCATTTACATTGGGTGTATGACCATAGAAGGTTTTTATTCATGTAAACAGAACAACAATTATTCTCTGACTTAAATGAATAACCGTATTGCAATAAACATGATCCAATCATATTCATGCTCAACGCAAACACCAAATAACATTTATTTTGCAATAAACATGAACCAATCATATTCATGCTCAACGCAAACACCAAATAACATTTATTTAGGTTCAACACTAATCCCGAAAATAGAGGGAGTGTGCGATGGTGATCTTATCAATCTTGGAATCTCTTCCAACACACATCGTCACCTCATCCTCAACTAGTCTCTGTTCATTTTGCAACACCTGTTTCGAGTTACTAATCATAGCAACTGAACCGGTATCAAATACCCAGGGGCTACTATGAACACTAGTAAAATACACATCAATAACATGTATATCAAATATACATTTGTTCACTTTGCCATCCTTCTTATCCGCCAAATACTTGAGGCAGTTCCGCTTCTAGTGACCAGTCCCTTTGCAGTAGAAGCACTCAGTTTCAGGCTTAGGTCCAGACTTGGGCTTCTTCCCGAGAGTAGCAACTTGCTAGCTATTCTTCTTGAAGTTCCCCTTCTTCCCTTTACCCTTTTTCTTGAAACTAGTGGTCTTGTTAACCATCAACACTTGATGCTCTTTCTTGATTTCTACCTTCGTTGATTTCAGCATCACGAAGAGCTCGGGAATCGTTTTTGTCATCCCTTGCATATTATAGTTCATCACAAAGTTCCAGTAACTTGGTGATAGTGACTAGAGAATTCTGTCAATTACTATCTTATCTGGAAGATTAACTCCCACTTGATTCAAGCAACTGTAGTACTCAGACATTCTGAGCACATGCTCACTGGTTGAGCTATTCTCCTCCATCTTGTAGGCAAAGTATTTGTCAGAGGTCTCATACCTCTCGACACGGGCATGAGTCTGATATACCGATTTCAGCTCTTGGAACATCTCATATGCTCCATGTCGTTCAAAACGTTTTTGAAGTCCCGATTCTAAGCCGTAAAGCATGGTGCACTAAACTATCAAGTAGTCATCATACCGAGCTTGCCAAACGTTTATAACGTCTGCATCTGCTCCTGCAATAGTTCTGTCACCTAGCGGTGCATCAAGGACATAATTCTTCTGTGCAGCAATGAGGATAAACCTCAGATCACGGAACCAGTCCGCATCAATGCTACTATCATCTTTCAACTTAGTTTTCTCTAAGAACATATCAAAAATAAAACAGGGGAGCTATACGTGAGCTATTGATCTACAACATAATTTGCAAATACTACCAGGACAAAGTTCATGATAAATTAAAGTTCAATTAATCATATTACTCAAGAACACCCACTTAGATAGACATCTCTCTAATCATTTAAGTGATCACGTGATCCAAATCAACTAAACCATAACCGATCATCACGTGAAATGGAGTAGTTTTCAATGGTGAACATCACTATGTTGATCATATCTACTATATGATTCACGCTCGACCTTTCGGTCTCAGTGTTCCGAGGCCATATCTACATATGCTAGGCTCGTCAAGTTTAACCCGAGTATTCTACGTGTGCAAAAACTGGCTTGCACCCGTTGTAGATGAACGTTGAGCTTATCACACCCGATCATCACGTGGTGTCTCGGCACGACGAACTTTGGCAACGGTGCATACTCAGGGAGAACACTTTTACCTTGAAATTTAGTGAGAGATCATCTTATAATGCTACCGTCAAACAAAGCAAAATAAGATGCATAAAGGATAAACATCACATGCAATCAATATAAGTGATATGATATGGCCATCATCATCTTTGTGCTTGTGATCTCCATCTCCGAAGCATCATCATGATCACCATCGTTACTGGCGCGACACCTTGATCTCCATCGTAGCATCGTTGTCGTCTCGCCAACTATTGCTTCTACGACTATCGCTGCCGCTTAGTGATAAAGTAAAGCAATTACAGGGCGATTGCATTGCATACAATAAAGCGACTACCATATGGCTCCTGCCAGTTGCCGCTAACTTAGTTACAAAACATGATCATCTCATACAATAAAATATAGCATCATGTCTTGACCATATCACATCACAACATGCCCTGCAAAAACAAGTTAGACGTCCTCTACTTTGTTGTTGCAAGTTTTACGTGGCTGCTACGGGCTGAGCAAGAACCGTTCTTACCTACGCATCAAAACCACAACGATAGTTCGTCAAGTTAGTGTTGTTTTAACCTTCACAAGGACCGGGCGTAGCCACACTCGGTTCAACTAAAGTTGGAGAAACTGACACCCGCTAGTCACCTGTGTGTAAAGCACGGCGGTAAAACCAGTCTCGCGTAAGCGTACGCGTAATGTCGGTCCGGGCCGCTTCATCCAACAATACCGCCGAACCAAAGTGTGACATGCTGGTAAGCAGTATGACTTGTATCGCCCACAACTCACTTGTGTTCTACTCGTGCATATAACATCTACGCATAAAACCAGGCTCGGATGCCATTGTTGGGGAACGCAGTAATTTCAAAAAAAATTCCTACGCACACACAGGATCATGGTGATGCATAGCAACGAGAGGGGAGAGTGTGTCCACGTACCCTCGTAGACTGAAAGCGGAAGCATTAGCACAACGCGGTTGATGTAGTCGTACGTCTTCACGATCCGACCGATCCAAGTACCAAACGCACGGCACCTTCGAGTTCAGCACACGTTCAACTCGATGACGTCCAGCGAGCTCCGATCCAGCAAAGCTTCACAGGAGAGTTTCGTCAGCACGACGGCGTGGTGACGGTGATGATGATGCTACCGACGCAGGGCTTCGCCTAAGCACCGCTACGATATGATCGAGGTGGATTATGGTGCAGGGGGGCACCGCACACGGCTAAGAGATCAATGATCTATTGTTGTGTCTATGGGGTGCCCCCTGGCCACGTATATAAAGGATGGAGGGAGGAGTAGGCCGGCCCTCACAGGGCGCGCCCAAGGTGTGGAGTCCTACTAGGACTCCCTAGTCCTAGTAGGATTCCACCTCCCACATGGAATAGGAAAAGGGGAAGGGAGAAGGAGAAGGAAGGAAGGGGCGCCCCCTTTCCCTAGTCCAATTCGGACCAGTCCATGGGGAAGGGGCGCAGCCACCCTTGAGGCTTTTCTCTCGTTTCCCGTATGGCCCATTAAGGACCAATACGAATTCCCGTAACTCTCCGGTACTCCGAAAAATACCCGAATCACTCGGAACCTTTCCGATGTCCGAATATAGCCTTCCAATATATCGATCTTTACCTCTCGACCATTTCGAGACTCCTCGTCATGTCCCCGATCTCATCTGGGACTCCGAACAAACTTCGGTCATCAAATCACATAAGCTCATAATACCGATCGTCACCGAACTTTAAGCGTGCGGACCCTACGGGTTCGGGAACTATGTAGACATGACCGAGACACGTCTCCGGTCAATAACCAATAGCGGAACCTGGATGCTCATATTGGCTCCCACATATTCTACGAAGATCTTTATCGGTCAAACCGCATAACAACATACGTTAACTTGTTCCCTTTGTCATCGGTATGTTACTTGCCCGAGATTCGATCGTCGGTATCTCAATACCTAGTTCAATCTCGTTACCGGCAAGTCTCTTTACTCGTTCCGTAATACATCATCCCGCAACTAACTCATTAGTTACAATGCTTGCAAGGCTTATAGTGATGTGCATTACCGAGTGGGCCCAGAGATACCTCTCCGACAATCGGAGTGACAAATCCTAATCTCGAAATACGCCAACTCAACAAGTACCTTCGGAGACACCTGTAGAGCACCTTTATAATCACCCAGTTACGTTGTGACGTTTGGTAGCACACAAAGTGTTCCTCCGGTAAACGGGAGTTGCATAATCTCATAGTCATAGGAACATGTATAAGTCATGAAGAAAGCAATAGCAACATACTAAACGATCAAGTGCTAAGCTAACGGAATGGGTCAAGTCAATCATATCATTCTCCTAATGATGTGATCCCGTTAATCAAATGACAACTCATGTCTATGGTTAGGAAACATAACCATCTTTAATTAACGAGCTAGTCAAGTAGAGGCATACTAGTGACACTCTGTTTGTCTATGTATTCACACATGTATTATGTTTCCGGTTAATACAATTCTAGCATGAATAATAAACATTTATCATGAAATAAGGAAATAAATAATAACTTTATTATTGCCTCTAGGGCATATCTCCTTCAGTGGGGGCAGTGGGGTGGGAGGTGAGAGGGGGTGGTAGGGGGAGGGACGGGAGGGGAGAGGAGTACCTAAGTGCATGACGATCTGCCGCGCCACCGGTGGCCCTCCGCCGCGGCCGCAGTCGTTGCGCCCTAAAGAAGAACCGCCGCACCTGGAGCCGGACATGAAGAACCGGTGGCGGTGGCGGCAGCTTATGGCGGGGGCGGTGGCGGCACCTGGTGGCCGTGGCGGTGGCGATAGCTGGTGAGGGTGGCGATGGCGGTGGCGGTGGCAATTCCGGCGGCGGGGCAGAGAAGAAGGAGAAGAGTATGAAGTGACAGAATAGAAAGAAAGGGGATCGACTAAGATCTAGGTTTAGGTGATTTACCGAGAGTGACTCTCGGTAAAGGTAGGCATTACCGAGAGCCTAGAATCGACCCTCGGTAATCACTGCTCTAGTTCTTTATTTTCCTTCTATTAGTGTTTTTTTTGGCACTCTGTTTTTGTATCTGATATTTCATATGTTTTTATGACTAAAGTTTGAAAATGACATGACTTTTGATGAACTTTTTCTATAAAGGACTTTTGATGACTTATATATATGTTTTGGGCTAGATTTGTTCAAAACTCAACTTTAAAGACTGTAAAGTAAAAAACTTGAGAACGGTGACCTGCCGTAACACGAAGAATCAGGTATTCACCGTGGGCTACCCTCTCTCGGTGTCGGTCAACGCCCTAGACCGCCGGAGCCACCGGATGGGTCCTCGATCTGGAAACCGCCCGAGGGGAGCAAGGGGGACCACACCTGCATGCGCAAGGCCCATGCATATGCATGCAAATGGGTGTGTGTTGTTGGAATAACCAACGCACGTCCTTAACGTGACACATGCTTCGCAAACCACACAGACGGGCGGGAACATCGAGGACCGGCTGCGTTCGTTCGCGAGACCGAGCCTTCGGTGGGCGAACCTATGACAGAATGGGCTTAGACTTGGTTTGTCATCTCGCGATGACATGTCGTAACTCGAAGAAGCAATTGCTCACAGTGGGCTACCCCCCCCTCTCGGTGCCGGTCAACGCCCTAGACTGCCGGAGCCACCGGATGGGTCCTCGATCTAGAAACCGCCCGAGGGAGGGAGGGGGACCACACCCGCATGCGCAAGGCCCATGCATATGCATGTAAATGGGTGGTGTGTTGTTGGAATAACCAACGCATGTCCTTGACGTGACACATGCCTCACAAACCACACAGACGGGCGGGAACGTCGAGGACCGGCTGCGTTCGTCCGCGAGACCGAGCCTTCGGTGGGCGAAACTGTGACAGAACAGGCTTTGACTTGGTCTGTCATCTCGCGATGACATGTCATAACACGAAGAAGCACTTGCTCACAGCGGCCTACCCCTCTCGGTGCCGGTCAACGCCCTAGACCGCCGGAGCCACCGGATGGGTCCTCGATCTGGAAACCGCTCGAGGAGGGGAGAGGGACCACACCTGCATGCACAAAGCCCATGCATATGCATGCAAATGGGTGGTTTGTTGTTGGAATAACCAACGCACGTCCTTGACGTGACACATGCCTCACAAACCACACGGATGGGCGGGAACGTCGAGGACCGGCTGCGTTCGTTCGCGAGACCGAGCCTTCGGTGGGCGAACCTGTGACAGAACGGGCTTAGACTTGGTCTGTCATCTCTCGATGACATGTCGTAACACGAAGAAGCACTTGCTCACCGTGGCCTACCCCCTCTCGGTGCTGGTCAACGCCCTAGACCGCCGGGGCCACCGGATGGGTGATCGGTCTGTAGAACCGGGCGAGGGCCATCTGAAAAGCGGAAAACCAGACGATAACTATAATGTGGTAAGGTGGTTTGCCAAGCATGGAAGAAAACAACAAAAAAAGTATAAGACATGTTATCGAGAATGCACACAAAGGAAGAATGGACAAGATCTAGGTTTAGGTGATTTACCGAGAGTGACTCTCGGTAAAGGTAGGCATTACCGAGAGCCTAGAATCGACCCTCGGTAATCACTGCTCTAGTTCATTATTTACCTTCTATTAGTGTTTTTGTTTGGCACTCTCTTTTTGTATCTGATATTTCATATGCTTTTATGACTAAAGTTTGAAAATGCCATGACTTTTGATGAACTTTTTCTATAAAGGACTTTTGATGACTTATATATATGTTTTGGGCTAGATTTGTTCAAAACTCAACTTTAAAGACTATAAAGTAAAAAACATTAGAGCGGTGACCTGCCGTAACACGAAGAAGCAGGTATTCACCGTGGGCTACCCTCTCTCGGTGCCGGTCATTGCCCTAGACCGCCGGAGCGACCAGATGGGTCCTCGATCTGGAAACCACCCGAGGGGGGAGGGGGACCACACCTGCATGCGCAAGGCCCATGCATATGCATGCAAATGGGTGTGTGTTGTTGGAATAACCAATGCACGTCCTTGACGTGACACATGCCTCACAAACCACATAGACGGGCGGGAACGTCGAGGACCGGTTCCGTTCGTCCGCGAGACCGAGCCTTCGGTGGGCAAACCTGTGATAGAACGGGCTTAGACTTGGTCTGTCATCTCGCGATGACATGTCGTAACACGAAGAAGCACTTGCTCACAGTGGGCTACCCCCTCTCGGTGCCGATCAACGCCCTAGACCGCCGGAGCCATGGATGGGTCCTCGATCTGGAAACCGCTCGGGGGGGGGGGGGAGGGGGACCACACCTGCATGACGCAAGGCCCATGCATATGCATGCAAATGGGTGGTGTGTTGTTGGAATAACCAACGCACGTCCTTGACGTGACACATGCCTCACAAACCACACAGACGGGCGGGAACGTCGAGGACCGGCTGCGTTCGTCCGCGAGACCGAGCCATCGGTGGGCGAACCTGTGACAGAACCGGCTTAGACTTGGTCTGTCATCTCGCGATGACATGTCGTAACACGAAGAAGCACTTGCTCACAGTGGCCGTGGCACTCGGCATATAGCGCGATTCCAGTAGTGCTTGGATGCGTCTGACAATCCGGACCCACCCAAAACCCTTTCCCTCACCCCGCGCCCTTTCCCACCTGAAGTGGTTGCCGCTTATTTATGCCGCCTGAGAGCGTTAGTGCCACATTCACGCCGGCCTAGAGCGGACTCGACCTCATACGTCGCTCTGGCATTGAACATGAGCGAAGGCCGAGAGCGTCGCCCGCTTCGTGTCCCGGTCTCCCGCATGTTCCATGCCGGAGCAATGAGAGGAGGGGAAGGCACTGATATCTACTGCATTCGAACGGGCAGCCCGTCCGTCCGCGTGCTGGCATTCCTGGCGTAGGTTCTCAAAGTGACGAATGGTAGCTATTTCAGTGATGGGTAGAAATGGCGTGCGTGAATAGAAATTTACGACGTTGAGGCCGATGCAGCACTACTTGGCACTAGGGTCGCCGGGTCGGCATTGCCGGGAAACCAGAAGAAAGGTTATTATCATATGGTTACACCAGTACTGGGCACAGCTTTAGCTATAGAAATTTACAACGTTGTCACAGATGCAGCCCGCTCTACCTTGCATTATTTACATGGCACCGGAGACGGCATTGCCGCGAAACAAGACCTTGGTCCTGCCGTGTCTTTCCCCTGTCTATTGTATTGGTACTTTGGAGAAAGGTTTAACATTGTAGCAGTATTATATGGTTAATGGTACTGGTCACAGCTTTTGGACGAGAGACAGCAGTAGTCGTAGGTGCGTACGTACGTCCAAATACATATATGAGTCTGGGAACATCGTGGCTACAACATCTACAGCCGGACACCTCAACCTCTTCACCCTATACACCCGGGCGAACGATCCAATCATTGACCGGTTAAAAAAACCGAATAAATAGCATAAAACTACTACTTTACAGGCTAAGGTTTCAAAAAACTACCGAATATTTTTTTCTCTGATAACTACCAAATCAGAGGTCGACTGTTTCAAAAAACTCTAATCGTCCAGTGTTTTACCGTTGATCGTGATTATGACAGCTGGGGCCCGCATGTAAGACAACTGATTGTCTGACCGTTTGTTTGACCGTTAGCTCACATGTGGGGCCCATATGTCAGTGTCTCTTTGTCATAATTTAATAAAAAAAATCAATAAAGCAATCGGGTCTCTGTAAAATTTGAAAAAAGCAATCGGGTCCCTGCAGACTTAAAGAAAAAGCAATCGGGTCCCTTCCGTGCTCAAGCTCGAGAGGAGCTGCGCCACCGCAGACTTCCCTCACGCGCTCGTCGGCGTGCAGCAAGGGCCGCCGCGGAGCTCCCTTCGGCCGCTGCCTCCTCCAGCCGGCAAGCTGCCTGGAGCCGCTGTGAAGTCCCAGCCGCGCGGCCTCTCTCTCTCCTCCCTCTTCCTGGGCGCGGAGGCCTGAGCCCGAGCCCCTGGCCATGGCGCTCGGCTCGCGGCAGCGCGTGCTCTGGGCGCGTCGGCCTGAACCCTGGCCATGGCGCGCGGCGGCCGTTGCTCCTTGCTCCTGGGCGCGGCTGCCCGTGCTCCTGGGCGCGGCTTGCGGCGGCCCTTGCTCGCCTTGCTCCTGGGCGCGGCTCGCGGCGGCCCTTTCTCCTGGGCGCGGCGCGTGGTGGAGGTGGCCGTCGGTGAGTGGTGGAGGTGGCCATCGGTGAGTGGTGGAGGACCTGGAGGAGCTGGAGCTCGGGCAAGGAGGAGAGAAGAAACAGACAGGAGGAGAGAAGAAAAGGTAGGAGGAAGAAGAAACATCTTACATGTGGGTCCCATAATAAGCTAACGGTCAAACAAAACGGTCAACAAACGGATTGTTTAGGAGCGGGCCCGACCTGTCATAAACCTGTTTAAAATGTTAGCAACGTCGAATTTGGTTTTTTTGAAACAGCCGACCCCTGAGTTGGTAGTTATCAGCGAAAAAAATATTCAGTAGTTTTTTGGAACCCTAGCCTGTAAATTAGTAGTTTTATGCTATTTACTCAAAAAGAAAAACCCGACCCAGATGAGCGCCTTAAACTGCGTTAAAACGTTCAGCCTGACCAGCATCCTTTATATCTAGCCTAAATATGGGGCGGATATGAGGAGGCCCGGGCGCGACCGGGTGCATCCGCCATGTTAGACCCAGCCCACGCTGGCCCATCCAATCCCACATATTCATCCCATCCGCTTCTCGGACCAAACCTAGCCACTCCACTACACTCCGCCACCTAAGCTCCAGTTCGGCGATCTCCGGCCTTCTCCGGCATGGCGGGCGGCGGATCTAACTCCGACCAGTTCGGATCCGTCGACTAGGGTGTCGTCCCGTGCGGATTGAAGGAGGCAATGGCTGTCCGCATTGCACTCCACTGCTCGCGAGGGACTGCGCCCGACCGACAACGGGATCTGTCCAGCACGAGTCCATTGCGTCGGCGCATCAACGCGAGTCCAGGCAAAGAAGGATCAGCGTCGGAGCTGTAACGTAACGACGTCGTGCTTAGGGACGTGATTGTTGGAAGTAAACCCAACGTCCGGTACGACTACATGTGTGTACATGTTCAATTAGTGCACCAATTAGTAACTTTGTAGGATTAGTATACTTGGCTGATTCGGGCTTGGAACTAGGCAGCCTAGCTTATATTTATAACCATGTAGACCCCTGTAAACATCATCAGAAGCGGTAAAGAAATTCAAATAATAAGTGTCATACGTGTGACATGAAGCAATCCTGTTCTAATATTTTGTACAATTAAAGTTGCCATCCGAAAAAAAATAAACCCTTAAAAATAATACTTGTCATCCAAAAAGAAAGTTAGCACGTTTGACAACTAAAATTGCCATCCTCTAAATTTGCCATAAAAAGGTTTAAAGTTGCCATGTGTTCGTGCCACACCGTGACACTTATTAGGTCCTAAAGAAAGAAATCAACAGGTACGGTACGTACCTGCGGCCATAAATCACTAGTGCAGAACCGAGCTTTAGCACCGGTTCATTAGGCCGTAACCGGCACTAAAGGGTGGGGACTAAAGCCCCCCCCCCCCCCCCCCCTTAGTACCGGTTTAACACGAACCGCCACTAAAGGGCCACCACGTGGCACGATCCAGCGCCGGGGTCTGGGGTACCTTTAGTACCGGTTGGTAACACCAACCGGTACTAAAGATTTTAATTTGAATTTTTTTTGAAAAAAAATTGAATTTTTTTCGGATTTTCAAATTTCTGAATTATTTGACGATTTAATCTCTAATCACCCCTCATCACTGCTCAAGTGTGAAGCACTCATTCCAAATCGAGTTCTATTCCCCCTAGTTTCCAAGTCTGCACTTGTTGTTTTCCTGACAATACTAAGCTGTCAATACTATTAACCCTCAGGAGTTTAGCTTGAGCATGAAGTCACACATTTCACCGTTTGAATTTGAAACTATTATTCTAAAAAAATAATTATTAAGTAACAATAATATTTCTTGAATAAGTAGTTTGACCATAGTTTGACCACAGTTTGACCAGATTTGACCAAAATTCAAAAAATTGAAATAATCATTTAGTAATGCTAATATTCTTGAATAATTATTTAGTAACACTAATATTTCTTGAATAAGTAGTTTGACCACGGTTTGACCAGATTTAACCAAAATTCAAAAAAACGGAAATTTGAGCATAACTTTTTTCCTTTTAGAATTTCAGGATTCTAAAAATTTGCAAAACGGCCTACGGCGGTCAAAATCGGATGCGGATTTCCGTGCTGAACATTTTGATATATTATACGGTTTTTTTCAACATCGTATGTAAAAGATATAGTCATTTTACTTTTTCATAACACTTTTTTGCAAAACATGTCGAAATTTATGTTTTTAAATTTACCTAACTAGTAGATGTAGTAACATAACTACATCTCGAAGAATTTTAATTTTTGAAGTTTTTATCATTTTCTTTTGTTTTTTTTCAAAACTGAAAAGGCGAGGGGGGGTAGAGTTTAAAAATTGCCCTTTAGTCCTGATTTGTGTCTTCAACCGGGACTAAAGGTTAGACCCCTTTAGTCGCGGTTTGTGACATGAACCGGCACTAAAGGGTAGACCTTTAGTCCCGGTTTGTATCTCCAACCGGGACTAAAGGTTAGACCCCTTTAGTCCCTGTTTGTGACACGAACCGGCACTAAAGGGTAGACCTATAGTCCCGGTTTGTGTCACAAATTGTGACACGAACCGGCACTAAAGGGTAGACCTATAGTCCCGGTTTGTGTCACAAACCGGGACTAAAGGGGCTCGTGGGGCCCTGGCCTGACGCCAACCTGCCACCACCCCTTTAGTCCCGATTTGTGACACAAACCGGGACTATAGGTCACAAATGAAGCGGTATTAATGCATAGCTGTTCGAACCGAGACTAATGGTACCATTAGTGCCGGTTCATTTACAAACCGGGACTAATGAGCTGAACATTAGGCCCTTTTTCTACTAGTGAATCCAGCGAGTTCTCCCGTGAGTTCATGTGTGTCCAGCTAGTCAACCTGATCAAGAAAGATCGATCAGCTTACTGTTGTGTACTCCCTCCGTTCCAAATTACTCGTCGTGGTTTGAACTCCCGGCCGGAGTACGTACTCGTGCGGCGTATGTAGCTATTTTTGCTAGCTTCGATTAATCCGGAATCTTGTTCGTCGTCAGTTTTCACGTGTCACCAGAATGTACTCGGCGGCGCGGACTGGGCCAACAAGGACAAGCACAGAGAGCAGCTGTTATTCAAAGAACGAGATTCTTGGGAAGTGGGTCCAGCATGGAATACTGATGTCTGGTGTCCAGGTCAGCCCGGAGGCTCTCAAGCGGATCAAAAGGTACTGACTGTCCCAGAAATTTCATATCGAATCTGTTTTCAGTTTTTAGTCACACAAATTTGTTCGTTGTTATAAAGTGGAACTGCAATTGTCTACGGCTTTTGGCACTTCATAATTCATCTTTTGGTAAGTAAGTTCAACTTAACTACTCCCTCTGTTCAAAATAAATGTCTTAACTTTGGTATAACTTAAGACACTTATTTTGAGACGGAGGGATTATGACACCGTGTCCAACGTGAATGTGCGTATCATTTTTCTTTAAGGTCATTTTAGTTTAGTAAACTATACTGTCCTGTCATGTTTATATGTTCGATATGCGAATGAGAAATAATAGCTTTTTTTGGGTGAAAAAGTTGAGCTTAGGGTACTGATTTTATTCCGAAACATTTTCTTTCGAGCAGTTCACTACTGTTCATATTTTTATGGGTGATGCTTTGTTGGTTGTCAAAATAAATTAAGCTGCCACGTTTTTGTTCTATTCATATCTATTCAAATTTGATGCCATGTAAGCATTTGATAGATGTTCAGTTGATAACAACTGGTTTCTCTAAACAAGATTCCAGAAGTTCTCATGCAGCGATGCCTACCCATAAGAACATTCACTGGAACAACAGAGTTACCAATTCATGTGGGGAAAAACATGAAAAATATTTCAGTCCTGATTGTAGATGCTATTATCATTTGTGGCAGAAATCGCATGCAGTACTTTTTGTGATATTGTGATGAAATAGATAGGAGGTATATATATGCACAAAACAATGGAGGCATGCAGTTACAATTGCCACGAGATGGATAAAGAGCATATGAAGATGGCTATTATAGATGGAGCAAGAACAAACATTCAGACAACAGGTATGTTGCTTGTCCTTCAACCTACCAGAGAAGGTGGTTCCTGTAGAGAGTTGCAATATCATCTTAGAATTCAAACTTAAAGCAATGCTTGTAGCCACCTCTCAATCGCACCCAGTTAGCATCATTGGATTCGGTTCTTTATAGTGTTATTAATCCATTGTGATAGTGTTGTGTGCATTACTGAAGTTCAGCATGATGATTTTGTCGGGTGTGGAAGCTTAACTTTGTCAGTTGATTCCTTTCTTGCGTTGGTCCTTGGGTTGTCATCAATGTTTTAAATAGCGGGCTATGGAAAATAGCGGCGGGCCTCAAAATCAGCTATAGCGGGCTATAGCAGGCTATAGCGGGCTATTTGTGAAGACGGCCATTTAGCGGCACTCTGCTGAAAAGGCTATAGCGGGATATAGCGAAGTTATAGCCGGCTATTCTATTTAAAACTATGGTTGTCATCCATTTCATTGCGGCTGATGTTGAACAAGATGTTGGTGTAAGGTATGCGCCTAAGGAGCATATGAGGGTTCTCTTATTTATTAAGCATCTGATGATCCATGCTGTATGAAAATGATGCGTATACATTGCTGATACATATGACTCGATCTTTTGTTCGACCTGGTGAAACACAATGTCAGATCATTGTGTTTTGGGGTCAACATGGCATTACAAAATTGAAATCAAACGGTTCCCAAGATGGATGGATGATGCCCTTGACTTATGGGACTACTGTATTGTACCATGAATATAGAATAGTGCTAATGTATATATATATATTTTTAATTTTCACTGGGGGGGGGGGGGGGGGGGGGGGGGTGGGGGGGGGGGGGGGGGGGGGGGGGGGGGGGGGGGGGGGGGGGGGGGGGGGGTGGGGTGGGGGGGTGGGTGTGTTGGGGGTGGGGGGGGTGGGGGGGGGGGGGGGGGGGGGGGGGGGGGGGGGGGGGGGGCGCTCAACCACCTGAATATATTCTATCGAATTTGCCTAGAAGCCTCACAGCTCCATACAAGATAGGTAAGAGTACATGGGGGAAACAAGAGGAGACACAACGGAAACACACACACATCCAGCCGAACCTCCGGAAGACCCGCCGAAACACATATTGTTTTCTAGTATCACGAGCAGACCAGTGCCTGCTGCCTTAATATAATTAATCAAATTTATCATCCCTATTGTTCTGTATCCATTAAATACTAAATATACAGTGGTAGTTGTTGTAGCTGAGGACCGGAATAAATAATTAAGTGCAGCTAGTGTGCATGCATGTTGATCCAGTTGGCCTTTGTTTGGTCTTCACCTTGAAAGCTACGCGCTTTCTGGTAGACTTCGAGGAATCAGGATTCACACTTGTGAGCATTTGCATCCACTCGGCACTCAATCGTCACTTTTAGTTTAAGGCTACATCAAGCTTGCTCGGTCAGGGCAAGAGGTCTCACTCACCTTCAAACTCTCCATCATCTACTGCTTCGTGGAGTTTGGTTTGATTTGATACACCTACATCACCGTCCATGGCAAACTGCTTCCGGAGGCCGTCGACGACGGTGCCCGCGGCCCCTAGGAGCGAGGACGAGATCCTCCAGCCAGCCAACCTCAGAAGTTTCACCTTTAAGGACCTCAAGAAGGCCACGAGGAACTTCCGGCCGGATAGCGTGCTCGGTGAGGGCGGCTTCGGATCGGTGTTCAAAGGGTGGGTTGACGAGGTCTCCTTCGCCCCGGCCAGCCCTGGCACCGGCATGCCCATCGCCATCAAGAAGCTCAACCAGGATAGCTTCCAAATCCATAAGGAATGGCTGGTCAGTGTTGCTCAGTGCCAGTCAGTTTTTAACTCAGTACCAACCAATTCCAATCCATTCATGAATCTGTTTCTGAATCTCGTGTGCAGGATGAGGCGAGTCACCTAGGGCGATTGTCGCACCCCAATCTGGTGAAGCTGCTAGGGTACTGCCTCTAAGACGAGCTGCACCTGCTCGTCTATGAGTTCATGCCACAAGGAAGCTTGGAGAACCATCTTTTCAGGAGTAATTAACAGTTTACCACATGATCTTCTTCTAGCCTTCCATTGATCAGTTAACACCTCCCAAATTAGTTACTACTGGAGGTGACATAATAACAAGTTTGGGCGAATGATGATGCAGGGGCCTCACATCTCCAGCCACTGTCATGGGATTTGAGGATGAAGGTTGCTCTTGGGGCAGCCAAAGGGCTCGCATTCCTCCACAGCGACAAGGCCGATGTCATCTACGGTGATTTCAAGACATCAGACATTCTTCTGGATTCGGTGTGTTTCCGTTCTTTCATTCTAATTGGATTGGGAAAGAGATTTCTCTTATTAATGCTGTTTTTTTCCAATTGATGGAATACGGATTGCAGAGCTACAATGCAAAGCTGTCTGATTTTGGGAAGGCAAAGGAAGAACCAACCGTTGATCCGGGCTTTTATATTGATGAATTGCCAAGCTACTATGCAAAAAGGCTGTCTGATCTTGGGTTGTCGACCGGTAATACAGAGCTTGGAGCTTAGTTTGTTTCTTTAAAGCAATGATCAGCTGCATATGATATATTTACATGCTTTGGTGTTTTCTGAAACACTTCTATTCATTTTCCAAAACCTCCAATTTATAGTGTATATTTATATACTAAAAAGGCTATGAAGTTTAAGCATCATAGTTTGCTTCTCAGGGTTGAATACTTTTGTTGCTATGAAGTAGCCAGTAGGTATGGTTGTTACGAAGCACTACGAGAAACAGCGAAGAACGCTATTAAATTTTGGGTTGGTTGTTGAGGTCTTGAGGAGGTCATATTAGTTAGGTACAGCTCAACTGCTCCAATATTTTTTATGGTTTCAGACGTAGCTGGACCCCTTCACCATATGATATATTGGCTATATGCTCTTTAACTTTAGGGAGTAAGAGCCTAATTAAGAGGTGATCGATCTACAAAAGGATCCAGCACAATCTTGTAGCTAGATAAGCATCCATGTACTTTGTACCAGCCGGTCAACGGCGGGGAATGAGCAGTGTAGTGCAATCCTCATACAATATTGCTAATGTGTTGCCCTTTATCGAAAAAAATATTGCTAATGTGTACGTTAATCCATGTTGGGTTATATCCAAGCTGGATCATTGTCTGTTCCTCTGCAGTATCTGAGTATGAACTAGTCGCAGTGACACTGCATTTCGTTTATAGTTTTAAATAGCCGGCTATAGCCCCGCTATAGCTGCGCTATAGCTGTTTGAACATGTTGCCGCTATTTGATTTCATGTACAATTTGCCGCTATAGCCTCGCTATAGCCCGCTATAGCCCCGCTATAGCTGTTTTTAAGGGCTACCGCTATATACCATAGCCCGCTATTTAAAACATTGATTTCGTTAGAAAGAATATGAACTACTCCTAGTCCTTTCTGAATCTTTGCTTTGACAGAGGACCCGACGGCAGAGAGCAACGTGTACAATTTCGGGGTGGTGCTGCTGGAGATACTGGCAGGCCGGCGCCGACTGGACCGGAACCGGCCATCCGGTGAGCAAGACCTGGTGGAGTGGGCGCGGCCGCACCTCAGGAGCAAGCGCCAAATCTCCCACATACTGGACGCACGGCTGGGCGGTCAGTATTCCCTCGCCGGTGCACAGAAGGCCGCCGCGCTAGTGCTCAAGTGCCTCTCTGGCAACCTGAGTGTCCGGCCGAGCATGGAGCAGGTGGTTGCAGCACTGGAGCAGCTACAGGACACCAATGAGACCGTAGTGAGTGATCAGGGGAAGGCGAATGGCGGTGGCGCCAGCGGCTTTGTCAGGAAGTTTGGTGGTAGCCGGCAGCAGCAACCGTAGGCGAAGCGGCAGCATCGGGGTCGTCACTGCACATCAATGATGAAGTGTAAAGAGGGAGGCAGAGACGATATTGTCTCTGAATGTGAAATTAGTGCTTCTTGCTTTTGCAAATTTTGGTTTGCCATGGTATTGTCTCTTTATACAGAAGGGATGATGATTAGTGAAGTTTCTGTTTTGAGGACTCTGCCGCCTCGCTGATTGGAAATGAGCTGAAAAGTACTAGTAATATAGAAAAAATAAAAAATAAAAAATTTGAATGAATCAATTCAAGGATTTCTCATTCTTAACTGCAGCTCCAGAGGCATTTCATCAGTTACCTTGCAGGTGCTCAAACCAAAATGAGACAAGGAGCAACATCCAAAAGGGAAATTCTAAACTACCGATGTGGGGCTGAAAGGGATTCATTGGAGTAGCAAGCACGGTGGTGCACTTACCGGCCGGCGCCTCCCCCCGCGCCGCCGCGCGTGCCTCCGTGACGCCGGGACGACGGCAACGCTGAGGGCGATGCGCGCGACCACCTCCTCCTCCCCGGTCGCCGGCGATGCTCTCTGCTCCCGTCTCCGGCGCCAAGGCAGACAGGCGGCCGGCCGGCCACTCCTCTACGGCGGGAGATCCAGGACGTCTGGGGAAGAAAGAAAGTGTCTTTCCTTCCCTTTTCTCCCCCCATTCTTTTTTTTAAGGTAATTTTCTCCCCCCATTCTGATTTGTTTTTAATTTTTATCTTTCCACCGTCTTTTTGGCGCGTGGGTGGCTTGATAACGACCCAGCGCATACCCTCCCATGCGCCACGTCAGTTCTGGGTTTTTCCACACCGTTTTAGGTTTGTTCTAGAACCGGTTTTTTCTTTTTCGCCTGATTTTTTATATTTTACTTTCATACTCCCTCCGTTCCTAAATATTTGTCTTTTTAGTATTTTAACAAGTGACTACATACGGAGTAAAATGAGTGAATCTACACTCTAAATATGTCTATATACATCCGTATGTGATAGTTCATTTGAAATCTCTAAAAAGACAAATATTTAGGAGGAGTATTTTATATACTTTTATTTTTCTGTTTTTCTTTTCAATTTCTGAGACATTGTTTTGAAATATGTGAACATTTTTCGAACCCACGAACACTTTTTGAAATCACGAACATTTTTCTAATTCGTGAAATAATTCTGAATTCACAAACATATTTTTCAATTTTGTGAACATTTTTTGAATTTGCAAAAAATTGAAATCATAAATATTTTGTATTTCACCTATATTTTTTATTCTACAACAAATTTTGAATTCGAGAATAGTTTTTAAAAACATTAGTGATATTTTTTAACGCGTGAATATTTTCAGAATTCATGAACATTTTTTTGAATTCGAGAACAATTTTTGAGTTTCGTGAATAATTTTTTTGAAAGTTCTGAACATTTTTCAAACTCATGAACATATATTGAAATTAATTAGCATTTTTGGAAATGAGAACATTTTTTAATCTTGTACATTTTTTAAATTCACCATTTGTGTTGAATATATGAACATTTTTTGGATTTGCAAACATTTTTTAATCCGTGAACATTTTTTTGAAATGGTGAATAGTTTTTAATTGCCGAACAATTTTCTCAAATTCATAAAGTTTTTTTTTGAATATACTAACATTTTTTGAAAAAAAACTGGGCATCTCCCTCAGCACATGAGCCGGCACAGAAGCGCGCGCTAGGGGAGCGGGGGTTGCGCGTTGTGCGTCAAATAGGAGCTCTCATGTGTGTGTGTGTGTGTGTGTGTGTGTGTGTGTGTGTGTGTGTGTTGTAGCTGCTGGCAATCATCCAGTTGATAAGTGCCAAAGCTAAGCCACCTCGCGAGCCGTCGGATTGCCCACTCCCTAGCCGTCGGACTCACGCCAGCGGAAGCACGTGCATCCTCCTCCCCCTGTGACCATTGCAACCAGCGTGTTCCCCATTGCACTCGTGAATCGCGGGTGGCTGCCCCCTCCTGCCCCCATCGTTTGTCGGAAACTACCGCCACCGTCAGCCACTACGCCCCAACAACGTTGTTGCAATAGATTCTTGATAGCCCCTTTGTAAACCAATTTGCCATAGATTTTGGGACTGGGCCCTAAAAGCAACTGAAGCGGTTGTTCTTGACATCCCGCGTGCGCGTAGAGGCAATGTAAGCGGTTTCAAAACTGCCTCCATTGTGCCGAGTATTAGCGACGGATGCTTTGAGGCGGAATGGGAACCTTCATCGGCCTATGCACCAAAAACGCCTCCATAGCCTGATTTTGTACTAGTGGGAGGTGGCTAGGTGGCGATGACAACTTCCCTTGAGGTAGAATCGGGAGCGGTGTCGATAGTCACGGGTGCGGCAAAGGTTAAATCGAGCCGCAACTCGATGCTAATATGGAGCCACGGATGTGGCGGTGTTGGGAGGCCACGTGATGGTGGAATCTTGGACGGATGCGAGGCAGAACACTCCTTTTTTTACCCAGTTGTAAGGAGAAAATTGAAGTGTATAGTAGAGGATTGGAGTGATATTTCCGGTTTCTTCCCTAGTAGGGGTGGGAGGGGAGATTTCTATGGCGGCATCGGAAAAAATAATCCCCACAGCTACTCTGCCGAATCATGTGTCTGAAGAAATCCAACTCTAATGTTGGTAGAATTGCCTAAATTAAGCATAGGCTTGGAACTACCATTTCATTAAATTAGACCAAAAAAAACCCTCTAATTTACAGGCCCATTGGCACTCTAATTAGTTTCAGTTATAAGTTGTTTACCCGGAAATTGATGCCATATTCAAACTATTCCTTTTGTGGATGACATAAGGCGAGGGCATAAGCTGTTTCCCCGAACCAGCGCTAATGTCGACCTAAAATAAAATTTTAATGAATCATCTAATTTCATGTCTTATAAGTAGAAAAGATATAGCTGACCGATCAGGCTCAAGTACGGTGCACCTCTGTTTTTCTTTTCAGTTATGAACAGTCACAATGCTGCAGATAATGGAAAGCTAAAAAATTCGGGAGAATTTAGTCATAATTTCATGTCTTATCTCTTTGAAGTTGGTCATAAGACTGAATTTGCATGTATGTACTAGTGATCATGCAAATGTACAGAGTATTGCATATATTCATCATATGTGTACTGGGTGGGCACAAGAAACAATACCGGATAAGTACTCATCTACATCATAGGTCAGCAGATCATCACCGCTGCTTGCATACTGCACCTGTATATTCTTTCCACCATGCACCCACCCAAATTACATTCACTGTCAACTCCTAATTCACACAATTTAGTTATCCAACACCAAAAAGGGTCAAAACATTCACTCTGATCGATCGACAAACCCTGATGAACCTATTTATTCAGTGATCGGCCTTAAGAAAGAGTAACCGGCTGTAATTTGCGTAAACGAAAGGATCAAATTGACATGGTAAATACTGAATGAAAGGCGAAACGATTCAGTGATCGGCCAGAAGCACGGATCAAGCGACACATACGACAGACAACCAAACTATGAACCATGACATACAGATACAGGAGTACAGGATGCAACTCAGCGACACATACAGACAACAGAAACAATGAACCATTACATGATACTACCGACAGACAACAGAAATCATGAACCATTACATACATACATACATACAGGACGCAACTCAGGCTCAGCAACACGACAGGCTCCCTCCGACTCCGATCCTATGCAGCGTACTACTCCTCGGCGGCAGCGGTGGTCTCTCCGGCGGCGGCGGCGGCGGCGCTGGTGCTCTCCCCGGCGGCAGCCTTCTTGGGGGAGAGGACGTTGGGGGCGGAGGCCTTGTTGTTGTTGGACGGGTTGGACTCCATGTCGGCCATGTGGGCAGCGGTCTTCTTGGGGAGCAGCGCGCGGTTGATGTTGGGCACGACGCAGCCGTGGGCGATGGTGACGCCGGCGAGCAGGCTGCTGAGCTCGCCGTCGTTGCGGATGGCGAGGAGCAGGTGGCGAGGGGTGATGAGCTTCTTCTTGTTGGCCTTGGCCGCTTTGCCGGACAACTCGAGGACCTGCATGCATGCGATTCAAGAGCGGAACCCACCAGAAAGGGAGGAAACCGCTCAAGTCATCATCGATCCTTGGAGAAGAGATGGTCGAGGAGGAGGAGGAGGAGGAGGAGGAGGGGAAAGGAATAATAGGATCGGTCGTCACCCACCTCGACGACGAGGTACTCGAGGACGGCGGTGAGGTAGACGGCGGCTTGACGCGACGCGCATAGCGGCCCTGCTTGAGGTACCGCCCGACGCGGCTGACCGGGAACCTGAGCCAGGCCTTGAAGGATCGCGACATGCGTTCCCTCACCACTACTCCTTCTTCCATCGGCGACGTGAAACGGGGAACTGCAGACTTTGGCGGCGGCGGCGGCGGCGGGGAGCGGCGCTGGACCGGAACTGCTTCGACTGGTGGATCGGATGGGCGGCGGGGGCGCGGGCCGGTTTTATATATAGGAGGGGGGCGTACGTGATCCGTGGGAGGGTCAAATCCTCCAATCAGAACGCTCGTGCATGCGTGTGCACAGTTACCATGTACGATCTGTCCAGTACGTGCGCTAATTTCCTCTTCTCTTTTTTCTTCTTTTCCTCGTTTTTGGCTGTGGGAAGCGAAATTTGAAATTTGGGGAACCGAGAGAATGATTTTTTTAAAAAGAGAAATATATTAATATCGCGAAGAAACCAATTACCCCAGCCTCTGCACCAACAAGAAGTCATAAAGACATCCAGGATACACACAACCCGAAAAGAAAACAAAAAAAAACAAAGGCCTCGCCACAGTGAACAACTTCTCTCAGCAGCAGCACCCAAACCACCACCAAAAACAACATCCGGAAAACATAAAATGTCTCCAAAAGCGATGCCTTCAAGAAGGAAACATCGCACAAGCGTTGTCGTCATCTGATCCAGGATCATAGGTTTTCACCCTAGAGAAAGACCGAGCTCTCAAAATAATACCTTCAACAACACAATTGCCAGGCACAACTAATGAAGGCCAGACCTTACGTTTTCACCCTGAAAGTCATGACTCGATACCCGAGGAGCACCACCAAAAATGAAACCCTCGAGTGTTGTCGCCCCCACTTGACACTACTACTACTGAAAGTTATCGAACACCTGGCTGGCTCCATCGCCTTCAAGGCCCCCTCCGCCTTTCTGATCCTCCGATCTCAGCCATCAAGACTTTCTCCACTGTTGTCTGTGCCATGGAAATCGAGATGCCGACATGTCCATGGTGTCAACAAATAACAGAGCTTCGCGCCACGCCCTCCTGGAGCCACGTAGGCTGATATGGCCGCGCACGACCGGAATACTATCCGATCCAGCTATCCTTGGGCAAGATCTCCGGCAGTAGTTCCAGAACATGTCGACAGCCAGATCGAGGATGACCGGTCAAGTAGAACGTTGTCGTGATGCGATAAGAGCACAAGGACCGCTAGCACGCCAATGCCTCCACCAAACCGACACCATCACCGCCATGACGGAGGACACCGGCCTGCGCTGCCCACAGCCCGCGGCTCCAGGCGCCAGATCTGATGGAAACGGCAATGGCCGGCCTGCCCCGCACACTAGCGCCACGCTAGAGTGGTAGCAGTACGGCGCGCACACGAGGAGGCAGGCCACCGGCCCGACCTGTCGGAACCGAGCAGCCGCCCAAAACATCGCCGCCGCCGCCGTCACCAAGGAAATTATCTCTTATCTGGGCTTCTCGGTAACTTACCGGTCGACCCGGCCGATTTATCAATTTTATCGGTCGACTATCTATCGGCAAAAATCTCACGTTTTCGTATCACCAGGATCAATCAACATGGAAACCTTGTCAACAATGTCATCCATATTCCTCTTAAACAACCTGAGATGTACCGGAAGTAGCCATCTACACAAACAGGAGCCATCAAGACTACAAAAACTCAACCAAAATAAAACAATCGGGAGCTAAACCGATTGGGTCCCATAGATTTACCGATGAATATCGGCAAATATCGGTGATATATCGGTTGCTAGAGCGATATATGAGTCAGACCGATAAATACCAGTGGTATTCACTTATCTTATCGGTCTGACCCCGATAAGCGATAAATCGGCCGATTTATCGGCTTACTGGCCGATATTTTGAACAGAACTAATCATAAACAATCAACATGGACATCTGAATATGTATATTCAAAACATCTATCTATCTATCTATCCACTAGCCCTATAAAAGCACGAGAGGGGGCAGATCCATCAAATCTGCACCGTACCATTTTCAGATTTAACGTCCCAGATTCGTTCCATGTTTAACACCAAGCCATCGAGCCTTGTTTTAGCGCTAAACACGTCCTGACGCACTCACCTATGACTCTAGCCTCTAGCGTCCCCATCTCCCACAAGGCCACAACTGCAACTTCCCCGCCTCACCATGCCAGCGCACACGCCACTACTCTCCGGCTGGAGATCACCGCCGTATGCGCTGCCACCTGCCCGACCAGAGAAGAGATCACCGACGCACGATCCTCCCAATCGTCGCCGCCCACCTCCTCCACGACATCCATCCCTCGCCCACCCCTAAACCCTAGCCGCTGCTGACGGCGGCTCATCCTCCTCCGCCGCCTTCTCCACGGCCGCATCCCACCCAGCACGCGCCCTGGTCCTCTTGGGCGCGAGCCGCCGCATGGTTGCTGCCATGGTCGCAGCCCCGACCAAGGTCGGCGCCGCCAAGCCGTTGGTCGAGTTCGACATCCCTCGCCGGCGACGGGGAGGTCCACACCCGCTCCCATTCCTTCCCCTCCCCCGGAGTTCGCTTTTTTGGATGCCGCGCTCGAGCGAAATGTCAGACGCCGTGTGCATTTTCACTGTTTCCTCTCCGGGCGTCTTGTTCGCAGATATGAGGCCGTGGCAGCGTCGGCATGCGGAGATCCTCAACAATATAAAGGTGCAATTCGTTCTCTCTTATCTCTCCCCACCTTCCAAATTCGCTTCATAACCCGTGGACACAGTTTAGTCCTCTGTTTTTGTGAGTGTATGTCGAGTTTCCTTGGATATAAATCTGTTTCAAAACTTACTGTACTTTCTTGGCTGCTGGACTTTAGTTTCGAGTCCATTGGTTCATCACCAAATTGTCGATCCATGATAAAAATGAAGGTGAACTGTTCATTTTTTTCATACTATAGAGACAGAGTATCCCGGTATTGCCATCGAAGGAAAAAAAGGTATGCTGTTGGTGCTTATTCTAATCAGTCTGGTGGCCATGCTGTGCTCTAACAGAAACTCTCATGGTGTTTTCGCAGGTTCCGGCGCAGGCTCAGAACCTGAGAGACTCTTTGGTTTGCGCCCTGAACCTGAGAGACTCTTTGGTTGAAGTCAAGTATAACATCGTCGTTAAGGTTAGCTATTCAAATGTATCCCACTCGAGCTACACCACCAATCGTCGTTAAGGTTAGCTATTCTCAGGTATTTTTTTTCTGGATGCTTGTATAGTGGGGCGAAACAAAGCGCTGCAACTACCTGAACTATCTTCATTATAGATATATTTGCATCATTTGATGACTGGGGCATATGTTGATTGTTAGGTAGTTCTAATGCTCATACCCATAATTTATTACGCTCATTTTAATCTTCCGTTTGCATGTGTATTTAAGGAGGAAGATGACTGTGACCATATAATGGAGAGCGCTTGTGAAATTTTGACTAAATATTAAGCCTGATATCAAAGAGTTGGAAATGCTTCTCGACTCTTCGTCTAGGCCGATGGCACACTGAACAAGTTATGTCATGTATGTCCCATCTTCTTTGATTTTATTTACTGCTTGTGATTGGCCCAATCATACCTGCAGGACATTCAATTTTGATTTTCCTTTGTGGGATTCAGTTTTTTATTGTAGTTGTGGGGTTGATTTTATTATTGCGCAGACCTAATATTCTTGTGCGCTGGATTCAGTTCTTGACTTGCATCTATTCATTTTCATGTAGGGCTGCTCCTACAAGGCGCAATTGAAGGATGAGAAGATGGCTATTAATAACATCGAAAGATGAGTTCACCGATTTTTTTGCTTACATCAGGCATGTTTGATTTCTATGGAGATATATACATGGTTAATCCTCTACCGAAGTATGTGCATGCAAGGCACTGTTTTAGATTGGTTTGCATTTTATGGGCAGAGTTGTTGGTTTTCGTAGCATGGCAACCTTCAGATGTTGATGCAAAGGACAAGCGATGTGTTACTCGCTGCAATTTTCATATGGTCTATTTAATTAGCTTTTGTCTGATGTCGTCATGGTACAAGGCAATTCTGCCAAATGTATTGCTTGATACTGGTAGGAAACATAAACACATCTACATGAGCTGTTTCAAGCTTTGCTTTCCTATGTTATGCTATTAACTTCCAATAGCATATTACATGAAATATTCATTGCATCTTATTTTGCACCCTGGTCCACTCACCAAAATAGGGGCAGTCAACAGTGTTTTTGTAAGGATTGCAATGAAGCAAAGTACAATCTTGTATTAACTTGTATCAATCTTGTTTTTGTCAGGCTTGCAATGAAGTAAAGTAGAATCTTGTATTAACGTGTATCAATCTTGTTTTTGTAAGGCTCGCAATGGAGCAAAGTAGAATCACAAAAGGACACAATTGCTTCGATAGTAAAGTGCAATATGCAATACATTTTTTATATGTTTAATATTAGTAGCACATGCCTTATAATTGATCTGCAGTTATTGTGACAACACTAAGCTAGAACCTAGGAGTGACTCATTCTGCGTGGGCACACTGCTAGATATGCATGTGTGTCAATGCTTGTTTTATATGGAGCTTCATGTTGTACATTGATCATGATGATCCTTTCATTTTTATTCCACTATTTTTTTATCACAACTTAAGGATTCACCGATTGTAGCAAGTAGTGGGAGCGCAAGGTGAAAATATACTTGGCTACTTGATATGTACTTCATCTTATTGTGAGATTGATTAATGCTTTGATGTCTTTCGATTTTCCCAACAAAACTACAAGGCTTCACTGAAGGGATAACAAGACTTAAGTTCAAGGCATTGAGGGAGTGATACTTGTTACAGATCGAAGTTGCACCCATCGTATGTGGGTGTCAAAAATCTGAAATCATGAGAATAGAGAAAGTTCTCATCCTTCAACTTATTTGTATATTTTTATGTAATATGATTGGTGACACTTCCGCGGTCAAGGATATAAATTGTCTTCTTAGGATGAGTTGTGTAATCAAATTTCATTCCAGGCTCGAGCTTCACAATGATATTTACATTTAATGTGTTTTGTAATGTGCTTTCATTGAATTATATGAGTAGATATGCACAATGTGACTACAAGATTGCTACACTCTTATCATTAAGTTAGACAACATGTAGAATTCAGAAGGTCCTCTAGCCTACACTATAACATATGGTCAGTTTCATCTGCATAGACTTGTTTTTCTTTTTCACAGAAAGCGTGTATGCAAGGGTCCTTCCCTTTCAAATTGAGTGGCTGTGGTGTATGTATATCAATTGTCACCCTTATCCTCTTATCCATGATTGGGAAAGTTGCTTTTCTTGGATTGCTTCAAATTGTACTGGCTATATTACTTTGCAAAGTTGATTTTATTTTGGTGGTTTCGGATCTTAAATCCTTAGTATACATTCTATTGCATTTAGACTATCTGAGGTCAGTCATATGAAATACTCCATATGAAGACGATATGGTCTGGTGCTACTAACGCTGTCATGCAAAGTTCATTCTGTGAAGATACTGTATTGATTGTATTTTAGCATTCCCGTTCATCATTGAATGAGAATAGGACCACGAATGAATATTGATGTGTGGGATATACAACAATATAGACAGTTGCTCTGGTTAGTATACCAAATAAGAATCTGGTATGTTTCAATTGAGTTGGGTTCATATTGCTTTGACAAATATTTTTGTCAAAATATGTAAGCAATTCTGAACGTAAGTATAATTCTTCATGTGTTGTGCACCCGTTGGCACTGATGTGTTGCTTGCTAGATTTGTTTTCAAATATTGTTTTTAGTTCTGTTACATTTTCCTCAAGAGACAGAAAAGATGCATTAGGACTATAATATTTGGCTATATTTTCTACAGTGGATTTTTCTGCAGAAGACACATAAAATTCATGGATTATCAACTTTTATATGATTTATCAATTTAAATAAAATGCTTGATTTAATTTGAAACATGTATGACGTGTGTTGCACATGCACGCTTACTAGTTAACTATATAAAAATGATAATCATCGCCGACGTGCGCCCACGTTGCCGCTCGAGTCTGCAGTTAGCACCAGCAAACGCAAAGGGAGGAGGCGCAGGAGTGGTCGGATAGCACCCAACACCGAAGCCATGGACAGGCCACCGACACTGATCCTCTCGCATGGACCGATCTGGATCCCGACCGTCGCATCCCGCCGAGATCGCCACCGAACTGCACCAGCCACCGCCTAGCAGGAATGTCCTCGCCGCCACCGTCTGATGTGTTGGCTTTGCCTAGCGGCCTCCTCCGGCGGCGGCGAGAGGGACGAAGGGGGGGGAGGGATCTGGGCAGCAGTTCATGGAGCCGCCCGTATTGCCGTATAGCGAGCGACACATGGGTAGCTCTTGTGACAACTCTCTGAATGTACTGCCGACTAAGAACAAGCTTACCACTACCCTATAAAGAAATTAGCCAAAAAATCTATACCTAGTAATAAAGCAAGGTGTGCATTTTCGATCTTTTTCATGCGTTCAACACCAAAAAGATTTTTTTCTATCCAAGGTGGTACTAAATCTAGAAAAGTAAAAAAAGTTTGTCTAGAATTCCATACATGAGGCGCATGATGTGGCCCAGCGAAGCCAGCCAACTTATTTTCTTGCCCACGTAGCTGGGAAAACCCTATTTGCCGCACATGGCGGCAAAAAATCGGCCAAGACTAGTCCGCCCGTTTTCCTTTTTTTCTGTGTTCTGTTTCTATTTTTCAGAAATGTTCTCATTTTTTCTAAAAGAAATTTTTGTGTGTTCCAAAATTATTTGAGATTTTCAAAATGAAGCATGCATTTTAAAGAATGTTCCAAATTCAAATAATGTTTTCACCGATTTTTTCATTCGTTCACCCCCAATTTTTTTTTCTACCCAAGGTGTTACTAAATCTTGAAAAGTAAAAAAAAATTGTCCAGAATTTCGTACATGGGGCAATCGTTGTGGCCGAGTGAAGCTAGCCCACTTATTTTCCAGCCAAAACTGGGCCGGCCCATTTTTCTTTTTTATGTGTTATGTTTCTATTTTTGTCTTTCTGTTTGTTTCTCTTTATCTTTCTTTTTATTTTATTTTCATTTTCCTTCCAAGTTTATTTTTCTTGTTGAATTTTTTTCATAAATTCAAAATTTTGAAAACACGTTCATAATTTCAATTTTTGTTCAATTTTTTTTAAATACAGAATTCAAAATCTGTTCTCATTTTGAAAAATGTTTGGAACTTTATTTTATTTCTCATTCCAAACATTTTGCAAAATTAAAAAGTTCCTGTTTTTGTAAAAATGTTATGTTTTCCAAAATTAGTTGAGATTTTCAAAACAAAACTTGCATTTAAAAAACAATCCAAATTTGAGAAATGTTTTCTCTGATTTTTCATCCGTGCACCATCGAAAAGATTTTTTCTATCCAAGTTGGTACTAAATCTAGAAAGGTAAAAAAAGTTTGTCTAGAATTTTGGTATGTGGTGCACGCGCTTTGGGCCAGCGAATTTTGGTATATGAACTGGTGATCATGCAAATGAAGAGAGTATTACATAAGTTGATCATGTGTATTGGTGGGAACAAGAAACAATACCAGATAAGGACTTACTCATCTATATCATCATCATCTGTAGATCATCCGTTGTTTGCATATACGGCACCTGTATGTTCTTTTCACCAAGCACCCAAATTACTGACAACTCCTAATTCACCCAAATCACCGACCCAACACCAAAAAGGGTCAAAATAGATAGATTACGACATTCCCTGAGCATTACCACGTTGAGAGAATGCATCGATCCGTGAGGGTGAAAGCACACCCTCTGACCCGCATGAATCTATTTATTCAGTGATCACCCTCAAATCTCAATAGCCTGCTGAAAACTTACCAAAACATCATAACGAGCAGCATCAAGATCCAGATGAGATGAGCACAATGCGGAAGGATCAGATAGATATGGAAACAGTTCAGCAAGAACCCCGGATCGATCAAGCGATACTACCGACAGACAACAGAAACCATGAAACATTACATACAGGATGCAACCCGGCAACACGACAGGCTCCCTCCGGTCCTATGCAGCCAAGGCTCGCTACTCCTCATCGGCGGCGGCGGTCTCCTCGGCGGTGGTGGTCTCCTCGGTGGCGGTGGTTTCCTCGGCAGACTTCTTGGGGGACTTGGCGGCGGCCTTCTTCTTCTTGGCCGGCTCGGACTCCTTGTCGGCCTTCTCGGCGGTCTTCTTGGGGAGCAGCACGGGGTTGATGTTGGGCAGGACGCCGCCGTGGGCGATGGTGACGCCGGCGAGCAGCTTGCCGATCTCCTCGTCGTTGCGGATCGCGAGCAGCAGGTGGCGAGGGATGATGCGTGTCTTCTTGTTGTCCACGGCCGCGTTGCCGGCAAGCTCCAGGACCTGCAGACGCCCAACCAAAAACGAAATCGGTCATCTGGTGAGGCGAGCACGAGAAGAACATGGCCGGAGCCGGACAAGGCAGACGCTCCAGGACGGGGAAGATCGACCGCTTACCTCGGCGGCGAGGTACTCGAGGACGGCGGCGAGGTAGACGGGGGCGCCCGACCCGATGCGCTGCGCATAGCGGCCCTGCTTGAGGTAGCGCCCGATGCGGCCGACCGGGAACTGGAGCCCGGCCTTGACGGATCGCGTCACGGCCTTCTTCCTCTGGCCCTTCCACCCGGCCATCTTCTTCTTCTTCTCTCCGGCGACGTGGGCAGGAGGGTTGGGTGGCGGCGGCGGCGGCGCTGGATCGGATTGCGCTCGCTGCTTGGATTGGTGGATTGGATGGGCGGCGAGGGGCGCGGGTTTTATATTGGGGGGGGGGGGGGGGGGGGGGGGGGGGGGGGCGCGATCTGTGGGAGGGTCTAATCCACCAATCAGAACGCACGGATATTTCCTATTCCCCTTTTTCTTCTTTTCCTCGTTTTTTCACTGTGGGAAACGAAATTCGAAATTTGGGGAACCGGGAGAATGGATATTTCCTATTCATTTACAGCCTGTTTGGCACTTTCGGTCTCATTTCATTGGGTTGCAAATGAAATAAAAATGAAATGCCATTTCTGTAAACATCCTTTGGCACCCAGCTAGGTTTTCATTTTATTTGGTGGAAATGGATGAAAAGTCATTCTTTCGAGGATTTCATTTGGTGGGATTTGGATTCCAAGTCAATTTTCTTGTCTGGTTGCCAGGCAATTTGTGTAATGCATGTCATATGTTGTTGGCTGCTATTTTGAATTGTAATATGACAATCAACATGCACATCTCAATATGTACATTCAACACATTACAATGTAAAAATGATAATCAACCAAGAAATAATTGTGCATTTTTTCAACTATCAAGATAAAAAAGATCTAGCCGCATCATCTTCACACATTCGAATATGTCAAATATAATCATCTAAAATACATATCAGAATAGTGACAAGATCTTTCAAGGACCATTAAAGGGTTAAACTTGAGCTCATCGAAAACCAGTATCTTCAAAGGTTCATAGTTTGTATGAAGCATGGAGACTACAAACATTCCATTACAAATGCATTGGGAAAATATATGTTTGGATCCAAAGAAGAGGCTGGAACTTGCAAGTGGATCTTGGTTTGAACTTGGGGCTTCTTTGTTGCCCTGCAAATATCATAGGAAGCATGTAAGCAAACTTACTAAAGTAGTTATCAAATATAAAGCTTCTAAAAACATATCTTAATTTAGTAATTGGCACAATTGCAAAGCCATATATTTTCTTCTATACAATAAGCTATAATATATCAAGATCAGCAAAACTGACTTGACGTCTAAATACAAAATTTATGTCTTGCGGCACTACCATAGCTTACAAAGCCAAAAGTATAAGACCTTGGTTCAGACAACCTACAAAGTTCATTCCTTGCAATAGGGAATTCGGGAACAGATAGCACTACTTTCAGACATGACATTACAGAGCAAGGTGTAAGACCTTCTGATCGCTCACACAACACATCAACATATGGTTTGGGTATGCCTCTCTGTTGTAGAAAAAACACATGTATTTCTCCTTATTCTAGCAGTAACTGTCACTTCCAAAGTACTAGAAAAAAACCCAACTAAATGGTGTCAAAGTAGTGCAAAGGATAGTAATAATAGTATAATACTCTCTCAAGCCTGAACCCAATGCTTCCCACCAATGTTTGGAATGAAATAATACCTGCCAAATTTGAACCAGATAATGCACCAACTAAAGGTAAAAGAACTAGTCTTCACATGTTTGAAAAAAAAGGTTTGAACCAGAGAAAGCACCAAGAAGTACCATTCTGGCGTCATCGTCCGGCATGGGCTCGTGTGTGGGTTCCATCCGCTTTCCCAACCACATGCGGCTCTGTTTTCGGCCACGTCAGGGCTCACCGACGATGGCTTGATCCTTTGCGATCGGGACGGCGTCGACGATGAAACTGTGCACAACCAGCTTTGGCGACGAAGGAGAAGGTGGAGAAAACGGTGTTGGGGTTACGATGAAGCCGAGGGACGTGCCACGGGTGGCGGGTAGTAGTGGCTGCGGGTTACATGTCCGTCGTCGAGTTATCCTGACAGGTGCCCTTGCTAGACTAAATTTAGTCCAAGGGGTTGGTTGTGAAGGGGTGGAAAGTTATAATTTGAAGGACTTAATTAAGTGTATAAGGAATCTTCTAGCTATGGGTTAAAACCCTAAACTAAATGTTATGGCCTCGAATATAGCCTTTAGGGGATCTGCTAGAGATGCTCTTAATTGAAAACTATACCTGTAGGAGATATGCCCTAGAGGCAATAATAAATGTTATTGATTATCTCTCTGTTCATAATTAGGTTTATGTTCCATGCTATAACTGCAATGATTCTCGAGTCTGCAAATAAAACGAGGCTTGGAGGGAAACTCATGTGCACGTGTGGGATAATAAACGGTGAAATGTATTCCTAGTCAAGCCTCTATGACTGGCTCAAGTGTTGCATGATGGTTCTGTTTTCCTGATCATGGGCATGTCTATGCCAGCAACTTTGAGGGCACAATGTTAGAAAAACATTTGTGTTGAATCGACCCGAATTGATGTTATGCTATGAGATTCACTCGTCACAAGTTAATGGTTAATAACACAGAGATGGTTAATGTTTGCATAATTCCTTAGACCATGAGAGTGGCGAGTTTCTTCATACTTGTTTCATGAACTTTGGGGTTTGTTAAACGTCATCCGTAAATGGATGGCTATTATGGCGGCTTACGGGTTCATGGAAAAGTGTGTCAAGTAACTTGATAGCTCAAGATTGGGATTTGCTCCTCCAGCGATGGAGAGATATCTCTGGGCCCTCTCGGTGTTACGGTATCCATCATCGTCTGGCCAGACATAATGTGATTTGATCACAGGGATGCCAGAACACGGGAACGAGAAAAGAGAACAATACCGGTAATGAGGTAACTAGTATAGTGGACAAGTTGTTGATCCACGGGAATGCCATCATGTCTCACCTCGGGTATTTGTGGTCTCCTCGGTGGCGGTGGTTTCCTCGGCAGACTCTTGGGGGACTTGGCGGCGGCCTTCTTCTTCTTGGCGGCTCGGACTCCTTGTCGGCCTCTCGGCGGTCTTCTTGGGGAGCAGCACGGGGTTGAGTGGGCAGGACGCCGCCGTGGGCGATGGTGACGCCGGCGAGCAGCTTGCCGATCTCCTCGTCGTTGCGGATCGCGAGCAGCAGGTGCGGAGGGATGATCGGTCTTCTTGTGTCCACGGCCGCGTTGCCGGCAAGCTCCAGGACCTGCAGACGCCCAACCAAAAACGAAATCGGTCATCTGGTGAGGCGAGCACGAGAAGAACATGGCCGGAGCCGGACAAGGCAGACGCTCAGGACGGGGGAAGATCGACCGCTTACCTGCGGCGAGGTACTCGAGGACGGCGGCGAGGTAGACGGGGGCGCCCGACCCGATGCGCTGCGCATAGCGGCCCTGCTTGAGGTAGCGCCCGATGCGGCCGACCGGGAACTGGAGCCGGCCTGGCGATCGCGTCACGGCCTTCTTCTCTGGCCCTTTCACCCGGCCATCTTCTTTCTTCTCTCCGGCGACGTGGACGAGGGAGGGGTTGGGTGGCGGCGGCGGCGGCGCTGGATCGGATTGCGTCGCGTGCTGGATTGGTGGATTGGATGGGCGGCGAGGGGCGCGGGTTTATATGGGGGGGGGGGGGGGGGGGGGGGGGGGGGGCGCGATCTGTGGGAGGGTCTAATCCACCATCAGAACGCCACGATATTTCCTATTCCCCTTTTTCTTCTTTTCCTCGTTTTTTCACTGTGGGAGGAACGAAATTCGAAATTTGGAGGAATCGC